>BSBK01001346.1:1752500-2211544 GCA_027943335.1 Chamaecyparis obtusa | reverse complement strand
GAGATCCAACCCAAATGCTTGGACAATTAAAATTGGCCTGAGACGTGTTTTCCAGAAGACATACAAAAAAATGACATCTTTTTTTGTGTGCTTTTCATCAAGTTTACTCGTGGCTCAAGAACGTAAAAATTAGATGATGTGATATTACAGATCTCTCTGTTAGCTATCTAAGCATATAATTTATTTGAATTATGATTATGTTAAGTTTTTCAGCTCTAATTTCTTTTGTGTGTATGTCCATTTTTTGTAAAAAACCCACATGCAGTATTTTGGGCATAGATTTTGGCTCATTCATTGAATTTTGTAATAAGTTACATTTTAGAACTAAACTCCATTCTACACACTTTAAAAAAAAGAAAATTTGATTTTCGATTAGTTTTAAATGATTTCTAGGGGAGCACATAGAAATTTTCATGTTTTCGGGATGTGTGCACTTCGTAAATTCATCAAAAATTATACATTCATCAAAAAATTACCAAAAAAAATCTAGGATAAACTACGTTGTGTTAGCTAACTTTTCACTAGAGCGATTAAAAAAATTCAAAAAAAAAGTGAACATTTTAGGGGGAGCACACCAGACGCTATGTTATGTTTTTGGACAAAAAATAGGACCACTTTTTGTGCTCCCCCCTTTTTGAGGGTCTTAATCTACACCATTTTCAAAATAAGTTAGTATTTTAGGAATAGATTCAGAGTATTACAACTCTTGTTTTTGTCACATCTTAAAATTTTGAGTCTAACTATCTTCAATTTCTTGTTGAAGTTCATAGTTTGCTGATTTCAGGAAAAAAGTGGCATCTTATACCCCCTTTTTGGTCCCCCATCTTTGTGCACTTACCCATTAGTAATGTCCTTGTTATCAATTTTGTATTTAATCATCTCACAATCTTTCCAAATGCTCCTAAATACTATGGAACAAGTTGTGATCTGTAGGAAATTACCTACTAAGAGATCATCAAAAGGGAGCAACCTTTAGGTTGTAGCTTGTTTGGAGACAACGAGTATAATATTGTTTTTTACTAGAACTTTTCATGGCTCTTCACCCTCCATGGATTTAATAATTCACTTGGAAGCACTTAAGATATTAGTATTAATATGGTCTTTTAGCTTTTGTTGTCTATTGCTCTCTTTTTTCCAATAGTTTGGTAGACCATCCTCCACCCATCAACATCTAGGCTCCATTTTTCAAAGACAATAATTGTTTCCTTATCCATACATTTATTAATTTGTTTGAGAATGAGAACAGAACTATTGTAGTCATCATGTTTGAGACAAGTTTTTAGAATAAAGTTGTTTCTAATGTGAGGAAAAGAGTTGTGGTTGTGGCTTCTTATAAGCAATTTATAAGGGAAGACGTTAATATCACATCCTCAAATTTATCAAAATTGAAGAAGTTTTTGTTGGTGTAAACTATAGGCAGCCTATAATAAATCCTCCTACTACCTTGTTGGGAGTTGCACCACGCAAACTAGATATCATTATATTCTTCCTTTCTACCTTCAAGAGGATCAAATAGGTTTAACTTATCCTTTAACCTAGTCCAAAAGTTGAGCTCATTTCCTTTCCAATCAATCATAAGGCCCCCAATTTATCTACCTATCATTCAATCATGTTAAAGCCACCCATATTATCCAAAAGATATCATCAAGGTTACTCAATCAATCACTTGCATGGACTAGTCCTTTCTCTATAATCATTTAAGGCATATATTGAGCATTTTTCAAAATTTTGACCATAGTAATGTAGTGTAACCCATAAATATATATTATATGGGGGAGGATCCACTATTAACATATGTTACACACCCAAATATTAGAAATAAAAATGGAAAAAATACCCTTCCCTCAGGGTTTGTGTTGAAGCTAGTGGATTCTCTCCAAATACTACTCAAGTTAACAGTAAGAGTGAAACTAGTTGCTTTGACATTTGCAACATAACATCTTTATCTTTAATCATATTTAAGAACCTCCTTACAAAAAAATTCCTATTTTGGTTTTCAAACCCACAAAATTCCAAGTTGCACATTTGAGGCTCATTAAAAACACTTCTGAGAAGTTTTTATTAACTTCCTAAAGCTTTTAGTTCATGTACCATAATTTTGCCAAGCCCAACCATGGTGATTTTTTCATCACTATTTCTTTATTAGATTAATGATAAACTGGATATAATAAGATGTTCCTTTTCTATGATCTCTAGGCATGGTCCTATCCCAATGCTTTCATCATTTGATTCACACTCTATTGTGTTGTTTTCTTTACTTAAAAAAACATGGTTAAGTTTAGAGTTAGATAAATAACTTTGTTCTAATTTCATCATCATTTTTAAAATAACCACGGTGGTTGATCCACCATATGTACTTTTTTTAATGGGGGTGGTAAAATCATAATCCATGGTATCATCTTTGCTTAGAAAAACATGGTTAAGTTTAGAGCTAGAGAAATATTTTTTTCTATTTCCATCGTCACTTTTGGGATAACCACATTGGTTGATCCACCTTATGTACTTATCCCAATAGGGGTGGTATAATTAGAATTTGAATTGGATAACTTAGGATCCAACTTAGTAGGGGACTACATAATCTTAGATAAATATGTTATTCCTCTTTAGTTTCTCATTTTAACAAGTTATTCAAATCTCTTTTTGTTCTATTATCAACTCCTTTAGATATAGCTTCAATTTAACTAGACTTAACCTACAATCTTAGTTGTAGCCTGGTATGTTTATCAAACTTGTATCTTCTATCTGAACATCCTTTAGTATATTATTTTTTTAATCTTGTTTTATTTTTAGCCTATCTTTATGTACATTTATTCTAGCCTTGCATTCCTAACAAGTTACTAAAATGTTTGAGACCCTTTTTAATGAGTTTTTAGGGTTAATCCAAATCTTTCCACCATGATTACTT
The DNA here is from genome assembly GCA_027943335.1 of Chamaecyparis obtusa. NCBI lineage: Eukaryota > Viridiplantae > Streptophyta > Pinopsida > Cupressales > Cupressaceae > Chamaecyparis > Chamaecyparis obtusa. The sequence continues at coordinate 2,208,639 of BSBK01001346.1, read as the reverse complement.
CTCCACTCTAACTCTTATGTCAACCACATGTTGAATTCTAATGAGGAAGAAGAATATTATGTTCTTGATGTATTCATAGAAATTATTGAAATCGAAAGGAGCATAAAATCGTTGACACATTAAAATCATTGTGTATAATTTTTTGATAACAAGGTGAAAGAATATTGCAATATCAACTTATGAATTATTTTACAAATCCAAAAATTAGTTACCATATGAGATTATATGTATTGTATATTCAACAATAACATGAAAAAAATAGTGTTCTCACAAAGTTTTGCACCCTTGCTTGATGTTGCACTCCAAAGCAACCTTGTGAAAGATGGAAACAACCTCCAAGTGTAGACCTTGGCAAGTGAGGTTGAGTCTCTAGAGAAGGTCAACTTCCTTTCTAATTAGGGTGTAGTGTTGAACCAACCAAACACTCTAAGACCTTCTAACCTAAGCTAAAAACTTTCTTAGGGGAAAAGGGAAGAAATAATACAAAAGAGAAAATGGGTGATGCACTAGATTAGAATATGTTTCTCCTTCCCTGTAACAATAAAAATAATAATAAAATACGTTAAAAATATCTATTTTAATCAATCTCCAAGGATTCATATGTAGGTCAGGATTTATGATGTTAAAAGGAAAGATAGATTTAAAATGTAACATTAATAACAAGATTTATGCAACATACAGTCTAGAAATAGAGAAAAAAGCATTCAGATATAAAGGCAAGACAAATTTGTACAAGACACCTAAATGTGAGAAGAGGTAAAACAAAGATATTTCATTAATGAGAAGTCAAGGCAAAATTAAAGTTACATGGCATAAGTTATTGCAAGAGAACAAAAAAGAATCCCAAAAATATCTTACAAAGTTTCCTTTATAGTTCAAGCATAAATCAGATATTTAATTTTATTGGAACTCTAACCCAACTAGGGTTTATTTTTAGGAAAAATTGATCAAACAAATCAGATCAAAGATTTCATTATTGGCATGTAAATTGATCTTTGAAGTTGACAAACTAGTCACAGTGAAGGTATCTTTTCAATCAATGAACAAAGGTCATGTCATACAATGTATTTGAGAATAGAGTATGCGTGATTTTAATTTTTGATAGAGAAAAGTCCCCTACAAATCCTTAAGAAGCATAGAGAGTGTCTTGGACTAGTGTGTGCAGAATTTGAGAAGATTAATAATGCTTCTCCAAGTTGATATAAATGAAGAGGGGTCGGGAAGGTAGCTAAGAATTGAATTTTGACCTCTTTGTTGGCGTATGTGGCACCATAGCCATTGAAGTTTGAACTGGCCTGTACTTTTGAAAGTTGTTCATTGATGAAGATCATTATGTGAATGAGTAGTTGGGAGCCACCAAAAAAACCTTCATAATAAAAGTTTAGAACATCATCATCGATTGAATTTTCCTTTATGATTAGATAACTCATGCATCTCTACAACATTCATAGGATGCTAAATATTATTCTCGTGGAGGTCTAGAGGATGGCCATTGAATTTTTGATTGAGAACTAGGTTAGGACTCAAAACTTTTGTTGCATTTCAAAAGTGCCTTTGGAACATGTCCCTTTCATTTCCTTGAACTTATATCTTCACCTTTAACATAGTTCCATTTTAGACATTAGGCTCTAAAAAAGGTTCTAGAATTTCTTATCGAGCTCGAAATGCCAAAATGGTGTTGGATTAAGTACGCAATGGGTGAGTACTAAGAGGGGAGGGGTGAATCAGTACTATAAAACACTTTTCAAAAATTAAACTTTCCTTTCTAACCATTTACTGATTCCTCATCATTTGCATGCATCTTATGAAATATATAAAAGATATAATAATCAACACATAACACAAATATTTGGTATCGCAAAAATCCTTGTTAGAGGATAAAAACTATGGTGGGGGATGACACCCACAAGACTTCACTACTATAGAATAAATCTTGCTCGATTAGAGCTACAATTTTTATCTAATTCGGATAGCTTACCCTATTAAGAGTATTAACTCGGTTAAGAGTCTAAAGACTACTAAGTCTACCTTGTAAAAGGAGTTTACAATTCTAATCTAAGAACTACACCTGGTTAAAGGATTTACAAATAAGATATGCTAAGATCTACTTGGTTAAGAGAATTTACAACTCTAATTAATCTTTAATCAATAACACTAAATATGTCTATCAAATTTACATCAAACATATCCTTTTCAAACTCTTTATGCTCTATAACTCATTACCTCATATTGTGTACCTTTCACACTAACAATTCAGTACTCAGTAGATTCACTTCTAAATCACAATCTCTAACTATTCTTCATTGCTATGTACTTGGTGACATCACTTCTTCATTACCTTCTCAGTAATTAGCTTCATACATGCAATCTCCTCTTCACATTCATACATGCCACACTGATTCTTTACTTCTCTGGTAATTTTATACAATTCTAGAAGTGGTGCTAGATGTTCTAGAATCATCTCTTCAAGTGGTGCTAGCATTGGTTACTCTTCCAATGCATATTCCATACTTTATTCTCATTGATGGATCTCACCTTGTAATCATGTGTAATCATTATGCTCCAATCTCCAATGTTATGTTATACTATCTCCTCAAGATTAGTAAACTATTTTATGTTCAGTGTCAAGATTCAATGTACTTAAAAATTCTTATGGTGTCAGCCTACTATACTCGGTAACATGTTTTCCTTAACTCGGTAGTTGTCTTCTCTTCTTGGTTCAATGTTGGGTTCTACCCTTCTCGATGCCTATGCTTACTTTTCTTTTAACAAAATTTCATGTTCCTTATTTACTTTACCAAATAGCTTTCTCTGCTTTACCTACTTGTCTTTCCTTCATTACCGAATGACTTTGACAAACAATATGACTTCCTCATAACTAATGATGACAAAATAACTCTTAGGCATATCAATCTCCCCCATTGTCATTAGTTTGGTATGTTTGCTAAAAACCTCAAAGTCATCAACAAAATTCAAAATTTGTCATTGTCCATTCTTCTTCCTCAGTAAATATATTACTCCCCCTGAAGTAATATTTCTAGTACATTTCCATACTCCATACTATAGACGTAATTTTCCCTTACTATATACTCTTCCCCTTTTGACATACATAATATTCTAATCTTCCCCTTTTCTGCATACTTATTTTTTCCCCCCTTTTTAACAAAAATGCCAAAAATATTAACTTACTACTTGTCTGGTGTAGGGATCTTATCAAAAATGGTTTTGTACTTATCATGTGCATCCTTGACTAATGTCTTCCAAGTGTCCTTAAGTGTCTGTAACACTATAATTTTCTCACTTAAATCTATTTTTAGACTTACCGTACTATCCATAGCACTAACATCCAGTGTTCTAACCAAATCTTTTGCCTTTTGAATCTGTCTCTATAGTGATTCTATGTGTGGTATCAAAATTGTTTGGAGTTAAAGTAGATTCATTTTGATCTGATTCTCCTCCTTTCTTAACTAAAATTGCACTCCCATCAAGTTCTTTTGCCTTTCATAGTATTATGGTATTGACTTAGGCTCGGTGGAAATTTTAGATAGCTATTCGGTGAGCTCTTTTTCTACATTATTATCTTTTTCTTTTATCTCCTTTGTGAAATTGGAACACAAACAAATTTTTTGAAATAATAAAAGAATTATTTGTAACTCATTTTCCAATTCATTTATTAACTCTAAAAGAGTTACCTTGTCTAATGAAACTTTTTGAAGAATTTCTTCAATCACCTTTGTCTTCATCTCCTTCTTATGAACTTGTAGCATATACTCAGTAGTATCTGTGCTAGGTTGGTTGATCTAACTAACCAATTCTCTCAACTGAATGTAAATTTCTCATTTTTCATTTATTGTGGCTTAGGTACAATCTCATTCAAAATGCCTTTTACCTACTCCAAAACATCTATTTTATGCTTCTTTTCTATGAGTTAATCTTGAGAAGCTTTCCTCTTCAACAAATCTTTGAACTCAGAGAGTTCCTTAGGGCTCATGGTTAAGTAATCAACCTTAGGAATCACAATGACTTCATTTATATCAACCTCTTTCTTAGACTTTCTCTTCTTTGATTTTCCCTTAGAAGTAGATGCCTTCTTTGCATCTGATTGTGTAGATATCTCTCCAGTTTTATCTTCTTTTTCTTTCTTTTTCTCTTCTTGTTTCTTTTCTTCCTTCTCTTTTTTTTCTCATTTATTCTTTTCTACATTTTCTTTCTCTTTTTCTTGTTCCTGTTGTTGACCAATAGTATCGGTAGGGGTTATTAACTCTTCATTCTAACCTTGTGTTGTTTTGGTCTCTTGTGTCTTCTTGGTCTCCTTAGTTTTAGTATTTTGTTTTGGCTCAGTAGGGGCATCAACTTAAGTAGGGGCATCTCCTATCACCTCTATCTCAGGAAAATTTAATACCTGTAAGGATATTTTGCCAACAATCTTGCCTTGGAAGAATCATCTACATCCATAACTTATGTATCTATGGCCTTGGTTTCCATGACATCTTCATCAACTTTGACTATTTCATGTGGATCTTGCCCAGTTATATCTTCAATTATAACTTCTTGATTTATTATCAACTTGTTTGGTGGAAAAATATATGGATGGGGTTTAGAACAATGGGGGTTTGCACATAAAAGAGACCCTAAACCAATATTTACCACAAACATGAAGTTCTAATGATAAGGAATATAAATCTGGAAATGCTTGCAAGGAATAATAAAATAAAATAAAATAAAATACATACCTCATAACATGGCAGATTTGGAAATACCTATTTTCTGGTGTCTGTACTGAGTTTCTGGAAATTTTGCAACCGAATCTGAAACAAAAGCATAGAGATGAAGAAAACCCATAAATATTTTCCTTTTTTGATCCAGGTCGACATTGACCCAAATACAGGTCGACCTTGACTCCTTTATGTCAACCTTGACCTACACTGCTCCGACAAAAATTTTGTTCGTAGATCTTGAAATTTTTCAAAAAAGGGTATCCAGATCTGCTCTGCAACTCCCAAAATAGCAACTGTAGATATCTAAAAATAGTTTTTTGGGGTGGCTATATAGGGTTTTTCCTTATTCAAACCCCTGTTTTGGTGATTTCCACCTCCACAAATAGCCAGATGTAATAGAATATGTGTGCGTGTTGCTTGTAGGAAGAGCTTTGAATGTGCAATGCCAAGATCTAATCCTCTAGATTGAAACCCTAGCATGAATTGGAATGAGAGAGAAATGCATAGATTTGAATATGATAAAGAAAGCATACCAAGCCCCCAAGGCTAAAGTACTCCTACCCAACTCACAATCCATAGTTGCTACCCCGTGATTGTATCTTTAGAATGCTTGAATGTTGAAAATGGTAGATCAAGGAAGGAGTCTTTCTTTCTCCAAATGAATTTCCACAATAACTTGTCCATAAAATGCTTTCTTGCATCAAGGCATCATCATATCTTGTTCTCCTATAGCATCCTCTTGCAATCTTTCATCTTCGTCTCCTCGTCACTTCTTACTTGTTACTTCTTATTTCTTGTCGCTTCTCACTTGTCCCTTGTTCTTTCTCACTTGTTGAAATGAATGCAAAAGAGAGTGCTTATATAGAGATTTCAAGGTAAGGATCCTTGGGAAATGTAAGGGCTCTTAATTCAAATTTCACCTCAAATTATGGTCCAATCACAATAGCCAACTAAGGAGGAAAAGTATTAAATGAATTTTGAATAAAAACCCTTCCACATTCGGATATGGAGGCCCATTTTTAATTTAGGGCCCCACTATGATCGAAACTTGAAAGAAGGAACCAAAACCTGACAAAGGTCAAGGTTGACCTTGACCCTGACCTAGGTTAGGGTCGACCTTGACCTTGACCTGAGGTTTTAGGCTAGTCAACTCAAAGACTTAGAATGATAGGAAAATAGAATAGAATGTTGGAAAAGGGAACAAAGGCCTAGAAGAAATGTGATGAAGGATAGGAGGACCAGTACATAGGTCCTACCTAGAAAATAGAGCCATAAAGAAGGAAATCAGGGAGAATCCTCAGGATCCTAACCCTAATTTCACCTATAAATGAAGAATCAAGTGCAAATGCATCCTAAATGCAAATCTATCATGAAAATGCACTAGATGAGGGGGCTAAACCTACCAAGATGGAATTACTTCCATTTTAATATGATACATTTATCCCCCACTTTAGATTAGATATGACACTATGTGAATATGCAAGCTAAAGTAAGAAAACATCTTAATAAATAAAAAGGATATAACCAAGTCCTTAATGTAGAGATCCTACAAAAAACCTATTAGTTCCTGTAACCTGCAACACACAAGGTTAATGAAAATCCATAAATCACCTAAGACTTACTAAAATTAATTTGAGAAGTGCATAGAGCCCCTTATGCCCACCCTTGTTTCAACTTTCTACTTCTGAAGGGTGAAACAGGGTGATAAGAATAGCCCTATACACTAGATATGCAATTTGTTGAAAAAGGCCTTTTCCTAAACCATTTAGAAGTATTCCTACCCTTCCTAAACTGATTCAAAGATTTAGGTATTTGAATCATGATTCCAACGTCGTAGATGGAACTGAAAACAGAGCTAACATAACTCAAGTTATGATGAAAAGAGTGAATATCTATCTAAAAGCATTTGAAGGGACATTTGAATTCTGGAGTCTAAAGGAAACCCACCCCATCTTCCCTGATGACTATCCCACAGGTGATACAAGCCTTTCAGAGAGGACACACTAAGATCATAGCATACCAAAGGAGGAGGAGGATCACAAAGATGAGGAGGAGCCCATCTCCATGGGAGATCCCATGGAGGAGTAGAGAACAAAGGAGAGAGAAAATAGGATGCCCCCAATTGATAGTACTGGTGTGGATGTGCATGTTGTTGATGTAGGAGCATCCTAGGTGTAAGAGCAATCTTGCATCACCCAAAAATATTTCTATTTTTGTATTCAATAAGGGTTATCTTGTGCAGAGTTGCTATTTATGGAAACTTACTATTTTTTTAGTAAGTTGGTCTTGCAATCTTAGAATGTCTGATTTTACATATGGAGGTTCATCTCAGTCATATCAGCCTGCTAGCAAAGTTTCATGGCTAGATTAGGTGTAGTTTTGAAGATATTGAAGATTTTTGGTATTGGCAGCAGGGTACAGAAACTTCAAACTCAGTTTTGAAGGCTTTAGAGGTGCCGAATGAGGTTGAAAATTTGGGCAACAAGCACTTTGCATTGTCAAGCCTATAGAGCGCTTCGTGGCGTTTCCAGAATGGGGTTATAATAGCCAATCGGGTCAACGGGCGATGACTTATGGTCTTCGAAAGTTGGGTCACCTGAATTGGCGAAAAATAATTTTTCTTCAAAATTTCTGTTTGGGTTTCAAAACTCATTTTGAGCCGACTTTGATGTAATAAATTGTAAAATAAAATAATTCTAAGTTTGGTCGGCCCTAAGGGCTAAATTTCTAGAACCTTCTCGGGCGGTGGAAATTGCCTATATAAAGAAAGCCCGTAGTTTTGTCTAGGGCAGTTCGGGGTAGTAGATCTGGGTATTGATTCGAGGCTTTGTCCTACAGAATATTGTAAGGGAATGCCCATGTGGCTTTGCATATTGTAATTCTGAAAGTTTGTAATTCCACATTTGTGGAGATAATAAGAAGCCAATTTTCTGTTCTTGCATATTATTGTTGTTGTTTCCCTATTTTTATTGTGTTTGTGGTACTAAGGGGAGCACCCTTCATCAAGTGGTATTAGACCAGGAGTTCTTGAGTGTGTAAATAGATCACCGACTGTGAGGTAGTTTGCACCAGGACCATGGTTAGGGTTTCAGTGCGCATCACAAAAATGTCTCCATGAAGAGAACGTGGTGGAAGAGCTGGTGCTGTGACACCTAAGGTTAGAGAGCTACAAAGACAAGTGTGAGCATTGCGAGAAGAAATTCGTAGAGGAATGAATCTTAATGTCAGAGATGAAAGCGAGGATGAAGCCGAAGAAGAATATCAAGAAGGAGAAGCTGAAGTTGTGAATCAGGAGGAAGAAAGACTTTTTCGAGCGATTTCCAAGATTGGGAAAAGACCTGAGATTGAGGTTCCTACATTTTTTGGAAATCTTAACCCAGAGGAATTGATCGACTGGATCAATGAATGTGAGGAATATTTTAAGTATGAAGATGTTGAGGATCTGATAGGGTCAAATTTGCGAAGGCCAGACTGAAAAGTCATGCGAAGATCTGGTGGCAAGAGATTCAATTGGAGCGAAATAGAAGAGGGAAAGATAAAATCACAAGATGGGATCGGATGGTGGATAAATTGAAGCGACAGTTCATTCCTGTTGATTATGAGCTTGACCTGCTAAAGAAAATCCAAAGTTTGAAGCAAGCAGGAAGATCTATTCAGGAGTATACAAAGGAGTTCTATCGACTCCTCATAAGAATAGGCCATGCGGAAGCTGATAAGGAGAAAGTTGCCCGATACCTTAATGGATTAAGGCCAAGTATTCAGGAGGAGTTATATCTGGTTCGAATGAACAGTATTGAGGAGGCATACCAGTTTTCCCTAAAAGTAGAGGAAAAGATGAACAAGAAGTTTGAGAGCAGACAAAATGGAAGAGGTCACGGTGGAAGATCTGGTGGACGATCATATGGTGGCCGAAATGAAGATCCGAAAAAGAAGGATGAGGCCAGTAGCAGCCAAAATTAGAGAGGAAACAATTCCAATCATTTCCAAGATCAGAATAATAGAGATCAAAGAGGAAGAGGAAGAGGACAAGGATCTGGAAGAGGAGGCTTCCGTGGAACATGTTTTCACTGTGGAGAAGAAGGTCATAGGGCATTTGAATTTCCTCAGTGCCAAGGTAGAATAGACAGGAGAAATGAAGGCCAGGCCAGAGTTGCACATGTAGATGAAGATGCTAGATCATCAAATTCTGAAGATGCTGAAAGAGGAGAAATGCTAATTAACAGAAGAGTCATGTTGAGTGGTGAGAATGAACCTGAACAAAGGAGGAGCTTGTTTCACACTAGATGCAAGTGTGAAGGTAAATGCTGTGATGTGATTATCGATAGTGGAAGCATTGAAAATTTGGTGTCAGAAGAGATGGTGATGAAGTTGAAGCTCAAGAGACAGAAACACCCACATCCATATCGGACTGCCTGGGTGCAGGATGACCACAAGGTCATGGTCAGTGAACAGTGCCTGGTAAAGTTCAAGATCAGTGGGTACCAAGATGAGGTACTATGTGGTATAATATCTATGGATGCATGTCATATGTTGTTGGGTAGACCGTGGCAGTTTGACAGATGTGTTGTACACGATGGTCATGCGAATACCTATTCTCTGACAAAGGATGGAATGCAACATAAGCTAAAGTCATTGAAGGAGACCGAAGCAAAGGTATGTGGTAATGCAAGAATAACTTTTGTTGATGGAAGAAAATTCCTAGATGGTATGAGACATGAGCATGTGTGTTTTTCTTTAATTCCAAAAGCTAGCAAAGAGGAAGTAGAGGATGTACCTGTAGAGGTTGTAGATTTGTTGAATGAGTTTCAAGATATTGTATCTGATAATGTACCTGACGGATTACCACCAATAAGGAAGATTAGTCATTAGATGGATTTGATTCCAGGAGCCAGTTTTCCAAACAAGGCAGCACACAGAATGACACTAGCAGAAAGTGAAGAGTTGAACAGCCAAGTACATGAGTTATTGCAAAAGGGGTTGATTCGAGAGAGTTTGAGTCCCTGTGCTATACCAGCAGTATTAGTGCCAAAGAAGAATGGATAATGGAGGATGTGTACAGATTCCAGAGCAATAAACAAGATCACAATCAAGTATAGGTTTCCATTGCCACGAATGGATGATATTATGGACTGTTTGAGTGAAGTTGTGTATTTCTCAAAGATAGATCTAAAGAGTGGATATCACTAGATTCAGATCAGAGAAGGAGATGAATGGAAGACTACCTTCAAAACAAAGGAAGGACTATATGAGTGGTTAGTCATGCCTTTTGGGCTAACCAATGCACCAAGCACTTTCATGCGGCTCATGAATGAGGTTCTGAAAGAATTTCTGGGTAAGTTTGTCATTGTTTACCTAGATGATATTTTGATCTTTAGCAAGACATTGGAGGAGCATATGATGCATATTCATATGGTGTTTGAGAAGCTAAGAGATGAGAAATTGTTGATTAATTTGAAGAAGTGCAGTTTTGTGAAGAAAGAGTTAGTGTATTTGGGATTTGTAGTTTCAGCAGAAGGTCTAAAAATGGACCCAGAGAAGGTACAAGCTATCCTTGAATGGCCTACTCCAAGGAGTGCTACTGAGGTAAGATCTTTTCATGGTTTGGCTAGCTTTTACAAAAAGTTTATCAGAAATTTTAGCAGTATTTGTGGTCCCTTGACTGAAACAATGAGAGGAGATAGAAAAGAGTTTAAGTGGACTAATGGGGCAGAAAAGAGTTTTCAATTGTAGAAACAAAAAGTCACAGAACAACCTATTTTAGCACTTCCAGATTTTAATAAGGTGTTTCAAGTAGATTGTGATGCTAGTGGTACTGCAATAGGAGCTATTATGAGCCATGAAAGTAAACCTGTTGCTTATTTCAGTGAGAAGTTAAATGATGTCAAGAGAAAATATTCTGTCTATGATCAAGAATTTTATGCTATAGTTCAGGCATTAAAAAAGTGGAGACATTATCTGCTACCTAAGGAGTTTGTTTTGTATACTGATCATCAATCATTGCAATATTTGAATAGTCAAGGAAAGTTGAATCAGAGGCATTTGAAATGGGTTGAGTTTTTGCAGAGTTATACATTTGTTTTGAAACACAGGAGTGGAAAGTCTAATAGGGTTGCGGATGCTCTTAGCAGAAGGAAACTATTGCTGACAGAGATGCAGATTGAAGTGGTTGGGTTCAAGGAACTCAAGAATTTGTATCCAGAGGATCCTAATTTTGGCGAAGCTTGGAAAGCTTGTACAGAACCTATTACTCTAGACAGGATGAAATGGCTAGATTTTATCATCTAAGATGATATGCTATTCAGAGGGAGTCAGTTGTGCATTCCATGAAGTTCTATGAGGGAGAATCTCATCAAGGAGAAGCATAGTGGAGGATTGGCTAGACATTTTGGTCATGATAAAACCCTTGCTTTAGTTGGTGAGAATTATTATTGGCCACAATTGCAGCAAGATGTGAAGAAGTTTGTACAGAGTTGCAGAGTATGTCAGATGGTGAAAGGAGTGAAGCAAAATATAGGGTTGTATCAGCCATTACCTGTACCAGAGAAGCCTTGGAAGGATATCAGTATGGACTTTGTTCTTGGTTTACCGAGGACACAGCGGGGACATGATTCAATTTTTGTAGTAGTTGATAAATTTTCAAAGATGACACATTTCATTCCAAGAAGACTAATGATGTTGTTCATGTAGCAGAATTGTTTTTCAGAGAAGTGGTGAGACTACATGGTTTTCCAAAGACCATAGTTTCAGATCCAAATACTAAGTTTGTTGGATATTTCTGGCGGACATTGTGGAAGAAGTTGAAGACAAATTTGAAGTTCAGTTCATCACATCATCCATAGACTGATGGACAGACAGAGGTGGTGAATAGAAGTTTGGGAAATCTGCTGAGATGTTTGGTTGGAGATAAGCCAACAGGATGGGATTTGATTTTACCACAGGCATAATTTGCATAGAATAATTATGTCAATAGGAGCACTGGTAAATCACCATTCCAGATTGTATATGGAAGTAGTCCAAGAAATGCATCTGAGTTGAGAAAGATAGATAAAGGAGAAATAAGTAGTGCTGAAGCTGAGGACTTTGCAGAACATTTGAAGAACATCCATGAGGAGGTGAGGAAGCATATTACCAAGATGAATGTGTAGTATAAGACTAAGGCAGATGAGAAAAGGAGGGATAAAGAAAATCAGGTTGGGGATGAAGTCCTAGTTCATTTGCAGAAGGAGCGGTTTCCAGTTGGTACATATAACAAGCTGAAAATGAAGAAGTTTGGACCATGTAAGATATTGCAGAAGCATGATTCAGGAAATGCATATGAGGTAGAATTACCTACTGAACTGAATATTTCACCAATGTTTAACATTTCAGATTTGATAGAGTATCATGAAGGAGGTGTTGAAGATGAGGTTGCAGCAGCAGAGTGAAGTATTCCAGCAACCAGTTTAGATATCAAGGAGATTGAAAACATACTGGACAGTTGTGTTGGTAGAAGCACAAGGAACAGAACATATGAAGAGTATTTGGTCAAATGGAAAGGATGACCTGTAGAAGATTCATCATGGCTAATAACGGAGGAGGTTAACCATCTTGGTTTTCCTCTGCACACTTGAGTCGTGACAGGGTCACTTCTCAAATTACCCCAGGTGTCTGATGCAGGAGCATCCTGGGTGTAAGAGCAATCTTGCATCACCCAAAAATATTTTTATTTTTGTATTCAATAAGGGCTATCTTGTGCAGAGTTGCTATTTATGGAAACTTGCTATTTTTTTAGTAAGTTGGTCTTATGATCTCAGAATGTCTGATTTTACATATGGAGGTTCATCTCAGTCATATCAGCCTGCCAGCAAAGTTTCATGGCTAGATCAGGTGTAGTTTTGAAGATATTGAAGATTTTTGGTATTGGCAGGAGGGTACAGAAACTTCAAACTCAGTTTTGAAGGCTTTAGAGGCCCCCAATGAGGTTGAAAATTTGGGCAACAAGCGCTTTGCATTGGTCAAGCTTGTAGAGTGCTTCGTGGCATTTCCAGAATGGGGTTATAATAGCCAATCGGGTCAACGGGCGATGACTTATGGTCTTCAGAAGTTGGGTCACCTGAATTGGTGGAAAATAATTTTTCTTCAAATTTTCTGTTTGGGTTTTAAAACTCATTTTGAGCCGACTTTGATGTAATAAATTGTAAAATAAAATAATTCTAAGTTTGGTCGGCCCTAAGGGCTAAATTTCTAGAACCTTCTCGGGCGGTGGAAATTGCCTATATAAAGAAGGCCCGTAGTGTTGTCTAGGGCAGTTTGGGGTAGTAGATCTGGGTATTGATTTGAGGCTTTGTCCTACAGAATATTGTAAGGGAATGCCCATGTGGCTTTGCATATTGTAATTCTAAAAGTTTGTAATTCCACATTTGTGGAGATAATAAGAAGCCAATTTTCTGTTCTTGCATATTATTGTTGTTGTTTCTCTATTTTTGTTATGTGTTTGTGGTACTAAGGGGAGCACCCTTCATCAGTTGTTCATGCATCACCACTGAGATCACAATGACCTCCATATGCCCATACAGAGACACCACCTCCAAGACCTAGACATATAGAATGAGGAGAGAGTAGTCACTCCATGCCTCCACCATCCAGACCCTTCAATGATACCTAGGAGGGAGATCCAGGTATAAAACATGTATTTGATCTAAATATTTAACTCAATTTGTGAAGAAAAAGGACTAAAAGATAAATATATTTTAATTTTGCAACTAGTGTAGTGGATTGGAGGAGATTTGTATATGAGGTCCTGAAGGATACATGCCTATCCTCCCGACTACCAACTAGCGAGAGAGAGTTCCCCATTGGTCATAAAGATCCCAACAGGCTTGTCGATATCTTTGCTTATGTCCAGTCAGAGTTGAGGTTATGTAGAGAGAGAGAGGAGAGGTTGATGGATGACCTACGGAGATCACAGGAGCATGTATATGAGCTTAGCATATCGAGGAGCCACTTACGGACTATCGGACAAAGATCTTCATCTTCTCATCATAGATCAGAGAGATCTAGGAGCCATCAACCAACAAAGCATAGGGATATAGAGAGTGATAGATAGGGCATTATGCCACTTATGTATCAAACTCAAAACAATTTATAAATGAAAAACTCTCTTTGCTAGTTAGTTCTGTGATTGATTATTATATTTTCACCAATAACATTAAACTTAACAGAAAGAAAGAAAATGTATAAATGTATTCAAATGTAACTTGCTAAAATCGCATAACCTATAAACAAACATAGCAATTTTATAAGGAATACGTAAATACACAAGGAAAGAAAGATACACTAGGGATAATAACATTTGAGATGCATAATATTGATAGGTTCCTTAAAAGGTACACCATCCATATCAGAAATTTTGTAAGCACTTGAACCAAAGTCCTCAATTACAACAAAAGGTCCAAGCCAATTAGGGCTAAACTTTCCTTTTTCACTAGGTAAAGCATTCACATTTCTTTGATTCTCATATAATACTAAATCACCTACTGAAAATGATCATTCAATTACCTTATGATTATACTACTTTTGAAGTGATTTATGATAAGCCTTTATATGTTCCAAAGCATTTATTCATTGTTCACCCAACATTTCTAATTCTTGTAACTGTTGTTCTCAAAATGTATCCTTGTCAATTATTCCATGAAATGAAACACGTAAAGAAGGTATTTCCAATTCCAAAGGCATAATAGCATCAGTACCATAGACAAGATTATAAGGAGAAGTACTTGTGGCAGTACGAGCACTATTCCTATAAGCCCATAAAGCATAGGTAAGTTGGGTATGTCAATCTTTCACATGCTTATTAATTATTTTCCTCAAAATTTGTTCAATGACTTTATTCGATGCTTCAGCTTGACCATTAGATTGAGGATAGTAAGGAGTTGAAAATCTATGTTGAATTTGATATTTCTCCAAGAATTTTGTGACTTCTTTATTCTTAAAAGAGGTACTATTATCCGAAACTATCATCGAAGGAATACCAAATTGTGTTATAATATTGTTAAGGATGCAATCACAAATAACATCCGCAGTAGTTGAATGGAGAGGGACATCTTCCACCCACTTCATAAAGTAATCTATAGTTGGCAGGATGTACGTATGTCCTTGAGAAGCAGCTGGTGAGATTTTTCCAATAAGATCAAAACCCCAAATACTAAAAGGCCATGGAGCAACTTGATTACGAAGCTCATGAGTAGGAGCATAAATCAAATTACTATGCTACTGACATTGAGAACATTTCTTAACAAACATGAAAGAATCTTATTCCATTGTTTGCTAATAATATCACATTCTAAGAATTTTATTGACTAAAGATTTTCCACCAAAAATGTCCCCCACAAGAACCAGAATGAGCTTCCTCCAAAGCTACTGGAATTTCAGCTCTACCAAGACATCTTAATAGAAAACCATCATAAGAGTGTTTATAAAGCATATCTCCTAAAATGATATAATGTTCTGCAAGCTTCCTAATATGATTACGCATGTTCCTTGTTCCTGATTCAGGAAAAGTACCATCTTTCAAAAAATGAAAGATATGAGAATACCATTCATCCAAATGCAAATTGAAACAATCAGAGGTAACCTTATTGGAAATTGCAAGGTTTTTAAGAGTATGTATAGTAAATTGAATTTTTTCAGCATTATTCTCAAGACAAACCAAAGAAGTTGTGCTTTCCATGGCATTCACATGTTGATTATCTTTCCTAGGTAAAGTTTGAATCATATAAGAAGAGAATTGTGAAAGAACATCAAGAGCCAAATCTCTATATTGTGTCATTTTATCATTCTTAATATGATAACCTCCTTTAATTTGTTCCACAATCAATTGTGAATCTCCATAAGTTTCCAAGTTTTTAATGTTAAGGGATGAAGTTTCCCGTAAGCCAGCTATAAGAGCTTCATACTCCTCAATATTTTTAGTACAAGGAAAAGTCAATTTATATGATAGAGGGATCAGATTTTTTGTAGGAGGGATCAAGATAATGCCAATGCTAGAACCTATCTTACATCTAGATCCATCCAAATATAACTCCCAAACATCATCTTATTTAATAGCTATAATGTTTTCATCGAGGAATTCTATTGAATTAAAGCATGTATCGAAATGAGGACAAGGAGCTTCAACCAAATAATCTGTTAAATGTTGTCCTTTAATTGACTTTTGAGAAATGAAATTAAGATCAAATTTTATAAGTAACATCACCCTCTTTGCAAGATGGCCAGAGAGATCAGTTTTTGAGAAAAGATGTTTCAAAGGATCAAATTTAACAATCACATTGACTTCAACATTTAATAGATAATGTCTGAGTTTTTGACAAGCATAAACTAAAGCTAAACATTGTCTTTCCAAATTTGTATATCTTTTTTTGTAATTGAGTAAAGTCTAACTAATATAGTACATAGGTCTTTCCTTACCTTCACTATTATGTTGAGCCAACATCGTACTCACCGCATTCGGAGTGGCTGAAGTATACAAATAAAAGGGTTTATCAAATTGAGCAGGTTTCAAAATAGGAGAATTGGCAGATACTCCTTAAATTTCTCAAAGGATTGTTTACATTATTCATTCCAACAGAAAGTGGTATCCTTTCTAAGCAAGGAAGTAAAAGGAACATTTCTATCAGTTAAGTTGGAAACAAAGCAATGAATAGCTTGAATTTTTCCTTGTAAACTTCATAAGTGAGAAATGTTCTTAGGAGGAGGCATATTAACAATAGCTTCAATCTTCTCAGTATCTACCTCTATGCCTCACTTAGAGATTATAAACCCTAATAATTTATCAGAATCAACTCCAAAGATGCATTTCTTAGGATTCAATCTCATATTTTAACTTCTAATCCTTTCAAATATATATCATAAAATACTAACATGAACTTCTCTTTGTATAGATTTTACCAAGATATCATCCACATAATACTCAAGAATCTTATGAATGTAATCATGAAAAATTAAAGTCATGGCTCGTTGATAAGTTCTCCCACATTTTTTAATCCAAAAGGCATCATGACCCAACAAAATTTTCCCCGAGGTGTTATAAATGTGGTTTTAAATTGATCTTCGAGAGGAATAAAAATTTGATTATAGCCCGAAAAGCCATCCATAAAAGATAATAAAGCATGACCCGATGTTGAATCCACAATCATATCAATATTAGATAACGGGAAATCATCTTTTAAGGATGCTTTATTTAAATCTCTAAAGTCAATACACATTCTTATCTTATTTTCTCCTTTTGAAACAGGCACAATATTTGAAATCCAATCTGAGTAGTCAATAGAGTGGATGAATCTAGCATCTAATAATCTTTCAATTTTAGCCTTAACTAATAAGGCAATTCTTTGATTTATCTTTCAGATTTTCTACTTCATAGGTTTAACATTTGGTTTGAGAACAATATTGTGAGTAAAAATCTTAGAATCTATACCCCACATATCCAAATATGTCCAAGCAAAAATATCCTTAAATTCAAGTAATAGGGAAACCAACTGATCACGTTCATCTTGATTCAAACATTTCCCAATTTTTATCATCCTTCCAGTCATTTTCATCCATTTGAACCTCAATGGTCTCAATTATTAGAAAATTACTTTGTATTGGAGAATCCATTGGTAAAGGAGAAATATTTTTCTCATCATGTTCTCCAAAATAAGCTTCTATATTTAGACAATAAGGCTTTCATCTTTTATGATGAAAAGTAGGTAGATCCTCATAAACTCCTAAAAAATCTGCTAAGGCTTTATCTTTGGGAAAAACATCCAAGATAGGTTTTTGATTCATGTTAAGGAGGAGCGGGTTAACCAAATTCAAATGTCCACCACATATATGATTAACATTGAGAGGAAAAGCTGATGGTTGTTTGTAAGGATTGAACCCCAATCCATATGTATAATCATAAATTTCATTTTCCAAAGGTACATGTATACCATGTTCGTATTTACCACATCCTTTCCCATTAAATCCTGATTTCTTGAGCAGATGATAACTAGAACCATATCTATCGACCATATCAGATTGAGTCTAAGGAGCCACATATGTCACAATATCATAACAATTAGGTTTTATTATTTTAATTGTTTCTTCAATCGAGGCAGGAAAAAAGTTACTTTTTAATTCTACAAAAAGTGGGGAAGGGGTAAAAACTTGTTTTTCAAATCCACTTTGTTGTTTCATGAATTCCAAATTAGAAACTTTATATTCTCCAATAAAAGAATGATTAAAGTCCAATGTTCCCCTATTATCCCCATTCAAAGAAGAAGATGGAGCTACAGTTTATTTAATCTCAAGTGGCCTTTCAAGCTCTTTACTTGGTTGGAGAGGTTCAGAAACTTTATCATATTCTGCATTTAAGCAAGGATTCGGTGCATCATGCACATGTAGTGTATACATCAAATTGTTATAAATGAACCTAACCTTGTGATGAAGAGTAGAAGGAACTACATGCATAGTATGTAACCAAGGTCTACCTAAAAGAATATTATAATTGAGAGGTCCAAGCATAACATGATTAGGTGTATTGAGAATAACCATACCACCTTTAACAGGTAACGTAATAATGCCCAAAGTTCTCTTTGCAATATTATCAAATCCATGAATAGGGACATTATCAGGTTGAATAGTTGTAAGATCGGCCTTAATTTCCTTAAGCATATCCATGCTACAAACATTAAGCCCAGACCCATTGTCAATTAGTATTCTATGAATGATACTCTAATGAATAGAAATAGCAACCATAAGAGAATCATATTGATTATGCACCTCAACAGAAGGTAAATCATCATTGGTAAACACAATAGGAGGTATAGAATGCATAGTATGCATGCACTCTAAAAATGAATTAATGTTCTCTTGGTTAGGAGGCAAAGCACGAAGGGTAGATAAAACCTTTCGCAATGCCTCATGATATGTCAGGGAAGTTTGAATCAATTCCATAAAGATATCTTAGCAATAGTAGCATGTAATTGTTCTACTAATTCATACTCCTTAAAGGAAGATGAAAACCTAGGAACTTGAGGAAGCATAGGATGGGAAGGAGGTAAATAAATTGGAACAATAGGCTAAGGGTTATTCCATGTGCGATAAGCATGTGAAATAGAATCTATGTTATCAAAGAAGCCCAAAGGATCTCTAGGTTTACCCTTAATTGTTATTCAAGGACATCCTTTTACCATCAACAAAGTTTTAGGATATAACATTCTAGGTGCATCAATGTTGAAAACAGTGGAACATGAAGGTAACCATGTGCACACCCTATGGTAAAGGTCAATTGAAGAGGTTGTGGAGGAGGATGAAATAGGAATAGGATCAATGGAGATCTTATTTGAACAATTTTCATCCTCACTTCCATGTACCTCATTAGGGGATCTATCCTCTTTTGTAATAAAATCCTCATCAAAGTATTCAAAACAAAAATCATACATGTTGAACACAAAGTAGCACTACAAGCATGAAAAATGTAAATGTTTTTGTATTTTTAAAGAAATTTTGTGATTTTTTAAAAAAAATTTGAAATATAAATGCAAGAGCATAAAATAAATCTACTTTTATATGCATGTAAGATCTAACATAAAATGAAAATCTAACACCAAAAATAAAGAGTTGTCGTAAATGGGTTCGCCAAAATGTTTGGTGGAAAAATATGGATGGGCTTTAGAACAATGGGGGTTTGCACATAAAAGAGACCCTAAACCAATATTTACCACAAACATGAAATTCTAATGATAAGGAATATAAATCTAGAAATACTTGTAAGGAATAATGAAATTAAATAAAATAAAATACATACCTCATAACATGGTAGATCTGGAAATACCTATTTTCTGGTGTATGTACTGAGTTTTTGAAAATTCTGCAACCGGGTTTGGAATAGAAGCACAAAGATAGAGAAAAACCATCAATATTTTCCTTTTCTAGAGCCAAGTTGACCTTGACCCAAATACAAGTTGACCTTGACCCCTTTATGTCAACCTTGACCTACATTGCTCCAACAGAAATTTTGTTCGTGAATCCTGGAAGTTTTCCGAAAAGGGTATCCAGATCTACTCTGCAACTCCCAAAATAGCGACTATAGATATTTGAAAATGGTGTTTTGGGGTGGCTATATAGGTTTTTTCCTTTTTCAAACCCTCATTTTGGTGATTTCCACCTCCATGAATAGCCGGATGTAATAGAATATGTGTGTGTGTTGCTCGTAGGAAGAGCTTTGAATGTGAAATGCCAAGATCTAATCCTCTAGATTGAAACCCTAGCATGAATTGGAATGAGAGAGAAATGTATAGATTTTAATATGATAAAGAAATCATACCAATCCCCCAATGCTAAAGTACTCCTACCAAACTCACAATCCATACTTGCTACCCCATGATTATATCTTTAGAATGCTTGAATGTTGAAAATGGTAGATCAAGGAAGAAGGAGTCTTTCTTGCTCCAAATGAATGTCCACAATAGCTTGTCCACAAAATGATTTCTTGCATAAAGGCATCATCATATCTTGTTCTCCTATAGCATCCTCTTGCAATCATGCATCCTCATCTCCTCATCACTTCTTGCTTGTTACTTCTTGTTTCTTGTTACTTCTTGTTTCTTGTCACTTCTCACTTGTCCCTTGTTCTTGCTCACTTGTTGAAATGAATGAAAAAGAGAGTGCCTATATAGAGATTTCAAGGAAAGGCTCTTTGGGAAATGTAAGGGCCCTTAATTCAAATTTCACCTCAAATTATGGTCCAATCACAATAGCCAACTAAGGAGGAAAAGCATTAAATGAATTTTGAATAAAAACCCTTCCGCATTCAGATCTGGAGGCCCATTTTTAATTTAGGGCCCAGCTATGATACAAACTTGAAAGTAGGAACCAAAACTTGACAAAGGTCAAGGTCAACCTTGACCCTGACCTGAGGTTTTAGGCCAGTCAACTCAGAGTTTTAGTGAAGTTTATGGGTCGCCCAAAGACTCGAATGATGGGAAAATAGAATAGAATACTAGAAAAGGGCACAAAGGCCTAGAAGAAATGTGATTAAGGCTAGGAGGACCAGTACATAGGTCCTACCTAGAAAATAAAGCCATGAAGAAGGAAATCAAGGAGAATCCTTAGGATCCTAACCCTAATTTCACATAAAAATGAAGAATCAAGTGCAGATGCATCCTAAAAGCAAATCTATCATGAAGATGCACTAAATGAGGGTACTAAACCTACCAAGATGGAAGTGCTTCCATTTTAAGATGATACACAACTCGATAGGTTTAGATTTATCCTCTTGCTCTCTGAATCCTTCAATAGTTGGTTGATCCATAGATAATATCTTTCTCCAAAGATCATCGATGTCTTTTTGGACTTCTTCTAGTTCATCGACCATAATGCTCAATGCCCTGCCTTTCACTAGAAATATTTTTGAATATTCTTTTAGGGTATCTTTTATTCCTCTCTTTGTTAGGTTTGGGATAGTGAGTGCAAGGTACCTTTCTCTCATTTATTTTTTAGTAGCAAGAGCATACTTCCATCTTGCATCTATTTTATGATATAACTCTCCTTCAAGATTTTTCACAACTTCAATAGGTGTTATTCTAAACTTATGCAATGTAGAAATGACATTTTCTTCAATCTTATCCTTCTCCTCATCATTTCTTGTGTCATACTTTAATTGTTTCATGACTGAATGGCCACCATACCTTTCTAGTGTCTTGAGAAAATCATCAAGACATTTCACCTTTTTACTTGGTGCAACCTTAAACTATGATAGATCTTTTGATTCAGTACCACTCTCTATTTGCAACTTCAAATTCCTTCTTGTTCTTCTAGTAGCCTTTTTTTCTCTAACATAGGTCTTTGTTTTTACAGGTTCTACTTCTGCTTTCTTTTTTTCTCTCGTTGTAGGGGTAGACCTTGTAGATGGTCTTACACGGGTTGGGCTAGGGGTATCTTTCTTTACTCTAATCTTCTTCCCCTTGATCTTTGAAGGCTTAAAAAATTCTTCACCTTTAGAAGCAATAATTTCTATATTCTTAGATAGTGTGCTTATCATTCTGCTACTTTTCCTTATTGCCTTAGGTATAAAAATACCTACCCTTATTTTATCCTTAACTTCTTCATATGTTCCATACCGAGTTGAACTTCTGTGAACTAGTTTCTCCAATAATCCTTTGATTTTAATTGTGGCAGCATCTATATTCATCTCATAACCCATAGGTGGTAGCCACTCGGTTCTAGGCTCCATAGCCCTTATGATACAAATGTTGGTATCAACCACAAAAAATAGTTCATATTTGTCTCTTCCACTAACTAAGGTGGAATTCTGAACCTTTTGTGCATTCTTGATTGAAACTTACTAGAGAAGTCATCCATGATTATATTAAAATTATCACCCATTCCTTGAATAAACTCATTAATCTGATAAATAATTGGTTAATTTTCTAGTTTCCAAGTAACTTCACCTACTATAGGAAAGGAATTCTAGAAGTAAAAGAAAATACATACCAACAGTGGCCTAAAATTCAATGTATTTATCTTTTCTTTCATAATGGTGTTCATGTTGTCATCTAGTTGTTTCAATATTATATCACATAAATCTATCTTCATATCCTTTTTGACAATCTTGTAGGCTATGTCTACAGCTCCACAGGGTACATTGTCTACCCAAGATGATTGTAATATCCTATAGGATATGATGTTGGATGCAAAATTCAATTCAAGGTATTCTACTATAGATAACTTTAGTCCTCTTCCATCCCATTTAGCTTTGGTAAGCTCACATGACTTGTTCTTATCATTCTTCTTATAACCCTCAGTCTATTACTGACCAGAAATCATGTTACTATGTGTAAGACATTTTTTTTATTTTCATTGACCCATCAAGCCACATAAATTGATCATGAACTCTTCTTAATACAATCCTCATCCATTCATGCTTTAAAACCACCAGTACATGCATAGCATGGAGAAAACCCTTAGTCTACAAATGTGTGTGGTCACTCTTCAAATTCCTATTTACACACAAATTCTTGTAAGATGTGTCAATCTCTCCTTGACATATGTCTTCAATTTTATAGTGGATGAAGGCACAAACATCTTCAATAAATATAACCCTTGGCAGGATTGAGGATAAGGCTCTAGCTTTGTCAATTTTAGCATTAACGGCAGGAGAAAGCTTATACTTCAGATTTATAGGATCAATCTTCTCGACTATAACTGGTTTTTGCATCTTGGGTGCCATCTTGATCTCGAAATAGTTTCAACAAACACTAGGGTTCTAATTGAATAGTAATCATAATCTATGAACTCAGCTTGGTGAACACTTGAAATACCTTAAATGTTCTTTTTAGATGTTGAGAATTCTCAACTAAATGCTCAGAATTTCTCTATGATCTCATCTCTGTCAATGCTTCAAAGTGCTCGCAAAAGTGTAAGATAAAAATGAAATAGCATGCCCTCTATTTATAGTTTTTCCTTAGGTTAGGGCTTCCAAAAGCTATGATATGCATTCAATGCTCCTTACCTACTTCATTTTACCATTAATCAAACTACACTTTGCTTCACTAAATGCAACAAAATAGCTCAAACACTCTACCAATCAAAATATGAAATGATAACTTCACAACTTATATCCAAATACATCTTACTATATTGATATGGATCTTAACAATAATTCTAAGAACCAATTTAAGATAAACTTTAGGTTATCAGCTCCTACACATACCTTTGACTGATGAAGTGAATATAGGTGCACCTGGTCCAGAGGATGTGGTGCCATCAAATGTTCCAAGTTCTCTTCCACATCTCGAGACTTCCTTCTCCAAGCTTATTCATCTTCTCTCTAATCTCATCAATGTTAACTTGATTCTTTTCACTCGGTTGTTCCTTGGTTGAGTCCTTATGTTGGTACCCATATTTGTTGGCTAGGTGACTGACTCTATGACAGTGGAAACAAGCCATTCTAATATTTCTCCATAATTTCTTGTTGTTCATACCATGCAACCTGAAGAAGTTTGTAGTAATGTGATCAAATCTTCCACATGTGGTAAAAGTGATTCTTGTATTATAATCCCATGGTATAGTAGGTCCTTGTTGGTTGTTGTTAGCATTCTATCGGTTAGGGACCCATTTCTCATTTTCCCTTTGAGACCTACATTCTCCAGATTTATGACCATATCTCTTTCAGTTGTTGCAATAACCTTCAAATATTGGCTTCCTTGGAGTGTTAGAAACTCTTTCTATGATGGAATATGGATGAAGTGACTGAGAGGGGGGGGGTGAATCAGTCAACCATAAAAACACTTCACTATTTATTCTTTTGCAGATCCCTTAGGATATCTTAACACTGTTATCTGTTTTAGCACTCGGTAAATAGATTGCAGTAACTTTGAAGATGCAGAAATTATTATCAATATTATCTTTAGATATTCATCAGCACATGTATATGATTGAGAAAGAAATTAAGAACACAAGAGACACAAGATTTAACGTGGAAACCCAATATGGGAAAAACCACCAATGTATCTAGATACTGATTTTCACTTTTCTGAAGTGATGCCCGGTTAGAAGCCAACCCGGTAAAAGGTTACAAAACACACTGTTAGGTGTGACCTTGTTAGAGGATTTAAAACACCCTACAAGGAGTGGCCTGGTAAGAGGTCTTGAAAACAATTCAATGGAATTGTCACCTTGTTAGAGGATTTATATTATGGCTGTTAAACCAACTCGGTTAAGAGATTTAGAATTCACTGTTACAATGTTAAGAAGGTAACAATGAGAAAGTAACCTGTATAATAATGCAACTATCTTGCTGATTACAGATCTCTGTTCTGCATAATTCTGATCCTTTCTGATCAAATAAATCTCTGCTGCTCCTCAAGGATATCTGAACATCCTTCACAAATTCGCATATACCTTTCCTTCTTTTCTTCTGTAAATCTTCTGCTGTGTTATTGTTACTTTTCACATTTGACCTTTTATTTATATGATTTTGGATTAGTCAAATCGACATTATTTAGTATAACAGTCGGTTGAATTAAGTAAACTCTATTTGCAAAAATCCTTCAAGGGCCGACAGTGCCCGGTGACCATATCTTAATATAATTTTTCGGAGACTGAGGGAACTCGGTGAACACCAACAATCCTTTACCTTTGATAACCGACTGAACTCGGTAAACACTAACTTTTCTTCGATGACCGACTGAACTCGGTAAACACTAAACTTTCTTCGGCAACCGAGTGAACTCGGTAAACACTAAATTTTCTTTGATAACCGAGTGAACTCGGTAAACACTAAATTTTCTTCGATAACCAAGTGAACTCGGTAAACACTAAATTTTCTCCGGCAACCGAGTGAACTTGGTAAACACTAAATATTCCTATCTGGCAGACCGACTGAGCTCGGTAGAAGTAGATTTCTGCAGACTATGACATTGTGTGACATCAAAGACAATACATAATTGAGTAGCAATTTCCTTCAGACAATTGTTTCCAACAATCTCCCTCTTTGGCATTGATGGCAACACAATATGTCATCACATAAGAAATTTGAAAGAGTTAGCTTGGTTTAGATTCAAATCTCCCTCTGTCAGCAAACTTCCTGTATCCTGAAAATTCTTCCTTCTGACTATTTGAAAATTTCTTGAAGTAATAGCAAAGACATAGCAAACACTCCCTCTTTGACAACACATGCCAAAGATAATTCACATATTACCGGTGAAAATTAATGTACCTCAAGTACTGATTCATATGCAATGATTCCTTTAATATACTACATCAACAAGTTGATTTTCAATCATGTTCAGGTTGATGCATCACTAAAACTGTATTTAGTGAGCCTCGGATAGGGGAATGACCCCTAACTTACCTCTTAGATACATAAATGCATCCTTAGGTAATGGTTTGGTGAAAATGTCTGCAATCTGTTCTTTTGTATGAATATTTTCTAATATGATTTCCTTGTCTTGCACCAATTCTCTGACAAAGTGATATTTAATAGCAATGTGCTTGGTTTTGGAATGCATCACTGGATTCTTAGAAATGTTTATTGCACTGGTATTGTCACAAAATATAACAACTGGTTCTTTGATTTCAACCTTCATACCTTCTAATAGCTGTTTAAACCAAACAATATTTGAACAGTTTACTGCAGCAGCAACATATTCTGCTTCAGCTGTGGATTGAGATGTACAATTCTGCTTTTTACTAGTCCAGGATACCAGTCTTTTTCCAAGAAAAAATGCTCCACCACTTGTACTTTTTCTGTCATCAATGTTTCCTGCCCAATCAGCATCAGTAAACACTTTCAAGTCTAGATTGCCTCCAAATTTATACCACAAACCATACTCTTCAGTTCCTTTTAAGTATCTTAAGATTCTTTTGATTGCCATCATGTGATTTTCCTTAGGTTTTGCTGAGAATCTAGCTACTATACCGACTGCTAAGGCAATATCAGGTCTTGTATGTACCACATACTGTAATTTTCCAATCATAGATCGGTATAGGGTCTGATCAACTTCTTTTGAATCATCATTTTTGGTAAGTTTCAGTCTAGTACACATGGGTGTACCAACTGGTTTTGAATCTTCCATACCAAACTTCTTAAGTATCTCCTTAATGTATTTGGATTGAGTAATGTATATACCATTCTTGCTTTGCTGAATTTGAAGACCAACAAAGAATTTTATTAAGCCAAACATAGACATTTCAAATTCTCTGTTCATTTTCTCTGAAAATTCTTTGCACTGATCCTCATTCCCTGTAAATATAGTATCATCCACAAATATTTATGCCAATACAATTTTGTCATCCGGTCCTTCTTTGATATACAGATTACTGTTGTCATTAGCTCTTTTGAAATTAATCTGGATCAAATAGTTATGGAGTCTTTCATACCATGCTCTAGGAGCTTGTTTTAGACCATACAATGCTTTGTGTAACCTACAGACCATGTCCCTTTTGTCTGGATCAACAAAACCTTCAGGTTGTTCAATGTAGACTTCTTCATCAAGAATTCCATTGAGAAATGCAGATTTTATATCCATCTGATATACCTTAAATCCTTTGTGTGCTGCATAAGCAAGTAGAGTTCTTACACCTTCTAATCTTGCAACAGGAGCAAAAGTTTCTCCATAATCTATACCTTCTTCTTGAGAATAACCTTTACATACCAGTCTAGCTTTGTTTCTAGATACTTGACCATCTTCATTCAGTTTATTTCTGAATACCCATTTTGTTCCAATTACATTCTTATCTTTAGGTCTAGGTACAAGAGTCCAAGTTTTGTTCTTTTGTATTTGTTCTAATTCTTCATTCATTGCTTCAATCCAACTTTCATTCTCTAATGCATCTTTGATATTTCTAGGTTCAAAATCAGTAAGTAGACATGTACCTTTTAGCTTGCTTCTTGTCATAGTACCATCTGATTTGTTTCCAATGATTTGATCTGGTGTATGATGTCTTCTGACATATTTGGCTAGTATAGGTTCCTTGCCTTTTGAATGATTCATGCTGTTGTCTTCTAGGATCTCTTCTTCAGGTTGCTCGGGCTCGGTAGATATTTGCTCGGTAACTTCAGGCTGAGACTCGGTCTGAATTTCTTCCTGTGACTTGGTTTGAACTTCTTCTTGTGACTCGGTTTGAACTTCTTCCTGTGACTCGGTAACTGTGCTCGGCTCGGTAGATATAGCTTCCTTATTGATAGTTGTGTCTGTCAATGTTTCAGGTTCAATGTAAACGAATCTTCTGTAGTTCTCAGGTTCCCTTTTGCTTTCTTCCTCAGTCTTTTCTGCAAACTCATCAAATTTTACATGTATACTTTCTATGACTTTGTGAGTAGATAAGTTCAGACATTTGTATGCCTTGCTTTTGCTAGAATATCCTAGGAATATTCCTTCATCACTTTTCACATCAAATTTATTTCTTCTGGATTCTTTTAAGATATAACACTTGCTACCAAATATTTTCATGTAACTTACATTAGGTTTATAGCCATACCATAATTCATAAGGAGTTTTGAATGTATCTTTCTTCAGTTGTACTCGGTTCAAGGTATGAACTGCAGTGCTAATAGCTTCCTTCCAGTACTTTATAGCGATGTTCTTTTCTATCATTAGAGTCCTTGCACAATCCATAATAGATCTGTTTCTTCTTTTTGCTATTCCATTCTGCTCAGGAGTTCTAGGAGCTGATACTTGTCTTTTGATTCCTCTTTCAATGCAGAAGTTGTTAAAATCATGGGAGATGAATTCACCACCTCTGTCTGATCTTAAGCATTTCAATCTTTTCCCTGTTTCTTTTTCTACTCTTGCTAAGTACCATTTGAACTTTTCAAATGCTTCTGATTTTTCTCTTAAATACATAACAGTCATCATTCTAGAATAATCATCAACGAAAAGAATAAAGAATTTATCTCCAGTATAGCTTTGTATTCCAATAGGTCCACATAAATCAGTATGCACAATTTCCAAAATTTCTTTAGATTGATAGTTCTTACTCTTGAAACTAGTTTTACTCATTTTGCCAATCTGACAATTCTTACATAGACCAGTGTCAAGTTTCTTCAAAGTAGGAATGCCTCTAACCTTCTTGAATTTTCTTATTTTTATCATGTTATCAAAATTCACATGACATAACCTTTTGTGCCATAGCCAACTTTCTTCTATTTGAGCAATAAAGCATGAATATTCATTGAGATCAAGATAAAATAAGTTACCTTTTGTTTGTTTGCCTGATCCAATGAGTTTTCCTTTTCCATCCAGCAGTCTTGCTTGACCATTCATGAATTCAACCTTGAAACCAGTGTTGATTAGCTGTGCTACACTTAAAAGATTATGTTTTAGTCCTTCAACCCAGTAAGCATTATCACATATGAGTTCTTTGGTTAATGAGATTCTTCCTTTTCCTTTTATACAACAAGGTTCATTGTTTCCAAATCTTACATTACCATTGTCACAGTCTTCTAGATATTCAAATTTTGTCTTGTCACCAGTCATGTGGTGTGAACATCCGCTATCTATTATCCATATATCATCTTTTCTTATATGAGAAATAAGTGCCATCTTATCTTCATCATCATCAGATTCATCTTTTATAGCAATAAAGACAATTTCTTCTTCACTATCATCAGAATCTTTAGCCATAAAACATGATTTCTTACCTTTATCCTAGTATGATTTGAAATTCTTTTTGCCATAGTACTTGTGACTTCTCTTTTCTTCCTTGACTTGCTTTTTTGGGCACCTAGCTGCAATATGTCCAATTTCTTCACATGAAAAATAGATTAAAGGAGTTTTACCTTTATATTTACCTTTCCCTCTAGAGTACTTCTTTGCAAGTAATGCTTCTACAATTTCAAGATCACTGTCAGAACTTTCTTCTGATTCTTCTTCACTTTCTGACTGAACTTCTTTAATTTTCTTGTTCTTCTTTAGTGAAACCTTGGCCTCAAATGCTGATTCAATATTTTTGGAACTAGGAACATAGTTATCATAGTTGTCCAATTCAAAAGCTGTCAATCTTCCAACTAAATCATCCAAAGTTATATTGTGGTTTGTTTCACATCTTCTTTCTTGAATAGCTGATACTCTTATTGCATAGATAGGGAGTAGTGTTCTGAGTACCTTACTTATAACAGTCTCATCTGAGATTGTTCCTCCAGAAGCTCTAATTGCACTTACACTTGCTTTGATTCTTTCAACATATTTTGCAATGTTTTCATCTTCCTTCATATTCATCTTGTCAAACTGTCCTCTTAGGCTTTCTGCTTTGGCTCTTTTCACATTTGCATCACCACCATATATTTTCTTCAGTGCCACCCACATTTCATATGCAGTGGTGCAGTGTTTAATATCATCAAATTCTTCATAGCTGAGAGCAGATGCAATGTCTATCATCATGGTGTTGTGAGTCTTTTTATGTGCAATGTCTTCAACAGTTAATGCGCCATTAGGAATTGTATACTCTTCATCAATGTATTTGCATCCTGAATCACCAATGGAAGCCAGATGAAGTCGCATGAGACCTTGCCATGCTGAAAAGTTATCTCTGTTAAGCTTTGGAATTTCCCTCTTGTAAGACATCCTGATCTTTAGCTTAGGTCTTTGAAACCCTTCCTGCAAGCACCAAAAGCTCTGATACCAATTGATGGAATATGGATGAAGTGACTGAGAGGGGGGGGGGGTGAATCAGTCAACCATAAAAAAACTTCACTATTTATTCTTTTGCAGATCCCTTAGGATATCTTAACACTGTTATCTGTTTTAGCACTCGGTAAATAGATTGCAGTAACTTTGAAGATGCAGAAATTATTATCAATATTATCTTTAGATATTCATCAGCACATGTATATGATTGAGAAAGCAATTAAGAACACAAGAGACACAAGATTTAACGTGGAAACCCAATATGGGAAAAACCACCAATGTATCTAGATACTGATTTTCACTTTTCTGAAGTGATGCCCGGTTAGAAGCCAACCCGGTAAAAGGTTACAAAACACACTGTTAGGTGTGACCTTGTTAGAGGATTTAAAACACCCTGCAAGGAGTGGCCTGGTAAGAGGTCTTGAAAACAATTCAATGGAATTGTCACCTTGTTAGAGGATTTATATTATGGCTGTTAAACCAACTCGGTTAAGAGATTTAGAATTCACTGTTACAATGATAAGAAGGTAACAATGAGAAAGTAACCTGTATAATAATGCAACTGTCTTGCTGATTACAGATCTCTGTTCTGCATAATTCTGATCCTTTCTGATCAAATAAATCTCTGCTACTCCTCAAGGATATCTGAACATCCTTCACAAATTCGCATATACCTTTACTTCTTTTCTTCTGTAAATCTTCTGCTGTGTTATTGTTACTTTTCACATTTGACCTTTTATTTATATGATTTTGGATTAGTCAAATTGACATTATTTAGTATAACAGTCGGCTGAATTAAGTAAACTCTATTTGCAAAAATCCTTCAAGGGCCGACAGTGCTCGGTGACCATATCTTAATATAATTTTTCGGAGATCGAGGGAACTCGGTGAACACCAACAATCCTTTACCTTTGATAACCGACTGAACTCGGTAAACACTAACTTTTCTTCGATGACCGACTGAACTCAGTAAACACTAAACTTTCTTCGGCAACCGAGTGAACTCGGTAAACACTAAATTTTCTTTGATAACCGAGTGAACTCGGTAAACACTAAATTTTCTTCGATAACCGAGTGAACTCGGTAAACACTAAATTTTCTCCGGCAACCGAGTGAACTCGGTAAACACTAAATATTCCTATCTGGCAGACCGACTGAGCTCGGTAGAAGTAGATTTCTGCAGACTATGACATTGTGTGACATCAAAGACAATACATAATTGAGTAGCAATTTCCTTCAGACAATTGTTTCCAACATTCTATACATTCAAATTCCTTATGACAATACTTATTGTAGTTGTAACAATGACCTTTAAACTTAGGAGTATTTAATGAATTACCTCTCTTTCTCGTCAAGACGTTTTCTATGTGTCCTAGTTTCCCACAATGATAACATGTAGGCTTCTTTGACTTCAGTGGGGTAGAAGCATTATCTCAGTTTGTTGCTTGCTTGAAGGACTAACCCTTCTCAGTAGTGTTGTTTACATTATAACTGATTCCAATCGTGTCTCTCAGTTGTCTTTGATTTCTTAGTTGTTCATCCAGAATCTTCAATGCTTCTTAATTTCTTTTCAGGACTTCATGAGCATCACCCTTAGATTTCATATTATTTTTTAGATGTTCATTCTCAGTTCTCAGTTCAACAATTTCTCCAAGTTTCCTAGCAACTTCTTGATTTGGACTGACTAGTTGGTCTATCATGTTGTATTGAGCTTGTGTCAACCTTAGTTTTCCTTATCTTTCTTATCTAGTCTTGTATTCATCTACATTCTCTCTTCTTCAACTATTCTTTTTTCATCCTCATCTTTTCCTTTTTGTTAAAGGATTTCACACATCCTTACTGACTGTGCTTCTTTTTCTCTTTTCAATATTTTCACCTGAACATCTAGGTTTTTGTTATTTTAGATAGTTATGATATTATAGCATCAGATTCATCAGACATGCTTCCCTCTGACTATTCTTCAAGTTCCTCAACCTGATCTTGAGTAACTTTCAACTGTTGTGTTATCTCCTTCCTTTTTTTGATTGAATGTTTCAATTTCTTGCTCAATTCTTCAACCTTATTGTTAGCCATATTGAGTTCAATTTCCTTGTTCTCAATCACCCTTTCATACTTATAGATCTCCAATCCTCTAGATCTTTCATCGCAAGTGATAAAACTTCTTAATAAGAGATTGAGCTATGATACCAATTGTTGGATTAAGTATGCAATGTGTGAGTACTGAGAGGGGAGGCGTGAATCAGTACTATAAAATACTTTTAAACAAATTAAACTTTCCTTTCTAACCATTTACTAATTCCTTCTCATTTTCATGCATCTCATGAAACATATAAAAGATATAATAACCAACACATAAAACAAATATTTGGTATTGTACAAATCCTTGTTAGAGGATAAAAACTGTGGTGGGGATGACACCCACAATACTTCAATACTACAGAATAAAATTTTCTCAATTAGAGCTATAATGTTTATCTATTTTTAATATCTTACCCTATTAAAAGTATTAACCCAGTTAAGATTCTAAAGACTTCTAAGTCTACCTTGTAAAAGGATTTTACAATTCTAATCTAAGAACTACACCTGGTTAAAGGATTTACAAATAAGATCTACTAGGATCTACTTGGTTAAGATACTTTGTTAGAAATAGGAAATACTGAGAGGGGGGGGTGAATCAGTATTTCACAAACTTTTTCTTTTGCCCACTTATGGATATAATAGATTACTTTAGTG
Organism: Chamaecyparis obtusa; assembly: GCA_027943335.1. Taxonomy (NCBI): domain Eukaryota; kingdom Viridiplantae; phylum Streptophyta; class Pinopsida; order Cupressales; family Cupressaceae; genus Chamaecyparis; species Chamaecyparis obtusa. The sequence goes on along the minus strand of BSBK01001346.1, from coordinate 2,176,052 downwards.
CATACAAAGATTTATCAAGCTGATTAACAAACATAGCAGTAAATAGAAAGAACTCATAACACATGATATGTTCTCGAGGAAACCCTAGCCAAGGGAAAACCCCAGTGGGGATGGTACCCACAAAGATCACTAATCAAAAGTATCATGTTAAGGATATTGGACCCTATTAGGATTAAATTTACAATATATAGTAGATCTGTTCTGGTTAAAGGACTTTAGGCCTTGTTAGAAGCCTTAACCCTGTTAGGAGTTAGATTACAAAACCTGATCACCAGCTTAGCTCACTGCCCAAATAGGTAATAAAAAATGTTTCTAACTATAATATGGTACTGCTTACAACTTCGCATCAATAGCCTTTACTGCTATCACAATATACAACTATCGCAAGTTATCTTTTCTTTCTTTTTTACATATCACATATATATTTTCATTACATTTCAAGTATGCCTAATAGACGAGTTATTAGAGCTAATAACTTTACATGGTTAGTTTCCAAAATCTTTATCCAAGAGTAAACATCTAGGATTTCATCCCTTCATAATGTTAAGTCATTATTTTGATAAGCAAAAAATAATCCCTTAACTCTTTTGCTAATACTATCTCCAAAACTGTTCTGTCTGCAAAAATTGTCTTCGGTAAACTTCAAATAACTTTGTACGTACTACTCCAAACTTTATGCACACTGAGATGGGGTATCCTCATACTCTATAGAAGCTTCAGTTAACTACACAAACAAAAATATTGCTCCAGTGGACGTCACATCGGGTGCTCTGTCAGGATCACTGTATCCATACTTAGACAATTTCTTCCTTCAACTTGCCATACTTGCATTCTAGATTTTGCACTCTCAATAGAGATCATATGTTTCCATAATGACAACATCTATGCATCCACATTAGCCAAATTTCCAACAATCTCCCCCTTTGTCATTGGTGGCAACATATGGGAAAATTGGCTAAGTGTGCAAACAAAACTTCAAAGTATTTACACAAAATTGTGGCCAAAGTTTATACAACACATATATGATATTGTACTCCATAGAATAGCTCCCCCTATGAGTATCCTTCCTCAACATATATTCAATTTTCTGCTATCTCTCCCCCTTTGACAACAATGACAAAGATAGGGTGTACAAAAATTTCAAAAAAAGAACTTTATACCTTGTTATCAGCTATTGCAAAGCCGGTAGGCTTGCATCATAGTCACCAAACTCTAACTTCCATGATTCAAAATCTTTCTCCCATATCTTCCTAATGGATTCAGCAACATTGAGTAGAGTACTCAATCTGTATGCTGCTGTCTGACAAGCTTGCAGGGAATTGAAGCTAAACTTCTGAAAAGATGTCTTTGCTAAAAGACACTGCTCAATTTGGTCTTCAACAATTGAGGTCTTGATTGAGATGTGCTCTCTGAAGATGTTAATCCTGAGCATCTTTCTGTTCTTCTCCTCTGCTAACATTCTGATTTCATCATTTAACTTCCTTATGTTCTCTACAGAACTTATCTTTACATTTGGGCTTGACAAGGTGTTTGTTTCAGCTGTAATTGCATCTATCTTCTCTCTGATCTTCTTATCTTCTTCAGCTGTTAGGATTTCTGATTTTGTGCATTGTATATGCAAACTCTTTCCAGTCTCAAAATGTTTCCTCAAATTCTTTATGCATACATCCAAATTACCAATATCATTTCGAATATTTACACTTAAATTTTGTTGCATTTCTGCTTCAAAGTCTTCTTGAACTTTTATTCTAGCAATATCCTTTAAGTTAGAAAATTCAGAGTCAAAAGAGTTTATTACTATTTTAGCTTTCTCAAGTGGATCCGATTTAGATACCTTAGTGTTGATCACACTCTCAAGTTTCTCTGTCAAAACTCTAACTTTGCCTTCAAGGTCCTTCACCTTCTTATTCTTTCCAATAATTTTATTAAGAGATGTGATGAACTCAAGCTGATCATCATCTTCAACTTCTTTTCCAAGGTCTTGAAAAATTGAACCAATTTGTCTCTTCTTACTGTCAGGTGCACTAGGGGTAGTGACCTCTGTCAAAATTTGTTTACCTTTAACTGTCTATTCTGCTGGAACTGATTCTAATACTGCTGGTGCTTCCACTGCCTCTGTATCCTTTTCTGATTCTACAATCTTCTCTTGCTCTTCTAAAGCCAAATTGTCAACAATGTTTCCTAGATCATGAAATACTGCATCATCTGACTCTAGTGTCACTTTGGTTCCTTCAATGTCCATTGATTCTTTGCCAATATTGATATGTGAAGAAGATGGAACTTCTTCAATACCAACTTCCTCTGCATGCGGTTCCTCTGATTGCTTCTGCTGAGGGTCTGATTCAACATGCTTTCCTATAACTATATCTACAAGAACTTGCATTACTGCTTGCTCTGTCTCTTTCTGTACTTCCTCCTTTTTGCCTCCCATTATAAGGATTGTTCTTCTCTTAGTTCTCAATAAAGTTCCAAGAGACTTCAAGAATCTCTTCAAATGATCTTCATCCTCAACTTGACAAAACTGTCTGATTACATGTTCTCTCATCTTTATGTCCTCTTCTTGTGCTCTTTGTTTTCTATTCACAAGTCTGTTATACAAATCTTCTGGGATCTTACCATGAATAGTGCTAAGTTTCTTATCTATCACAATCATATGTGTAATCATTTCATTTTCAAAATTCAATCTGTCAAATGATCCATATAGATCATAGAATTTATTCAACTTAGTGAAGTCTACATGCTTCAATATATCTTCATTAACTCTTTCAATTATTGGTTTCCAAGTTTTCTTCTTGATTGAAACTACATCATCATCTTTAATTACTGCTACATTTCTAGGTACAATCACTTTCTGTCTCTTGCCGGGTCCTGTTGCACTCACTTTTACTCTTTTGCTAGGAATAGGAGAAAAATATTTATCTCCTTCATCTTTTTTAGGTACTTCAACTTTTATCTTTACTGCAATAGGATCAACAGGATCTGCACTAGATGCCTCAAGTGAAATTACAAGATTTTCACTTTGCTTCAAGGCTTCTACAGTCTTCTTAGCTATGTCAAACTCATGACTTGACATACCTGATTCTTTCAGTATTTTCTTCATAGTAGATTCAACTATCTTACTAGATTGCTTCTTTTCTCTCAAAATTATTGCAGAGTTGAAATTCTCTTCATAGGTTCCAAACCTATTTGCATGACCATCCAACTCACACTTTAACAATCTATTCACATATCCTATTATTTCTGCTTCAGATATTTCATAGCCAAGAGGGTCTATGAATTCCATTCTAGGCTCAACTGCTTCAATGTAGGTGAAATCAGTTTCTACCATAAAACAAATGTCATCTTTATGCTTTTCAACTAAGGATTGAGGAATCCTTGATTTGTTCTTAACAATATTCTGAAAAGTCTTCAATACAAGCTTCACACTGTCATTAACTTTATCAAAAAGGTGCTTCATGTAGACTAAGTTTATTCTTTCCATTGTGTTCACATTGTCACTCCAATGAACTGTGTAAGGAAATCTTCTCAAAATATGGAAAAACATATAGGTTATCAGAGATGAAAACCTAAACTATGTGTACTTAGCCTTCTTAATCTTTTCTAAGTTCTCAAATAATTGAATTTTCAAAATTTCACATAGGTCTACTTGTTTCTTCTCAATACACATAAGATAAGCTACATGAACCATTCCTACAACCATGTCATCTTCCCTTGAACTATCACAAAATTTAGTTGTTAGGATCTTGCAAAGGTACCTAACATCATCTTGCTTAATCTTACTTATCGCAATTCCTCTACCATTATAACTAGATCCAGTGTTGTCTAAAATAATCTTTCTCATGTTCTTTTCATTCAGTGGAATCTCTCCAACTTTTGATAATCCAGTAACATCATGAATTAGGTCAGAAATTATATCAATAACTCTATCCTCCATCCAGAATTTCCCTTTGTGGATTCTACTTAAAATGATCTTGGTACATTCCTCATCATTAAATTCATACTTCATGGAATATTTGATAATTTCATTGTTCTCTAGGTGCCCATAATCTGGTTTAACTGACATGTCTTGATTGTACAATTTCCTATAATCATCACTAAAATATGCATCTCCCAAAGTTTCAAACTTGCAACCTAAATATCCTTTAACATTCTCAATGTGCAATACTCCGTCTCGTACGGATGATAGTGCTAGACTGTTATCAATTTTAGTTGGTTCTACTAGTTCTTTCTTAATCTTAGGTCTATTCTTATCCTTAACATTATGAACCATAGAATATCCATCTTGTCAACTGATTAAAGATCAAAAAATACCTCAACTTTGCAAATCTAGGGTTTCGGTATGATCGTTGCTGCAAACTGCTTCCAAACTTCTTCAAATCCTCCTCAACTCACTTTTTCTTCTTTCAAATCTCTCTTTAATCACTTTTTAATCATGATAACTTTGATTTTGACCTTATATCACTTCACATTAACTCGATCTGACATTGCATTCATTCATTTTGCCGCTAAAACCTCAAAAAGCTGATTCTGCAAACCTGCAACCATAAAACTTTGTGCGACCTCGCAAAACACAATATTTTCTTTTGCACACTTAACCATAGCATTAGTACAACATAATAAACCTATATCTAACTGTTCAAAACTTAACTCATTCAAATTCCTAATCTACACTAATCCTAAGTCCTAAACTACAGAAACTTACATAATTTAAGTACTTAAAGAAGGGTCAGGTAAAGATTCATCCTTACCATTAGTTACATTATCTTCCTGACTACTTTCAATGCTGACTATACCTCCTTGATCTATGCCTTTATCAAATTTTACTTCATCTTTATTGCTACAGCAACCTTTCTCTTTGTTTCCTGCATTTTCATTCCTTCTTGCATTGTTCCTAGGGTTAGGGTTATGATGATAACCTCCATTGTTCATTCTGCAAAATCTTGCTGAGTGTCCAAACTTGTTGCATATCTGACAAATGATTCCATTGTTTCCAAATCTCTATCCTTGTTGGTTAATCTGTGACCTACAATTTCTAGCAATATGTCCTACTTTGTTGCATCTAAAACATACTACCACTTTTCTTTGATTCATTTCTTCAATAGATTTCTTATCTGCATTGTTAGTATTCCCAATCATTCTATCATAATTATTCAAAATTACTTTAGGTCTTCTACATTCATTAGCTCTGTGTCCAAAACTATGACAATTATAACAATGTCCATTAAGAGGTTTAAATTGCTTACCTGTGCAATCTCTCTTCATGTGCCCAATAGTATTACAAGAAAAACATCTACCTTTGAATTCTCTTTGCATACCTTTAGATGATTCTTCCTATTTTGATTCTTCTTGCTTTGATTCTTCTTTCTCTCTAGGTGGTTCTTCTTTAGGTGGATCTTCCAATGTGTTCTCATCTAGCTTTATTTCCTCCACACTTTCAGATGTCTTCAGATCTGGCTTCTTACTTTCATGGATTGTTCTAAACATACTAAATCCAAATCCAGTCCTATCAAAGAATGGTTCTTCAAAAGAAATTTGTTTTCCAGTCTTATCATTATTTGAATATAGCCTTTCAAGTTGTTGTTTAGATTGAGTTAATTCACCTTTCACAATTTTATTATACTTCTCAAGTTCCACATACTGCACTTTTACTTTTTCAGATTCAGATGTTTCCTTTTCAAGTCTTGACCTCAAATCTTCATTCTCAATTTTCAATTTTTCATTATCAGATCTCAAATTTCCATCTTTCATACTAAGCTTCAGATTTACTACTTCAACTCATGCTTAAGGATCTCATTTTCTTTTTCTAATTCATCACAATCTTCAACAAGCATATCAGATTTCTTTTCAGATTTCAGATCTTCAATCTTACCTTTTAATTTGTCAATAGCATTCTTTGCATCTTCATATTTTCTTCTTAAGGAGTTTCTTTCATCAGTAAGCATATCAATCTGTTCAAGATCTTCTTCAAAATTCTTCTGAAGTTGATCCATATCCATAGAGATCTTACTCAAGCTGCTAAGCTTTCCTTGAATTTTCCTTCTCCGAGTAACTGTGCTCTGATACCAATTGTTAGAAATAGGAAATACTGAGAGGGGGGGGTGAATTAGTATTTCACAAACTTTTTCTTTTGCCCACTTATGGATATAACAGATTACTTTAGTGCATACAAAGATTATCAAGCTGATTAACAAACATAGTAGTAAATAGAAAGAACTCATAACACATGATATGTTCTCAAGGAAACCCTGGCCAAGGGAAAACCCTGATGGGGATGGTACCCACAAAGATCACTAATCAAAAGTATCTTGTTAGGGATATTGGACCCTATTAGGAGTCAATTTACAATATATAGTAGATATGTCCTGTTAAAGGACTTTAGGCCTTGTTAGAAGCCTTAACCCTCTTAGGAGTTAGATTACAAAACCTGATCACCAGCTGAGCTCACTGCCCAAACAGGTAATACAAAATGTTTTTGACTATAATATGGTACTGCTTACAACTTCACATCAATAGCTTTTGCTGCTATCACAATATACAACTATCGCAAGTTATCTTTTCTTTCTTTTTTACATATCACATATATATTTTCATTACATTTCAAGTATGCCTAATATATGAGTTATTAGAGCTAATAACTTTACATGGTCGGTTTCCAAAATCTTTATCCAAGAGTAAACATCTAGGATGTCATCCCTTCATAATGTTAAGTCATTATTTTGACAAGCAAAAAATAATCCCTTAACTCTTTCGCTAATACTGTCTCCAAAACTATTATGTCTGCAAAAACTATCTTCGGTAAACTTTGAATAACTTTGTCCGTACTACTCCAAAATTTATGCGCATTGAGATGGGGTATCCTCATACTCTTTAGAAGCTTCAGTTAACTATGCAAACAAAAATATTGCTCTAGTGGACATCGCCAACTAAATCTTCATCGGGTGCTCTATCAGGATCACTGTATCCATACTTAGACAATTTCTTCCTTCAACTTGCCATACTTGCATTCCAGATTCTGCGCTCTCAATAAAGATCATATGTTGCCATAATGAAAACATCTATGCATCCACATTAGCCAAATTGCCAACATACTTTACAACTCTAATTAATATTAAATCAGTAACACTAAATATGTCTGTTAAACTTGCATCAAGCATATTCTTTTCAGACTCTTTATTTTCTATAACTCATTACCTCATATTGTGTACCTTTCACACTAATAATTCGATACTTTATAGATTCACTTTTGAATCACAATCTCTAGTTGTTCTTCACTACTTTGTACTCAGTGACTTCACTACTTCATTACCTTCTTAGTAATCTTCTTCATACATGTAATCTCCTCTTCACATTCATACATGCCACACTAATTTTTCACTTCTCTGATCTATTTATACAATTCTAGAAGTGGTGCTAGATGTTCTAGAATCATCTCTTCAAGCAGTGCTAGCATTGGTTACTCTTCCAATGCATATTCCATACTTTATTCTCATTGGTGGATCTCACCTCATAATCATGTGTAAGCATTATGTTCCAATCTCCAATGTTCTGTTACATGATCTCCTTGAGATTAGTAAACTATTTTATGTTCGGCGTCCAGATTCAATTTACTTAAAAATTCTTTTGGTGTCGGTCTTCTATGCTTGGTAACATTTTTTCCTTAACTTGGTAGTTGTCTTCTCTTCTTAGTTCGATGCTCGGTTCTACCTTTCTCAGTGCCTATGCTTACTTTTCCTTTACTGAAATTCCCTTTTCCTTATTTCCTTTACCGAATAGCTTTCTTTTCTTTACCGACTTGTCTTTCCTTCATTATCGAATGATTTTGACAAACAATATGACTTCCTCATAAGTAATGACAACAAAATAACTCTTAGGAGTATCAAATGGAACATTCAATAATTCTTCCTAGGCTTTGAAAAAGTATTTTAGACTTTTCCTTCCTTCACTTAGCTTGCCTTCTCCAATATTGAAGTTCCACTTTTGAATTTGGATCTCAGTGCTAGTTCTAGAGTTGTTCATCGGGCCCAAAACTTGATTTTTGAATGTAGACTTCTACTAAGTTTTTCCTTTCTTATATCTAAGTTCATTTTTTTACATCGAACCCCTATGCTAGTTTTGGAAATAGTGCTAGGACCCTATAGTTGATTTTGAACTAATACTTAGCCACTTGGCGAATGAAATTACGCAAAGAATTGAATAATTTATGACATTAGAAAAATGACTAAAAATAAAGGATGAAGGGCTTCATGGATTTAAACCTTAGGGACACTTTGTAGAGAGTTTTAAGCCTATTCTAATTATGTCAGATTGGATATATGAGATAGGCTAAGGGTGGCATAAAATTTCAAAATTTCTAGTGACTTTGTCAGGATACTAGTCTGCTAAGTATAAGACCAAAATCCTACAAATTTATTGGGCATGGGTCACCTATCCTACAACAAAAAACCAAAACTAGTTGTTATGTCCAGAAGGAAATAGTTTATGTACAGGAACTTCTTAGAAAGAAAAGAAACAAATACCTTGTCATGTACATATATTTACAAGGAAAGAACATGAAAAAAACCCATTGATTGTCTTGTCAAAGTAGTTACCATCTTTTACTAGTTTTGGTTTCCTCAATGCATGTGGACAACCAACAAGGAAGATAATATTGATAAGCATAACATAGACTACTAGAATGACTTCCCAATAATGAGAAAAAATAAGTTCTCCAACATATGGTTGATATCATTTCAAGATAGATAAATTTTCTCCTTATGATGCTCATATCCATTCTTAGAAGCAAGCACGACCAGTGGAAACTTGCAAATCTCTTGCAGGGATAGATGTATGATGGGGAATCCCCTTGATGGTGTTAATTTATAACCTATCAACCTTTAATTCATTGATATGCTTTGTAGCTTCTATATATTAATGGTTAGTAGTATATGGCTTTGATGGTATGGTAGGTAGTACATGGATCTCTGCTTGTGGTTGTTGTAGCTCATTGCTTTATGATTCAAGGTTTGATGGCTCAAAATACATGGATGAGAAAATGACATCAAAATAATCCAAAAATTTGTCTTCTTTGTCAATCTCCTTCATGATGAATTCCATGCCATGAAATATCCCACATTACATAAGTTCTTATGATGACTTGAAGAAACAAGAAGCTCCTTTTATTGAAATACTTGTTCTTTGGTGACATTATTTATAGATTAGGGAGAAACCTCATGCACATCAATATACTCATCCTAAAGGATATGGGTGTCCTTATGATCTTTTTCTTCTTCCTCCATGTTAACAAAAGATGGAGGTTCTTCAAATAAAAGGATTGGATCTTCCTCTTCATGTTTATCTTTTTCTGTAGAGATGTTTCCTAGAATACAACATTCTCAATATCCTCTTGCATATCCTCTTTATGTTTAAGCTCTATGGCACAAGGGAGGATGGGGAGAGGGGCCAAAGGTACACCCTAACTAGATCCACCTTGTAGAGATCACACGTGGAAGCAAAAACACAAAATGTGAGAGAGAGAGAATGTACATATCTTTCATATATTATCTTCAATTTGATTCATACATGTTGGGTTGTAAGGCCTTCCTGGTTTAGGCTAGCTATTACAATTAAGTACAGTAGTCCTCCAACATGTGAGGATCTACCAATAATCTCTAATTTTCTATATTCTTCCTAACTTACTCCCCTAATTTTGACTCCCTAAACTCTAACCAAACAACTACATTTATACAAGAGGCTACCAAATCAAGTTGACCTTAAAATCCACCATCAACAAAAGGATCAACCAGATATAGGTCCACACACTTCCCAATGATAGAAACCATCATTAAATCTATGACCAAAATTAATTACAAGAGTCAACCTCAATAGGAATCCAAAACAAACAACTTGGTAAGCAAGGATAACCGAGTACCAGACAAGCATCGTCGAGAGCCAGGGAAATTCACCGAGCGCTAGAGAGATAACCAACCAACACCAGTAAACAAAGGAAATTGAGCAATACCAAACCAACTTGGTCAAAGCAGGAACTGGGCAACACAGAAAACTTCAAACATGTTTTTGGTGACACAGGATTTCCAAGGACCCAAGATTCTCCTGCATCAGACACCTAGGGTTAGTTGAAATGATTCTTCAAATCATGAAACAGGTATGATCCGAGCTGCATCCAACTTAGATTGTGAAATCCATGCACTATATTCAATCATTCTATTCTTCCACTTTACCATATATTCCATATATTGTTTTCCTCTTGTACTTCTTCCAATTCTTTGCTCGAAAATCCACTCAACTTTTTCTATCTATTTCTTAGGATAATCATTTGGTACTGTCATTTCTTCATCTAGATCATGGTACTCATACAAATCAGCAATGTTTAAAATTGGTGATATATCCATGTCATTGGGTAACTCAATCTCATAAGCATTTCCATTGTCAAACTTCTTCAAAATCTTACAAGGTCCAAACTTCTTCATTTTCAGCTTCCCATATGTTCCAACAGGAAATCTGCCTTTCTTCAAATGAACCATTACTTCATCACCGAATGCAAAAGTCTTATGTCTTCTTGATCTATCAGCTCTGTCTTTTTATTTCTGATTACTTTTCTCCAATTTATTTTTCACATCTTCATGCAATGTCTTCATGTACTAGCAAACTTTACTCCTTCAACACTTCTCTTTCTTTCATCAATAATATCCCTCAAATCTGATATACCTCTTAGTTGTGTGCCATTTACAATCTCAAAAGGTGTCTTTCCAATACTCCTATTCACTAAATTATTGTATGTAAACTTTTCCTGTGCCAACACATAATCCCAATTACTCAGTGAGTCTCCAACTAAACATCTCAAAAGTGTTATCTCTATTTGAGCATTAAAGATTGTCATTAGTATCAAAGACATCGATTGGTTACCTATACTACTCTAGTTGGTAACTGCAAACACTTCAACCTAGTTGGTTAAGGCTTTACACCAAGCACCAGGGTAGTTCTACTGAGCATTCGTGTACACCGATACCAAGTGATAGTAAACACCGAGCAGACTGGACACTGAGCACCAGTGTAATTATCAAGCAGAATTATAGTGTTTATTAAGGAAGATAGAACATGGCATAGTAATCAAGAATGGCACATTTATCTATGCAAATGATTACAACAAAATCACAAAATGTTTTACCAAGATTGAGGATCATTTATTGTAAGATTCCATCATTAATTGTGATGATGATCTTTATGTAATTGCTAGATCTAGGTTATTTTTGTACACCGTAGGTCTTAGGGTTTTCTCTAAGATATTGTAACCTAATTTTTGTTAAGAAGCAAAAGAAGTATTCTATATAATTGTAATTTCATGTTAGTTTTGGATATAAGCATAAGAGAGAAGCTTGACAAAGAAGTTGAGAAAATGAAAAAAAGTTCTTGAAGCATTAACCAACTTCAAGATATCAATTATCAGACAGAGAAAAACAAAATACAGAGACATTCATATTAAGTAGAATCAGACAAGGCTACCAAGCAGTTCAGAGCAAAGATCTTCACATGAAAAGATGATATCTATTCAGTATTTCATAGATCTATATCAAAAAAGGTTGAGTTGTCATTAGCAGATATATTCGTGTTATTTTCTAATCATTGTAATAGAGTTTGGTAATATCTCTTAACAGAGTAGACCTAACAATCTTTTTGTAAATATCTTAACCGAGTGCACACTCAAGTAGTGTTGTTAAAATCCTATAACTAGGTAGATCTAATCAATCTGAAATGTTACTCCTAACAGGGTAATATCACCAAAAGTGATCACCGCTTGTAGCCCTAACAGGCAAACCTTTTCTATCTGTAGTAGTAAAGAATTTGTCGGTGTCATCCCCACAATAGTTTTTACCTTCTAACAAGGGTTTATGCATTACCAAAATACTTTTATTATGTGATGGTTATATTGTTGATTTCATGTTATTTACATTTGATAGTTAAATTAATGAATGATGCAAGCAATTGATTTAAGTTATATTTGAAGGTTACTACTATTTGTTGTTTAAGGTTTATGAGTTAAAAGTTTTTGTGGGCACTGATTCACCCCTCCCCTCTCAGTACCCTATCTCTCCAATCCAACAATTAGTATCAGAGCTCAGATCTCTTATTGGATGATTTAACCACTGAAGAGTAAAGATCTAACCATGGAGAGATTTAAGTTGGATAAGACAATAGAGAATCAAAAGATTCAAATGCAGATGTTTGTTAAGCAATATAAACAGGCTAAGGATGGCTTGAAAAAGTTACTAGTTCAGAGGAAGAACTTGGCTATCATGGAGAATGACATCAGTTACCATGAAGAAGAGATTGATGATGTATTTGATCACATTGGATCTAGTTCAAGAAGTATTTCTGATGGATCTGAAAGTGCAATCTCTGATTTGTCTGAAAAGAATCTTCACTTAATTGAACAAGTGAAATCCCTGCAAATCAGTCAAGAATCACATACGGTGAGGATGATAGATGTAATGAACAATGTTAGACAAGCTGAGCAAGAAAGGAATCTAGTTGTTGAAGATCAAAGATAGATAACTGAACAACTTCAAGCAAAAGAAAGTGAGATAGAAAGACTCACTGAGCACCATTTCAAAATATCCAATCAGATGATGATTGTAAATTAGGAATTTAATCGAGTAAATGGTGAACTATCAAGAAAACTTGAAGATATTGGAATACTCAGGGAAGAGAATGAGAAACTGAGAAATGAAGTAAAGATACAAAAACAACACAATGAAATGATGAAATTAGCAGAAGATAGTTCCAAAAAGATTGATGATTTTCTGACTAATCAAAGAAGATTTGGAAGTAAAGATGGATTAGGCTATACTGGTGAAGGAGAATCATCCAAACAATCTGACCAAGTCAACAACAATCAAAATCAAAGACCTAAAATGTTTTCATGCTATCACTATGGAAAACCAAGACATACTTCAAATTTTTGTAGAAGCAAAGCACAAGGTAATCCTCCAGTCACTCCTAAGTTTAATGGTTATTGTTATTACTATGGAAAATTTGGTCATCAAGCTTATGAGTGTAGAGAAACACTGAATAAGAATGCTAACAATCCTACCATGGAGAAACTTTGTTATACTTACAACAAACATGGACAAACTGCACAAGAGTGTAAAGCTAAGATGAAGCAAGTCTGGACACCAAAACAGAAGAGCAAACCCAAACCTTATCAACTGAAGAGACAAGGTAATTCTTATGTCTGGGATTACAACACATGGGTTAACTGTATTGCATGTGGTAGATATGGACACATTGCAGCAAACTGTATGAGGAAAAGATGGGCTGGACAATCATGAAGTTGGAGAAGCACTGGAATGGCATGCTTACATTATCATAGGGTTGGTCATCTATGCAAGGACTGTAGAGACCAAGCACCAGAAGGACATTTATTTGAGAGTGGAAACACTATTGCAGATATCATGAGAATCAGGAACACTATGTGGAGAAAGGCATCAAATGAGAATGGAGAGTCAAGCAATTCTGTTGGTGAAACCTAGTCCAATGGATTAGGTGACATTGGTACCTCTACTTAAGGAGATTTAGGTATGTATGGGACTGACATTTCAAAATGATCTTATTTTACATATAGTTCCTTATATATGATGAGCACATACCGAATCTACATGAATAAAGATGCACTGTGGTTTATATGTTTTGAGCTAACAAAGTCACACAGTTGGTATATGTTAGACCAAGCAAAAGGTTACTTGTCGGTAATCATTATTCAAGGTTAACCGAGTATCAGTATCAACCCAGTGAGAAATCATGTGTTAACTGAGCCATTGGAAGTTTACGGTATTTGCTGAGTTGATAGTTGTCACCAAGTTGGTAGCAGGTTAAGCATTAATGACATAAATTTTTGAGCGGGAATGCAAAAAAGCTATAAATACACAGAGAACCAAGTTCATTTTCACACAGCGATTTCAAACAGCAATTATTTTACAGAGCAAGTTTGAGAAAAGAATTTTCAAGATTATCTAAAGCAGTTGTAGATCGAACCAAGCGCACTCTTCATATATTCTGAGTAAGTTGAAAACCCTTACCAAGCACGTTCATCACTTTCTACCAAAAACCTAGTTTGTTAATATGGCATCTACTGCGAGCACTTCTAAAGTTGTAGAAGAGGAAGTAAATCTTATTGTGTTAGCAAATTATAGTGAACCCAAATAAAAGTTACACTTAAAAGTTTCATCAAAAATAGATTCAGTCGGTGTTTTCTCGAGCATCCCACCTAGGGTTTTATTAGTCGAATATATTCAATCATACATTCACTGCAAGATAGATGAAATAGGAGATTTCGATATGTATGTTGCATACCAGGCACTTTGTAGTAAATATGGAAAGCTAAAACCAGAGCATAATTAGGTTGAAATGATTGGACTCACTAATGCCCTAAATTTTATGAAGAATTTCAAAACTGAATGGATTAGGGTTGTACTAAGTCGCTATCATGAGGGCACATTTTGGCTGGATAGTCTGATTAAGGTTACAAAGAGAATGATTCACAAGGTCACACGGTATCCTACAACTAATAAATAAAAAGTGTTCTGAAGTTCCTCCTGAGCTAAAGTTGAGAAAAATACTAGCACAGCATGGGATGGTCAAGCATTGAAGATAGCCTCTACTGAGGATCTAGAAGTTAAGTTTGCAGCACATGTAATAAGTTATAAGTTCTATCAGTCAAGTAGACTGAATAGTGTACCGTGTAGTGTTGTGGATATGGCATTCAAAATGATAAAGAAGGGACACTAGTTGGACCTTGCTGAGCTACTCCTATGACAGGTTGAGGAGAATATGAAAACAATCAGGTCGGCAAAGTCCAATACCTATAATTTGGTTCACTGTTGGTGTGTTTATTTTTATATCTCGAGAAATTATTTCCTTCTGTCGGTCACATAGTTTAGCCTACCGATAAACTGATTATTGCACAAATTTATGATATAATGACAAGTCTAGGAGATAATTTGAACAATGTTGTAGATGATTACTTTGAGGAGTTTAAGATTAAGATGAATCTTCGTAGTAGGATTCCAAGCTCACTAGTCGAGAAGTATGAGATAGATATTTGTTTCCTAGTAGACATCAACCACACTTTAATCAAAGTTGTTGAGTCAAGAACTAAATGGCTAGCCCCCATGGGATATGAAATGGATAATGATTTTGCTTTGAAATCTATCAAGTCATTACTGGCTTTACCAAAGGATAAGAAGGCCGAAAGGTTTGGAACCTTTGAAGAGGTAAAGACTAGAATAAAAATAGGTCTTGTCATTGGCAAAATAACTAGAAAAGCTAGGAAAATGAAGAAAACTTTAATTGAATAGTTTAGATATGAATATGACTCATCTGATGAGTCACCAGTTGAACTTGCAACCGAAGGTCAGTTACTGTTGACTGACAAAGCACATGATAGTGAGGAAACTGAGTTTGATAAAGAAAAAGATTCAATACCAATTTCTCCCACTCCAACTCCAAAGAAGAAGTAGTTGCAGTACAATCTAGAGCACGAACAAGGTCAGCAACCAAAGCTTCACCACCTCAGAAAAAGGGAGTTGGAAAGGTAATAAAAGAAAAAATAGTTACACTGACCAAGACATATGCAAAAAGAGGAACTAAGGTCATAGTTAGAGCACCAAAAAAAAGGAGAAGATTGATTAGAGGAAGAGAAGACCTTGAGGATGAAGAAGATGACAAAAATCAATTCAAGGTTGTTAGTAATAAGAACAAAACAATAGATGAAGTTACTGCTAATATAATTGAGCATGGAGCACTCATAGATCCCGATCTCAATCGGTTTGATAACATGTCTACCGAGGATCAGAATAAAATTGAGGAGGTAGTAATCCAGATGATGATAAGTTTTAAACAAGTTCCATTGGAGTTTGGACAACCACTGCCCAAGGCATTAGAAGAAAGAATAAATCAGAAGTGGTCCTATGCCGTGGACACTGAGAAGAAAATGAGAGAACAAGCCCTAGTTCAGGAAGCACCAAATTTAACTCTTGATGAAATTAAGGACTTTATGGATACATATGCTAGGAGATTCAAAGTAAAAGGATGGGCTATGAAAGTATTATATGAAAATTTGGCAAATATTGATGAGTCGAGCCAACTCATCTAGACATCAATTTTTGCAACTAGAGAGCAAGCTGAGAAAAATGCATTTCTTAATCTGTCTAAGAAGAGACAAAGATCAAAAGTAAAAGGTATCTACATAGATGATGGTGATTTAGCAAAGAAGACAAAAGAATTAGATGTATCATTTTCCAAGGTGATTGATACAACACTTGTAAATAAAGTTATAAAAATTTCATAGGACTCACCAAATTGAGTAGAGATCCAAGTTAAGGAGAAAAATGATGATGATGTACTCATTGAGGACATTACTAATGGGGATCCTGATGATAGAGATGAAGATGAAGATGTGAACATTGCACCAGATAATACACAAGATGAAGGTCAAGTTACCAAGTCTGCATTCACATCATTACGAGGTGAGCTTCCTATTCTTGTAGAAGCAGTTGAAATTTTATCACAGGAACAACCTGATGGCTCAGACCCCAAGAAACCAAAGGATAGAATAACCAAACAAGGGGTAGAGATACCATCTGAAGCAAACAAGCCTGAAGAGAAAGAGGCAATAGAGATAGCAACAAAGGATCAAGAGAATCCTAATGTAATCGAGGCCACTCCATCGGACACTACATTAGAGGCTCTGACACATTCAACCAACACAAAGATCATCAAGGAGTAGCAGAAGGAAGATATAGTGTCACCTAGGTAGGTTACACAAAGCTCTGAGGTAAAGGACATTGTACCACTTATAAAGAGTTTACCTCAAGAACAGAGAAGAAGAAGAAGAAAAAGAAAGGAAAAGGTTTGGTTGACACATTAGATGAAGTCATAGTTATACCATATTGTGGCTTGAGGACCCTAAGCCCTGAAGAATTGAGAAAATATGGGGGGCTATGTACAAGGAAGGTAGCACTAGAAAAACTAAGACAAGAATGCAAGAGCAAGGAAATACTTGAAAATGTAAGAGATATCTTACAACAGGTTGTACCAGAGGTACATATAGATGAAGATACTCCAATAATGGACCAACTTGCTAGAGAAATAAATGCCCCAAATATAGAAGCAGACAAGAGAATAGAAGAAAGGGCAGAATCTAAAATTTAGGACAAACTTGCAGAAAAGATCAGCCAAGAAGTGGCAATCAACAAGGTAAACTTAGCTGAGTTAATCAATGAGATAAAATCTATTACTTAGTTAATAAGTTAAATTTTGATAAATCTATGCACTATGGAAACCTTCACTACTAAGATCAATGAAAAGATTAAACAGCTTGATAATGAAATCAAAGCCAGTGCACAAGCAACTTTAAACCGAGCCACAAGCTTTTGCAAAGCATATCTTGAGAATTAAAGAACTCAGGCAGTTAAGAGCAGATCTCAGGAAACAGGAAGAAAGAGTCAGTGATCAATTCATAGAATTGCAAACCGATTTGCTTCCCTACCTGAAAATTTTTGAGAAACACATTATCAAAGCGGAAACACTTGTTGCAAAACTAGAAATTTTTGTGTTTGAAAATATCTTTGACATGCATGCACAAGTCGGTCTTGAGCACATTTCTCTCACCAACTTGAAAGAGGAATGGGAAAACCTCTTAGAGTCCTTGAAGAAAACCCATCAGCACATTTTTGATAAGCTATAAGTATACATTTTTTCCATTTTGCATTAATATCAAAAAGGGGGATAACAATGTATATGCCAAATATGTAAACAGATGCTAAGTATACTACACATTACTGGGAGCATCCACCAAGGGGGAGTATATAAAATTTTGTTTGTATGTATATATGGTAGAAATAGAGAATATTTTGAAACATAAGGTCTATATACATTTAAGATTTTGATACTAATGCCAAAGGGGGAGATTGTTATCTCTATTTGAGCATTAAAGATAGTCATTAGTATCAAAGACATCGGCCGGTTACCTATGCTACTCTAGTCAGTAACAACAAACACTTCAAGCTAGTTGGTTAATTCTTTACACCAAGCACCAGGGCAATTCTACTGAGCATCCGTGTACACTGATATTGAGTGATAGTAAACACTGAGCAGATTGAACATCGAGCACCAGTATAATTACTGAGCAGAATATACAGTGTTTACCGAGGAAGATAGAAAATAGCATAGTAATCAGGAATGGCACATTTATTTATGCAAATGGTTACAACATAATCACAAAATTTTTTACCAAGATCGAGGATCATTTATTCTAAGATTCCATCATTAATTGCGATGATGATCTTTATGTAATTGCTAGATCTAGGTTATTTTGTACACCGTAGATCTTAGGGTTTTCTCTAAAAATATTGTTAACTTAATTTTTGTTAAGAAGCAAAAGTAGTATTCTATATAATTGTAATTTCATGTTAGTTTTGGATATGAGCGTAAGAGAGAATCTTGAAAAGGAAGTTGCGAACATGAAAAGAAGTTCTTGAAGCATTAGCCAACTTCAAGATATCAATTATCAGACATAGAAGAATACAGAGACATTCAGATTAAGAAGATTCAAACAAGGCTACCAAGCAGTTCAAAGCAGAGATCTTCACATGAAAAGGTGATATCTATTTAGCATTTCATAGATCTGTATCAGACAAGTTTGAGTTAACATTAGCAGATAAATTCCTGTTATTTTCCAATCATTGTAACAGAGTTTGGTAAAATCTCTTAATAGAGTAGACCTAACAATCTTTTTGTAAATCTCTTAACCAAGTGCACACTCAAGTAGTGTTGTTAAAATCCTATAACTAGGTAGATCTAATCGATCTGAAATATTACTCCTAACAAGGTAAGATCACCAGAAGTGATCACCACTTGTAGCCCTAATAGGCAAACCTTTTCTATCTGTAGTAGTAAAGAATTTGTCGGTGTCATCCCCATTGCAATTTTTACCTTCTAACAAGGGTTTCTACATTACCAAAATACTTGTGTTATGTGATGGTTATATTGTTGATTTCATGCTATTTACCTTTGATAGTTAAATGAATGAATGATGCAAGCAATTGATTCAAGTTATATTTGAAGGTTACTACTGTTTGTTGTTTAAGGTTTATGAGTTAAAAGTTTTTGTGGGCACTGATTCACCCCTCCCCTCTCAGTACCTTATCTCTCCAATCCAACAAAAATATTTCCCAAACTTCTATTCATAACTTATGTTTTTCCATCGGTGTGTCGATGAAATGTAGAACTATATTTCAACTCAGTGCCAAACTTTCTCTAAAGTGTCTTCCAAAAGTATCCAACAAACTTACTGTCTCGGTCAGAGATAATACTCCTTGGTAATCCATGCAATTTGGCAATTTCCTTAAACAAAAGATCTTCTATATGTACTTCATCTGATGTCTTTCTACAAGGTATAAAATGTGCCATTTTATAAAATCTATCCACAACAACAAATATAGAATCATTACCTCTTACTATCTTCAGTAAGCCAAGAACAAAGTCCATACTGATGTCAATCCAAGGTTTCTCAGGAATAGAAATCGGTGTATACAATCTAGTATTCTGACTTACTCCTTTTGCAACTTGACAAATTCCACAACTTTTCACAAATTTTTGAACATCTTTATAGAAATGTGGCCAAAAGTATTTCTTCTTAAGAAAATCCAATGTCTTATCAACACCAAAATATCCAGCCAAACCACTACTATGTTTCTCTTTTATCAAATTAGTTCTCATTGGTCCTCTTGGTATATACAACTGAATACCTTCAAACAACATACCTTCTTGAATGAAATATTCTTCCCATTTTGTACTCGGTTGATCTTGAATAGGTCCTCTGCACTTTCTCCATGGCTTAGAAAAATTAGAATCAAATTCATAAGAATCTCTCATGTCATCAAAGCCAAGAACTTCAATTTTCATCTCAGTCATCAAAGATTTCCTTCTACTCAATGCATCAGCAACTCAGTTAGTGACTCCACTTTTATGCTTTATCAAGAACGTATAACTCTGCAAATACTCAACCCATTTCATATGTCTCTGATTCAACTTATTCTGAATACCCAAATATTGTAAAGCTTTATGATCGGTATACAACACAAATTCACTTGGTATCAAATAATATCTCCATTTATTTAGTACTTGAACAATAGCATAGAATTCTTGATCATACATAGAGTATTTCCTTTTTGCTTCATTCAACTTTTCACTAAAGAAAGCAACAGGTTTACCTTCTTGACTCAACATAGCTCCAATTGCACTACCACTTGCATCACATTCCACTTGAAATGCTTTATTAAAATTAGGTAATGCCAAAACAGGCAATTCAGTAACCTTCTGCTTCAAGGTCTCAAAAATTTTATCATCTCCATGTGTCCACTTGAATTCTCTTTTATATCCTCTCACAGTCTCAGTCATAGAATTAAAAATTGAACTAAAATTCCTAATGAACTTTCAGTAAAAACTTACCAAACCATGAAATGATCTTACCTCACTAGCATTCTTAGGTGTAGGCCAATTCAAAATAGCTTCAACCTTTTCAAGATCCATCTTCAAACCATCAGCTGAAATCACAAATCCCAAATACACAATCTCCTCTTTCATGAAGGAACACTTTTTCAGGTTAACCAACAACTTATCTTCTTTCAATCTCTACAATACTTGCTTAACATGCAACAAATGTTCTTCTCTAGTCTTATTGAATATATGAATATGATCAAGGTACACAATCACAAACTTACTCAAGAATTTCTTCAAAACTTCATTCATCAACCTCATAAAAGTACTCGGTGCATTAGTTAAACCAAAAGTCATAACCAACCACTCATATAAACCTTATTTTGTCTTGAAAGTAGTCTTCCACTCATCACCTCCTCTAATTATGATATGATGATACCCACTTTTCAAATCAATTTTGGTAAAATACTTTGCTCCAGTCAAACTATCCATTATGTCATCCATTCTTGGTATAGGAAACCTATATTTCACTTTTATCTTGTTAATTGCTCTAGAATCAGTACACATTCGCCATTCTCCATTATTCTTAGGTGCCAATACAGTAGGTACTGCACAAGGACTCAAACTTTCTCTGATCAAACCTTTCTGCAACAACTCTTGAATCTATCAGTTCAATTCCTGATTCTCGGTAGGTGTCAACCGATGTGGTGCCTTATTCAATAAGCTAGCTCTAGGGAGTAGATCCATGCAATGATCAATGATTCTCTTCAGTGGAAAACCATCAGGTACATTATTAAAAATAATTTCACTGTACTCGGTGAGTAAATTATCAATCTCCTTAAGGACACTATCCTTTGTTTTCTTACTCAATTTTTTAGGAATCACAGTAAAAGATACATCATTCTTCTTCAAATCCCTAACAAACTTTCTTCCTTCCATCAAGAAAACTTTCATAGATGTGAAAACATTACTAACAAGTTCTTCAATCAAAGCTAACAAGATTTGTCTTCTTCCATCAGCCCAAATAGTATATTTATGCAATCCCCCATCATATATATCATGTCTATCATATTTCCAAGGTCTACCCAACAAAATATGACAACAATCCATAGGCATGATATCACATAACACATTATCATAGTACTTTCCAATTTTCAAATTCACATAACATTGTTCACTTACCAAGAGTGTATGCTCATCTTTGATCTATGAAATCTGATAGGGCTTCAAATGTTCCAACCTTTTCAACTATAACTTTGTGACCATTTTGTCAGATGCCAGATTCTCTAAGATACCACTATCAATGATTACCTTCCAAAATTTGTCAAAAACTCTACATCTAGTCTTGAACAAAATTTTCCTTACCAAATCTTCCTTTTTACCTTCACTCCAAAGTGCTCCCTTTACCATCAAGTTGATTTCCTTCTTAGGTTCATTCGGTGACTCTTCCTGCACCAAGGCATTTCTATTGTTACTGACCTTCTTACTTGCATGTGTACACTCAAATGATCTATGTCCTTCTTCTCCACAATTGTAACAAGTTCCTTGGAAACCACTTCTCTTATAACCACCTTGGTAATTATTGCCTCTACCTCTAGATGAACTTTCACCTTTCCACTCAGTCTTGTCTTTATCTAGATTTGTCTTTTTAGGTTCAGATCTACTATTTTCACCATAAGATCTACCTCTTCCTCTAGGGAATCTACCACCTCTACCTCTTTGTCTTTGCTCATGTTTCTTGTTCAATTTCTCCTTGGCCTTCAATGCAAATTGATAAGCCTCTTCAATGTTCTCCAATTTGACCAAACTAATTTCTTCTTGGATGGAAACTCTCAAACCATTTAGGTATCTAGAAATTCTTTCAACATCATCTTCATCATGTCCAAATCTGATATCTAATCTATAGAATTCCTCAGTATATTCTTTTATTAAGCTATCTTTCTACCTCAAACTTTGCATTTGCCTAACTAGGTTAATCTAATAATCACAAGGTAAGAACTTTCCTTTCAATTTATTCACCATCTTATTCCATACCTTGATTTTTTATTTGCCTTTCATCTTTCTGTCCAACTGCAAATGTTCCCACCACAAGGATGCATTACTTTTCAACTTTGTGCTTAAAATTTTCACCTTCTTTTCCTCAGGTACATTTTCATACTCAAACTACTTTTCCATCTTGGTGATCCAATCCTCCAATTCATCATAATCAAGCTCTCCACTATACTCAAGAAGATTAAAGTGTGGTGTAGACTTCAGATTTGTCAAAGCCTTCAACAATATTTCCTCACCTTGATCCATTGTTGGTGCAGGTTCTACATCACTTTGTTCTTCCTCAATTTCATCATCACTAACATCTTCAAGATGTCTTCCTCTTCTCTGGGTTGTTTCAATAGCTTCTAATCTAGCAGCAAGTTGTCTCAACATTTCTTCCAATCCTAGATCCGTATCTCACCTCCCATGAACCATCTTGAAACCCTCTGTAATTGTAGGCCAGATCACAATCTTCTACCCCACAAAAAATCAACTAGGGTTTAACAAGAAGCAACCCTCAAACTTATATTCACAAACCTAGATCCAGATCTCACTACACTCTGATACCACCTAACACAAGGGAGGATGGGGAGAGGGGCCAAAGTCACACCCTAATCAGATCCACCTTGTAGAGATCACACGCGGAAGAAAAAACACAAAACATGAGAGAGAGAATGCAGATACCTTTCATATATTATCTTCAATTTGATTCATACATGTCAGGTTGTAAGGCCTTCCCGGTTTAGGATGGATATTACAATTAAGTACAGTAGTCCTCCAACATGCAAGGATCTACCAATAATCTATAATCTTCTATCTTCTTCCTAACTTACTCCCCTAATTTTGACTCCATAAACTCTAACCAAACAACTACATTTATACAAGAGGCTACTGAATCAATTTGGCCTTTAGATCCACCATCAATGGAAGGAACAACCAGATCTAGGTCCACACACTTCCCAATGATAGATACCATCATTAAATCTATGACCAAAATTAATTACAAGAGTCGACCTCAATAGGAATCCAAAATAAACAACTTAGTAAGAAAGGATAATCGAGCACCATATAAGCATCATCGAGTGCCAGGGAAATTCACCGAGTGCCAGAGACATAACCAACCAACACTGATAAACAAAGGAAACTGAGAAACACCAAACCAACTCGGTCAAAGTAGGAACCGAGAAACACATAAAACTTCAAACATGTTTTTGGTGACATAGGATTTCCAAGGACCCAAAATGCTCCTACATCACTCTAATTTCTCCTCCTTTTCCTCCTTGGGCAGCTCATGAGATGTACAAATAGGAGGTTGCACCTTCCTCTTCTATGGAAAATTTTTCCTTGTTTTCTCATTTCTAAGAAAATGAAAACCATCAACACTCCATACAATAGGTCCACCCTTGAAGAGTGAAATAGTCTCTTTAATAGAGAGTTGAATAGGTAAGGTAATTTATAAAAGGGGGGAAGGATTAAAAGTGGTAGGTTGAGATCCTTTGAAGCTAGGGATGCTAGCTTTGGAAGGCTCACAAAAATTATTTTGTACATCCTCTTCCATGGAAGTTTTGGCTCCATATCCTCAATGTTTCATAGCTCATGAGAACCATCACGACTCCACATAACCAATACACCCTTGAAGAGTGAAATAGTCCTAAGACCAATGAGATGTTAAAAAGGTAAGGCTTTTTTTACAAGGGGGGGAGGATCTATTTTAACATTAGGATGAGTGATTCGGAGCTTGGAATTTTAGATTTAGGATATTCTCTTATTCCAAAGCTGATAAATTTCCATTTAGGGGTTTCTTCTTTAGAAGATGGATTTGGAAATGTGACAGGAGAATTGGCCTCTAGCTTTTGTGCAAGTTATTTCAATGTGGGAGGCTTTTTGAAAATTTGTATACAAGTTTAGGAGAAATGGTAGGTTGCAATTTTTACATTTGGGCTAGAAAATTTTTCATTTACTACTCTTTTGTAGCCACTTGCCTTGCAAGTTCTTCCTCATGTTTCCTTTTTTATTCCTTCAATTCATACTTATGTAGATAGGCTTGGTAATCCATCTCCTCTTTCTACATGCCAAGCTCTTTATTTCTATTGATTTCATCTATTTTCCTTTAGAAGCTCAACATAATGTTTTTTATATCACTAAGTCCTGTATTTTTCAAATTTGGGACTAATTGGTAGATAGAGTAGGGGTGGGTGGGTGGAAATCATAGTGAACATGATAACCAAATGATGTTGCAAATGGATTTGGACCATAAGCAAGTTGTGGTTCAGGGTGGTATGGATAATAAGAGGGTGTAGGGGTGGCATTATCATGATATCAAGTTGATAGGAGGTATTTCTATGAAATGAATCCATATTAAATCATTCATACAAGCTGAAAAATCATATAAATCTTGAAGAACATGCAAGATAAACTTTGATTTTTTGGACATACCAACACTTAGACTTCTTAAAACCAATATATATAAACTTGGATTTTTCATGGCATTTGAGAGAACAAACTCTAATATCTAAATGCACTAATAATAACACCCAAAATCTCATTAAATTATGCTTATATTGACTAAACAGTGGATTTATTTGAAATGATCTAATCTTTGTCACACTAGACATGCTAGAAACTCTAGTATGACCAATGGATTGAGCTTATATATTGAATTGAATGTTTGTCCCATCAGGCATGCCAAAAATTATTGTCATAAAAATTTTCACCCATGTTTGGTGTTTGACCCCCAAGCAACCAAGTGAAACATGGAAACAACCTCCAAGTGTGACCTTGACAAGTGATTTTGAGTCTCCGAAGAAGGCCAAATTCCTTTCTAATCAGGGTGTAGTGTTGAACCAACCCAAACTTTTAAACCTACTTCTAACCTAATCTAAAAACTTTCTTAGGGGGGAAGGGAAGAAGGAATTTAGAAAAGAAAAGGGGTGATGCACTGGATTATAATGTGTTTTTTGTTTCCTATAACTAGAGAAAATAATAATAAAAGACTCCAAAACATACACGAATATCTATTTAAATGAGTCTCCAAGGGCTCATATGTAGGTAGGATTCATGAGATGCCAATAGGAAAGAGGGATTCATAATGCTTTATTCATAACAAGATTGATACAACATACAATCTGGAAATAGAAAAAAAAGGATTCATATATAGAGGTAAGACAAATTTACACAACACACCTAAATGTGAGAAGAGGTAAAACATAGATATTCAATTAATGAGAAGGAAAGACAAAATTACAATTACAAGATGTAAGTCATTGGAAGAGAACAAAAGATAACCCCAAGAATATCTTACAAAGCTATCTTTATAGTTCATGCATAACTTAGATATTCAATTTTAGTTGGAACCCTAACCCAAGTAGGGTTTTTGTTGCAAGATAGACTGATAAAATAAATCATATCAAAGATTTTATTTTTGGTGTGCAAATTGATGTACAAGTATCTTGGGAACAAAGCAATCTTGCATCAACCAAAAATATTTTTTGTTCTTGTTGATCAGTCATGTGTTCTGGTTGTGGTCAATATGTAGTTATTGTTATGAGGTATAGTTTCTATTGTGTGTTTGTGGCTTCATTCCAAACCTTATACTATGATTTCACCTCATTTGGAGTCATCACGTGAGATTTCTTGAAGATTTTTGCCTAATTGTATTGTTCTTCATTTTCTCAATTATTCAAGGTGTTCATCGATCGAATTTCCAATCTACCGGTTGGGATTCCCAGTTGCAATTGTGTCAGCCAGTTGTTTCATTTGAGGTTGACTTATTGTTGTGGTTGCATCTCCTATTTTATTCATTAGGAGTTTTTTCTAGGGTTTTGGGAACCGACGTATTTTTTGTATCGTGTTTTCTTTGTTCTTGGAAAATGTGATTTATCCTGGGCTAACCGATGATTGTAATGGCTATATAACCTCATGGACTTGTTCCTGAGGGAGATTTAGTCTTCATAAGATTATTTCACCATAGTTTAGCTAGGGTTAGAATGAATTTACTAATAATAATCAATCTTGTATGCTTGGCATATAAGACCGCATGTTATAGATTGATTCTAATAGATTTTTTGATAATATTTGAAGACTGATCTTTCATTTTTGTGTTGTCTTTGCTATGATTTTCATTGTGTTGTGTTGGTTGCAAGGTTGGACTAATCTATTATAGCTTTCTCCATCCTTGATTGCACCAAGTGGTATCAGAGCAAGGGTTTGTAACCTAGGGTTTTCTACTAGGGTGGTTGTGGAATATAATCTAACTTACAGCTTCAAGGGTTTGTGGAAATGGCTAGGAGAAATTCTAGAGGCGGTGTAAGGAATGAAAATCTAGTGGTCTTAGACCTATTAGGAAAAATTTATGCCATATTGGAGGTGGTGGAGACTACTCAAAGGATAGGACAACATATAGTAGTTGCAAGTGATGAAGAAGGAGACGAGAAAAACTAGGAGCAAGCGGTGGAAGGGGAGAATAATGAGGCACAACTAGAATTGAATCATGAAGAAGAGAGGTACATTAGGGCCTTGACAAATGTTAATAAGAAACCTCATTTCAATCCACCTGATTATCATGGAAACCTAGATGCTAATGAGTTGATAGACTAGATCACGGAGATGGACAAGTATTTTGAGCTTAAAGGAACTAGTGAGGAGAAGAAACTAAAGTATACCTGCACTAAGCTAAAAGGACATGCATCCTTATGGTGGGAAAATCTATAGACAAATAGACAAAGAAGAGGTAAAAACAAGATCAAATCTTGGGATAAGATGGTAAACAAGTTGAAAGCTAAGTTCTTGACTGGGGATTACCAAATCAGCTTTTTTAGGAGATTGCAGAACTTGAAGCAAAGAGACCTAAGTGTTAAGGGTTATACTGAGGAGTTCTACAAGTTGAACATTAGATCTGGTCATATAGACAATGAGGTTGAACAATTTTCTCACTACATCAATGGGTTGAATATGACCATACAAGATGAAATCAATTGCTACAGATTAGGAGTGTGGAAGAGGCTTATAAGTGGGCCATGAAGATAGAAGAAAAGAAGAATAGGAGGCATGAGAAAATAAAAAGAGGTAGAGGTGGAAGAGGTAGATCATCTACAGATTAGAGCAAAAATGAGTCAGAAGTTGAAGAAAGTGACCAATATAGGAGAAATGATTGGATTTTCTACCGAAGGGAAGGACAAGGTAGTGGTGAGAGAAGGAAGTTCAGTGGTACCTATTTTAATTGTGGTGAATTAGGACATAGATCCTTTGAGTGCAAGAAAGGTAATTTAGAGAAGAGGGAAAAAAGAAGTAAGAGGATAGAATTTATTGATGAGGATTCCACTTCCACCAGTTTGGTGAATACTAATCCAACAAAGGAAGGTACAACCTTAATTACTAGGGGAGTCCTATATCAGGAAGAACAAGAGATGGAACTAGTACAAAGGAAGAATATATTTAGAACCATATGTAAGGTGAAAGATAGGGTGTGTAATGTTATCATAGATAGTGGAAGTTCTAATAATCTTTCTTCAGAGGAGCTTGCTAACAAGTTAAAGTTGTTGAGGTTGAAGCATCCTAAACCCTATCAGATTCAATGGAAACAAGATGAGCACAAGGTACTGGTAAGTGAACAATACCTAGTTAAATTCAAGCTTGGGAAGTATTATGATGAGGTTTTTTGTGATATTATTCCTATGGATGTGTGCCATCTCCTATTGGGTAAGCCATTAAAATATGATAGGAAATCTATGCCTAATGGTAGAAGGAATGTTTACACTATTATTGCTAATGAGGTGAAACAAAATTTGTTTCCCTTAGAGAAACCTCTTAGAAGTGAAGTGTGTACTAGTGCAAGAATTTTTCTAGTGGATACCAAGAAGTTTTTGGATAGCATGAAGCATCATAATGTGTGTTTTGCATTGAAACCTAAGGAGTATAAGGAGAAGGTATTGGAAGAAGAACATCTTGAAAGAATAACAAAATTATTGAATGAATATATTGATATCATATCGGATAAATTTCCTAATGGATTACCTCTAGTGAGAAGTACTAGTCATTGCATGGACCTGATACCTAATAAAGTATTTTATAGATTGACACCAACAAAAAAAGAGGAACTCCATAGGAAAGTGCAAGATTTTTTGCAGAGAGGATTGATCAGAGAAATTCTAAGCCCATTTGTGGTACCTATAGTATTAGCACCTAAGAAAGATGGTCAATGAAAGATGTGTACTGATTCCAAAGCTATCAACCAGATTACCATCAAATATTGGTTTCCTTTGCCAAGGATGGATGACTTGATGGATTGTTTGAGTGGATCTAAGTATTTCACCAAGATAGATTTGAAAAGTGGCTATCACCATCTTAGAATCAGAGAGGGTGATGAGTGGAATACTGCATTTAAAACAATTGATGGTTTCTATGAGTGGTTGGTGATGCCTTTTGGATTGTCTAATGTGCCAAGTACCTTTATGTGGTTAATGAATGAAGTCTTGAAGAAATTATTAGGTAATTATGTCATTGTATACTTGGATGATATCTTGATTTTCAAAAAAATAAAATAAGAACATTTTTTGCATGTTAGACAAGTGTTGCAAAGGTTGAGGGAAGAAAAGTTGTTGATAAACATCAAGAAGTGTACTTTCATGAAGGAAGAGTTGGTATACTTGAGATTTATAATTTTTGTTAAAGTACTAAAGATGGACCCTGAGAAAGTGAAAGCCATTATTGACTATCCTAAATCAGTGACAGTGAGTGAGGTAAGATCATTCCATGGGTTAGCCAATTTTTACCGAAAGTTCATAAGGAACTTTAGCTCAATCTATAGACTGATGATTGAAACCATGAGAAGTGATAGGAAGGAATTCAAGTGGACACATGGAGAAAAAAGGAGATTTTAATTTCTAGAAAATAAGTGTTAGAATAATAGAGAGGGGGGTGAATCAGTTAGATCAGTTATCCTACAGTGCCAAATACAAAGATGTACCTTATCAAATAATTCCAAAAAATTATACAGCTCGGTAACATAAAATATCAATGTGTCTGTTCACTTTACCGATTACTAGTAAATAGCTAACTGTGATTACTGACCAAATCAATTATGTAGTATGTAAATTATGATAGAAAAATCATCACAAATAACACATAACACAATGATTTAATGTGGAAACCCTATTAAGGGAAAAACCACCTAGGACCGGTAACCCAAAATAATTCACTCTTCTGAAGTGAGCTCGGTGAAGAGCCAACCCTGTTAAAGGTTACAAACACACTGTTAGGTGTGACCTGGTTAGATGATTTATCACTAACTATTAACTTTTGACCAGCATTCACTATGGGGTCAATAAGATAACAAAGTACATTCTTTGAATGACATAGGGCAAAATATAAGACTGTTAATTCCACTCGGTAAAGAGATTTTCTAAATCAATGGTTAAATTGATATAGTAATCATCTGATTCAAATACAACTCAATTGCAGATATTCAGATCTATGCTAAGCCCATACAAATCCTCTGATCAATAATCAAATTCACTTCCTCAATATTCTTCAACTTACTTTCACTTGGTAAATGATTATCTGACGCTCGGTTAACTCTATAGTTCAGCTCAATCAATAACCAGTCTAATCAGGCATGCATGAATAGTCTTCACATGAAATCTCTACAGTCTTCTTCTTCCAGCATGTTTCAATAATGAAACTCATATCTCTTATATAGACAAGTAAACCATTTTCATATCAGCCATTAGATTTTCTCGCTTAATCTCCTTCGTCCATTTTTCCCCTTAAACCTTCCTCGGCAGATGTGTCATTAACACATTTCAATCTCATCCTTTAGATCTTCTCCTAATTTTGTTAGTCATGGATCTCATAACAAACTTCATCCTTAATCTCAAAATCATAACAATTTCTAGCTCATCAAATTTAGTCAGTTGTTCTTTGAATTTAATGTTTTCATCCATACTCAGTCAATATAGAAATGTGTCGGTGATAACTAGTTAAACTAGCTCAGTTAATATTGTCAGTCGGTATACACTGCACTGGCTCGATGTATACAGAAATCTTCAATTACTGACCACATCGACATGTTCAATTTCAAATATCTTCTTCATAATAGATTAATGTAACATGCTCAAGTCAACAATATAAAGCCATAGACTCATCAATAAGTTACCCAATGTTTACCTTATCCTTATCTGTCATATCCATCTTTTTCTTCATGTAGATATCTCAGTTCTTCATCTTTTCTTCCTTCAATAGATGTTTAGATGTTTGTAACTAACATGATAAGTACTATCTATTAAGAATAACAGTCTACAATATAACTAAGAGGGGGGTGAATTAGTTGTATGATGGATTATTAAACTTTAAGCACCACAATATTAGATCCAATGAACATAATGAATGCCAACACAATAACACAATATTTTGGTCTTAGGGAAACCCTATTAAAGGTAAAAACCCCAGTGGGAATTAGCACCCACAAATGATGTACTGAGAGTATAGTTATCCTTGTTAGAAGATATAGCCCTATTAGGAGCTTATTGAAACATTACAGTACATAGTCCTTGTTAGAGGACAAACCCTGTTAGGATTCAAGAACAAAAGGGAGGGCTCACTACCCAAAGAAGGTTAAGTCCACCTTCAGAACTCATTGTTCGCAACACAAGTGTATATGAAGAAATATACAATATTTTGAACTGTTTGGCAGCAACTATCTTTGCTTGTTCAGTTCCAATGAAGTCCACCAATAAACCTCTGCTCTACATACAGTAGACATAAGCTCACAGCTTTCACAACCTCTCTATATCATCTTCTTCTCATACATATATTTTCCAAGGAAAGACCTTTCATTTATACCTTATTACAATTCCTATAAATAGGTTGGGCAATAAGGCCTTCCTAATTACAAATAATTACATAAACCCTTGCTAAGATACACACAGTATCTATAACAAGTCTATAATGATTATATTACAACAATTAAGGACTGACATCCTTAATTCAAGTTCGTCATCTATTATACATGCTACATCTTTGTAGTTGGCTTCCAAATAGATCACTTTCCAGAGTACACACCATAGCTGACATCATCTTGCATTCCATACCTTACTTAGTTCATAGAACACTCTTCAATACTCTATCTTTCATCTATGATGTTTGCATACATGATTCCATATCTTCTGAAAGATATACAAAAAACATAGAGACTAACTCTATCATTTCTCACTATCACAGCTAGTGACCAGTCTTCACCAAAACATCTGTAACTCATCTAGTATAAAACATTACATGATGTGATCTTTGATATAAGATCACAACATCCTTCTAAACTCTCATATGTCTTCACAACATCTAAAACATCTGTATAGTGTCCCTACACTATTATAACCAATCTGATTCCCTCACAGAAACATATGTTGACATCAATGACAAAACATAAATGATAATAGTATGAATGCCCATTCAGTAACATAGTGATTAAACATATTAAATGTCTCAATCACCTCCCCGTGTATTAGCAATATCCAACAATCTCCTCCTTTGGCATTGATGTCAACATATGGGAAAATCTTATCCCAAAGTTATATCAATCCAAAGTCCTGCAACCAAACAATCTCCCCATACAGTAGGGATTTTCTCATAGCAACACTCCCCCTTTGACAACAATGGAAAATAGTGCCATGATTCATCAACTTCTCTTCAACATCCTTCTTCCACAATCACTCCCCCTGAGGAGTAGATCCCTACATCCAGTCCAGATTATGATAAG
Source organism: Chamaecyparis obtusa (assembly GCA_027943335.1). Taxonomy (NCBI): domain Eukaryota; kingdom Viridiplantae; phylum Streptophyta; class Pinopsida; order Cupressales; family Cupressaceae; genus Chamaecyparis; species Chamaecyparis obtusa. Next base: position 2,143,777 of record BSBK01001346.1, on the reverse strand, counting down.
GATCTGAAAACCCCTGGACTAATGCATCTCTGCATCATTTAATTCTAACTAGGAGGAGCATGAACCCCCAAAATACCTCTAAGATATTCAAAGGTATCTTTCGGTAGTGGCTTTATGAAGATGTTTGCAACCTTCTCTTTTGTACTGATATATTCTAATTTGATTTCTTTTTCTGCCACATTGTCTCTCAAAAAGTGATACTTGATAGCAATATGTTTAGTTTTGGAGTGCATTAGCGGATTCTTTGACATATTCACTGTACTAGTGTTATCACAATGGATAACCACGGGCTCATCAAAATTTATTCCAATGTCTGTCAGCATTTTTTTCATCCAAAAAATCTAAGTGCAATTTATAGTAGCAACAACATACTCTGAATTAGTAGTAGATTGTGCTATACAATCTTGTTTCTTACTTAGCCAAGAAACCAACTTTTTCCCAAGGAAAAATGCACCACCACTAGTACTTTTTTTGTCATCAATATTCTCTACCCAATCATTATCATTATAAGCATGAAGTTCAAAGCTATCATTTCTAGCATACCATAAGCCATAGTCTATGGTTCCTCTTATATACCTCAATATCCTTTTCACAATAGCTAGATGTGTTTCTTTAGGTTCTGCCTGATATCTAGCCACAATTCCAATAGCATTAGCAATATCTGGTCTAGTGTGGGTCAAATATTTTAATCCTCCAACCATTGATCTATACAAGGTTTGAAAAACACACTTTGATTCATCATCAATTGTTAGCTTGTTACCAGTCACCATAGGTGTTCCTACTAGTTTACAATCTTCCATTCCAAACTTTTTAAGCAATTCTTTGAGATACTTGGTCTGAGAAATGAAAATACCATTCTCATTCTAAGTTATTTGCAATCCAAGAAAGAATTTAATTTCACCTATCATGGACATCCCAAATTCACTTTCCATTTCTTTATAAAATTTCTTAAATAGATCATCATTACCTCCAAAGATAATATCATCCACAAAGACTTCTATTATCAGGATTTCATCTTCACTAGTTCTTAAATACAAATTGTTGTCTGCATTACCTATTTTGAATCCAAGCTGAAGTTGATGCTTGTCTAACCTTGCATACCAAGCCCTAGGAGCTTGCTTCATCCCATACAGAACTTTCTTCAATTTTCACACCATCTCTTTATCTTTGCATAGAGGAAATCCATCTGGTTGTTCTATATAAACTTCTTCTTCAAGATCTCCATTCATAAATGCAGATTTCACATCCATCTAATACACCTTGAAGTTTTTATGTGCAACATAAGCCAAGAACAATCTTACTATCTCTATTCTAGCAACAAGAGGAAAATTTTCTTCAAAGTTTATGCCTTCTTGTTGTGAGTATCCCTTAAACACTAGTCTTGCTTTGTTCCTTACAACAGTTCCTTCTTCATCCATCTTGTTTCTAAAAATCCATTTTGTTCCTATTACATTTTTATTTTTAGGTCTAGGAACCAGTTCCCAAGTATTATTCTTCTTTATCTGATCTAACTCTTCTTTCATAGCATTTATCCAAGATTCATCTCTAAATGCTTCATCTGTAGTTTTTGGTTCAACTTGAGAAATCAAACAAATTTCTTCTCTAACCTTTAATCTAGGTAGCACTCCCTGATTGGTATTGCCAAAAATTTGATTTTTAGGATGGTTATTCTTTACATACCTCGGTGTTTTAGGAGTCTTAGTAGCCTTACTTGTACTAGCATCACAAGCCTCTTTTTCACTTTCTACCTCAACAAGTTCTTCTCCTTCTATAACAGTAGTAGTTTCCTTTATCTCTGCAATCTGATTACTGTCATACATTCTTTCTTGTATCTGAAACTTCTCATCTATTCTTACATTGTTACTTTCTATCATCTTCCTCAATCTTAGATTGAAACATTTGTAATCCTTTCTTTTAATAGCATAAGCAAGGAAGATTCCTTCATCACTTCTAGCATTAAACATCCCTATCTCATCATGTCTCTTGATATAACATGTACTACCAAATATTTTGAAATATTTTACAGTAGGATTATGATCAAACCATAATTCATAGGGAGTCTTACTTGTACCTTCTATGATTTGAATTATGGTCAATGTATACATTGTTGTTCCAACAACCTCTCTGCAATGTACATGAGATACATTTCCTTCAATCAACATTGTCCTAGCAGCATCAAGTATAGTCTTGTTCCTTCACTCTCCTATCCCATTCCGTTGTAGAGTCCTAGGAGAAGATGTCTGTCTTTTTATCCCATGCTCTCCGTAGTATGAATTGAATAAATCTGAAGTAAATTCTCCACCTCTGTCTGACCATAAACACTTAATCTTTAAACCTGATTCATTCTCTACTTTTTCTTTGAACAACTTGAATTTATCAAATGCTTCTGATTTTTAATTCAAGTAAGTGACCCACATCATTCTAGAAAAGTCATCAACAAAAATTATAAAATATCTTTCACCATAGTATGAATTTTTTCTTGTAGGTCCACACAGATTTGTATGTACCAGATCCAACTTTCCTTTTGATGTATATGTTTTTCTTTTGTAACTGCTTCTATTCTATTTTCCCATAACACATTCTCTGCATACAATGTTAGATGGTTTCACAATCTTCGGCAGATCTCTTACTACATTATCCATACTTTCCTTCACAATGTTATCAAAATTAACATGAAAAAATCTCCTATGCCATAACCAACTTTCATCTACCTTCGCAACAAAACAAGAGGCTCCAGATGTGTTTAATTCAAATACATTACCTCTAGATTTTGTACCAGTTGCAATCAGCTTTCCTTCCTTACTTCTGATAAAACATTTACCATTAACAAAACTTAATTGAAACTCTTTATCCATTAAATGTCCAACACTCAAAAAATTTTGTTTCAAACCTTCAACAAGTATTACATTGTCTGTATTAGTTTTTCCATCCAGAGTAATGGATCCTACTCCTATGATAGATATAGGGAGATTGTCCCCAAACCTCACAACACCTCCATCATACTTTACTAATTTAACAAACTTGTTCTTATCACCAGTCATATGATGAGAACAACCACTATCAATTATCCATTCAATTTTCTTGTCAACATGAGATACTAAATCTTTTTCTTCATATACTAGTTCATCTCTAATAGCAACAAATCTGATCTCTTCACAATCTAAATCATCATCATCAGAGATTCCTTCACTAGCATAATAAAATTCTCTATCCCTTTTAATCTTTTCATAATTAGGTTTGTACCTAGAAACTCTTGTAGGACATCTAGATGCAAAATGACCTACCTTATTGCATGAAAACCATTTCAAGGGTAACTTGCCTTCAAACTTGCCCTTACCTCTTTTTTCTCTTCTAGCAATTAGTGCAACAAGTTCATCCATCTTTCTTTCTTCTATCGGTGTCTGTTCCCATTCCTAAGCATACTCACCAAGCTCTTATTTTAGGTCTTCTTTGCTAGTGCTTGGAAGTGCAGACAATTTCTTGTGTATGGATGCCTTAAATACAAATTCAACTTTAGGTACAGCTTCTCCTAACTCTAAAGCTTCAAAAGTAGTTAGCTTTTCAATCAACATCTCTCTGCTAAATTTTAGAGTTAGAGGTATAGTTTCTTGAACAGACATAGCCTTGAACTTTTAAGTAGGTGTTAGTGATCTGACTATCTTCGCAATAAATTCTTCATCATCATAAGTGCCTCCAAAATTTATGATTCCAACTATATCTTTTGTAACCCTTTGAACATAGGACCTAATGATTTCATCCTCATCTATTTGCAGCTTCTCCATCTTTGTCTTCTAGTTTTGTAACTTTTCTTGTTTGGTATACGTGTCTCCTTCATATAGTGCCTCTAGTCTTTCCCAAATTTGGAAAGTCGAATCCAATTCTTTAACTTCAATAAACTCTCCTTCAAAGAGTGCATTGATCAGTGATTCTCTTGCAATCATGTTTAGTGAAAATATCTTCTTTTCATCCTCAGTATCATTTTTCAATTCATCTTCGGTCTTTATAGCTATCTTGTTCCTTGTAATAAACCAATAGTTTATCCCAAAAAAAAATAGGTGAGTTCGCATCTTGTTCTTCCAACTGTCAAATTTTTCAGGAACAAACTTTGGACTATCCTTCCTATATAATGCCATCTCCAAGATCAACTCAAGTTGTTAAGATTTCTCTCTGAGGACCATAGGCTCTGATACCAATTGTTAGGAATAACAATCCACAATACAACTGAGAGAGGGGTTGAATCAGTTGTATGATAGATTATTAAACTTTAAACTTTAAGCAACACAATATCAGATCCAATGAACATAATGAATGCCAACACAATAACACAATATTTTGGTCTCGGGGAAACCCTGTTAAAGGTAAAAACCATGGTGGGAATTAGCACCCAAAAATGATGTATTGAGAGTATAGTTATCCTTGTTAGAAGATATAGCCCTATTAGGAGCTTATTGAAACATTACAGTACATAGTCCTTGTTAGAGGATAGACCCTATTAGGAGTCAAGAACAAAAGGGAGGGCTCACTACCCAAGGCTCACTGCCCAAAGAAGGTTAAGTCCACCTTCAAAACTCACTGTTTATAACACAAGTGTATATGAAGAAATACACAATCTTTTGAAATGTTTGGCAGCAACTATCTTTGCTTGATCAGTTCCAATGAAGTCTACCAATAAACCTCTTCTCTATATACATCACACACAAGCTCGCAACTTTCACAACCTCTCTATATCATCTTCTTCTCATACATATCTTTTCCAAAGAAAAGACCTTTCATTTATACCTTATTACAATTCCTATAAATGGGTTGGCCCATAAGGCTTTCCTAATTACAAACAATTACATAAACCCTTGCTAAGATATACACGGTATCTATAACAAGTCTACAATGATTATATTACAACAATTAAGGACCGACATCCTTAATTCAAGTTCACCATCCATTATACATGCTACATCTCTATAGTCGGCTTCCAAATAGATCACTTTCCAGAGTACATGCCACAGCTGACATCATCCTACATTCCATACCTTGCACAGTTCATAGAACACTCTTCAATACTCTATCTTTCATCTCTAAAGTTTTCATGCACTGATTCCATATCTTCTGAAAGATATACACAAAACATAGAGACTAACTCTATCATTTCTCACTGTCACAGTCAGTGACTAGTCTTCACCAAAACATCTATAACTCATCTAGTATGAAACATTACATGATGTGATCTTGGATATAAGATCACAACATCTTTCTAAACTCTCATATGTCTTCGCAGCATCTGAAACATCTGTACAGTGTCCATACACTGTGATAACTAATCTGATTCCCTCACAGAAACATATGTTGACATCAGTGACAAAACATAAATGACAACAGTATGAATGTCCATTTAGTAACGTACTGATTAAACATATTAAATGTCTCAATCACCTCCCCATGCATTAGCAATATCCAACATTGTCAAGACTATTTGACATCAATGACAACATATTGACTGATTTAATCATCTTACATATCATTTCATTACTCATTGATCTTTAATCATTGTTTCTTTAGTTCATTCAGATATTCAATCAGTTGTAGTTCATCAATCTCTCCCTTTGTCATTGATGGAAACACAAGCAATATGAAAATATGTCATGCACATACCAAACATGTATTCTACAACTATGTACGAAAAATGTTGTAGCTCGATAAGCTCAAATTTAATATGTTTAATCACTACAAAACATAACAGCATTACAAGTGTAGACTCTCCCTATGGATTTGATCTTTTTAGTTCTCAGATTCCATTTTTTTGTTCTCAGTAACAAATATTCCAGTCTCTACCTTTCTGTGTGTTCTTAGTAACTGATTTTCCATATTCATTCTCTCTCCCTTTGACAACAATGCCAAAGAAAATATAAACAAACAGCTCTATAGCAACCAAGTATTTCTCTATTGTTCAGTTCATATCATGTACCTTCAGTGCATAGATAAACAAATTTATGTTCCAGCTTCTACAAAATTTCACAACCTTAGACAAAATCCAAAGTGTGAGCTATGTGCATCAACATGAATGATCTTCTGATAAGTGTAGGTTGATGCAACCTCTAGATCACATTAGTGATCGGTAGATAGGGGACGGACCCAAGTCTAGTTCTCAAATATTCAAATGTGTCCTTCGGTAATGGTTTAGTAAAGATGTCAGAAAGTTTTTACTTAGATGTTACAAATTCTAGTTGTACTTGCTTCTCTTGAACTTTTTCCCTTAAGTAGTGATACTTAATAGATATATGCTTTGTCTTTGAATGCATCATAGGATTCTTACAAATATTTATAGCACTAGTTTTGTCACAATATATAATCACCGGATCAATGATTACCTCATTCATTCCTTCCAAAACTTGTCTGATCCAAGCTATATTTGAACAATTTGTAGCAGAAACAACATACTCTACTTTAGCAGTGGACTGAGAAATGCATGCTTGTTTCTTGCTAATCCAAGTCACAAGCCTTTCCCCTTAAAAGAATGCTCCACCGATTGTGCTCTTCTGGTCATCTATGTTTCCAGCCCAATCTGCATCGGTGTAAACTTTAAGTTCAAATTTTCCTTCCAATGTGTACCATAATCCATAGTCCTTTTTTTTCTTTTAGGTATCTCAAGATTCTCTTTACAGCAACCATACATGAATCTTTAGGATTGGCACAAAATCTTGCCACAATCCCCACTACATGTGCAATATCAAGCCTACTATGTACAACATACATTAGTTTACCAATCATAGATCGGTACAGAGTCTGATTTACCTCAGTAGATTAATCATCCTTTGTCAATTTGTAGCCAATTACCATCGGTGTTCCCATAGGTTTAGCATCTTACATGCCAAAAGTTTTCAATACTTCTTTAATGTATTTTGATTGAGTCATGAAAATCCCATCTTTCTGTTGTATAATTTGCAAACCTAGAAAGAATTTAATCTCTCCAAATATAGACATCTTAAATTCCTTTCTCATTTCATCAACAAAATATTTGCAAATCTGATCTTGTCCACCAAAGATTATATCATGAACAAATATTGCAGCAATTAAAATGTTATCATCAAAATCTCCTTCCATGTACATATTATTGTTTTCACTAGTTCTTACAAAGCCAATACTTATAAGATAAGCATGTAATATTTCATACCATGCCCTCGATGCTTGCTTCAGTCCATATAAATCTTTGTGAAATCTACATACCATGTCTTTCTGATTCGAATCAACAAACCCTTCAGGTTTTTCTATGTAGACCTCCTCCTCAATAATTCCATTTAGAAAAGTTGATTTCACATCCATTTGATATACCTTAAATCCCTTATGTGTATCATAGGCAATTAATATGCGAACTCCTTCCAATCTAGCAATAGGTGCAAATTTTTCACCATAATCAATACCTTCTTCATGTGCATACCCCTTAAAAAGAAGTCTTGCCTTATTCCTTGTAAATTCTCCATTCTCATTCAGCTTATTCCTAAAAAACCACTTAGTACCAATAACATTTTTATCATTCAGTCTAGGCACTAAAGTCCATGTCTTATTCTTTTCAATTTGTTCACTCTCCTCATTCATAGCATTTATCCATTCCTCATTTTCAAGAGCATCCCTAACATTCGTCAGTTCAAACTCACAAACTAAGCATGTGTTATGTCTTAACTTACTTCGAGTCAGCATGCCAGCTTTCTTATCTCCAATGATTTGGTTCTCAAGATGGTGTCTTCTAACAAATCTTGCTAGCACTTGATCTCTCCTTTGTTGATCATTTTGTTTAGGTACAGTTTCTTGCTTGGTAGCTTCTTCCTCATTCTTGGTTTCCATTTGTTGATTCTCAGTAGCATTTTCCTGATGCTTAGTAGACTTAACCTGCGGCTTTGGTAGATACTCTGGATATTCAACATAAGTGAACCTAGCATAGTCTTATGGTTCCTTCATGATTTCTACATCATTCTTATCATCAAACTCATCAAATTTTACATTAGCACTTTCTATCATCTTATTAGTAACTTTGTTAAGACATTTATAAGCTTTACTTTTAGTAGAATATCCTAAGAATATTCCTTCATCGCCTTTAGAGTCAAATTTTCCATTCCTATCATCTTTCATAATATAACACTTGCTACAAAAAATTATGAAATAACTTACACTCGGTGTGTATCCAAACCATAACTCATAGGGTGTCTTGTTTGTGTCTTTCCTTAGTTGAACTTGATTCAGGACATATACTGTTGTGCTAAATGCCTCTCTCCAGTACATTTGTGCAACATTTTTCTCAATCATCAATGTTCTAGCAGAATCAACAATAGATCTATTTCTCCTTTCAGAAATTACATTTTGTTGTGGTGTTCTAGGTGCAGAAACCTACCTTTTTATACCATGCTCATTAGAGAAGTTAGTGAATTCATCATAAACAAACTCACCTCCTCTATCAGACCTAAAGCATTTCAATTATTTCCCAGTTTATTTTTTCACTTTAGCCTTATACCATTTAAATAGTTTGAATGCCTCAAATTTTTCCTTGAAGAACATAATTGTCATCAATCTAGTATAGTCGTCAATAAACAAAATAAAGTATCTATCTCGATATTAGCTTTGAGTTCTCATGGGACCACATAATTCGGTGTGAACCAACTCCAAAATTCCTTTAGATGAGTAGTCCTTACTTTTAAAACTAGATTTAGTCATCTTTCCTTTTTGACATTGATGGCACATAACATGATTAGGTTTGGTTAGACTAGGCAATCCTCTAACTTTTCTCTTTATACTAATCTTAATCATGTTATCATTTTCCTTTAACCATGCAAGGTGTTTCATTTCCCATTTTCACTGATCCTCTATTATAATGCTCAATATGATCAAACTTATCTTCATCACCAGTCATGTGATGTGTACAACCACTATCAATGATCCAAGTATCATTTTTACTAACTTTAGAAATGAGTGTTATTTCTACATACCTTTCCTCCTCTTTAGAATCATCTTTCATTGCAACAAACACTACCTCTATATCATCATCAGTGTTAGTGTCAGTGTCAGTGTCATCTTCTTCAACAAGATAGCATGTCTTTTTGCCCTTATTTTTGTGATCTCGGTTGTCTATTTTGTTGTGTTGATAACCTCTATTGTTCCTTCTTCTATAGCTTCCATCACCAAATCAGTCTCTATCTTTATCTTCCTCTTTCTTGTTGGGACACCTAGTAGCAATATGGCCAACTTCTTTACAATTAAAACAAGCTAAAGGTAACTTTCCCTTATATCTACCTTTACCTTTCTACAGTCTCCAGGCCATAAGAGCTTCAAGTTCATCAAGCTCATCATCAGTATTACTATCACTTTCATTCCTTATAGTATTCTTACTACTAGATTTACCAATCTTCAAAGAAGACATAAAAGAAGACTCAACACTTGATACAACACTATTATCAAAATTGTTCAGCTCAAAATTTGTTAACTTTCCAATCAGATTATCAAGAATGAGATTGCTACCAGGTGCAGACCTCATTTCATGAATAGCGGATATTCAGATTGCATATATAGGCAAAAAAGTTCTCAGTATCTTACTTGCCATTGTATCTTCAAAAATGATACCACCAGCTCCTCGGATAGCATTGACTACCTCTTTGATTTAGTTTGTGTACTGTGTGATATTTTCTTCTTCCTTCATTTTCATGTCATCAAATCTTCCTCTCAAGATTTTAGCTCTGGCTCTCATCACATTTTCATCGCCACCATAAACTAGAGAAAGTTTATCCCACATTTCCTTCATATTAGTGCAATCCTTGACATCCTCAAATTTAGCATTAGATAGAGCAGCAACAATCTCTATTATAGTAATATTGTGTTCATGTCGATCTCTCAACTGATCAAGAGTCAAAGGACCTACCATCGGTTGTATGTAGCCATTGTCGAGTAAGTGTATAGCAGATTCTCCAATTCCAGGTATGTGAAGTCTCATCTGACTTTGCCATGTAGTAAAGCTGGCCTTGTTCAGCTTCGACACTTCCCTCTTATACATCTTGTAATATTTATGCTCAAGTCCTTAAAACTTTCTTCCAAGAAACCAATACACTCTAATACCAATTGTTAGAATAACTGAGAGGGGGGTTGAATCAATTAGATCAGTTATCCTATAGTCCCAAATACAAAGATGTACTTTATCAAATAATTCCAACAAATTATGCATCTTAGTAACATAAAATATCAATCTGTCTGTTCACTTTACCGATTACCAGTCAATAGCTAATTGTGATTATCGACCAAATCAATTATGCAGTATGTAAAGTATGATAGCAAAACAATCATCACAAATAACACATAACACAATGATTTAACATGGAAACCCTATTAAGGGAAAAACCACCTGGGCCTGGTAACCCAAAATAATTCACTCTCCTGAAGTGAGCTTGGTGAAGAACCAACCCTGTTAAAGGTTACAAACACACTATTATGTGTGACCTGGTTAGAGGATTTATCACTAACAGTTAACTTTTGACCAGCATTCACTATGGGGTCAACAAGATAATAATGTACATTCTATGAATGACATAGGGAAGAATATAAGACTATTAAGTCCACTCAGTTAAGAGATTTTCTGAATCAATGGCTAAATTGATACAGTAACGATCTTGTTCAAATATGACTCAATTGTAGATATTTAGATCTATGCTAAGCCCATGCAAATCCTCTGATCAATAATCAAATTCACTTCCTCAATATTCCTCAACTTACTTTCACTCGGTAAATGATTCTCTGACGCTCGGTTAACTCTGTAGTTTGGTTCTTTCAATAAAAATCTGATCAGGCATGCATGAATAGTCTTCACGTGAAATCTTTGCAGTCTTCTTCTTTCAGCATGTTTCAATAATGAAACTCATATCGCTTATATAGACAAGTAAACTATTTTTGTATCAACCATTAGATTTTTTCGCTTAATCTCCTTCATCCATTTTGCCTCTTAAACCTTCCTCGAAAAATGTGTCATTAACACATTTCAATCTCATCCTTTAGATCTTCTCCTAATTTTGTTAGCCATGGATCTCATAACAAACTTCATCCTTAATCTCGAAATCATAACAATTTCTAGCTAATCAAATTCAATCGATTGTTATTTGCATTTAATGTTTTCATCCATACTCGGTCAATATAGAAATGCATCAGTGGTAACTAGTTAAACTAGCTCAATTAATACTGTCAGTCGGTATACACTGCACTAGCTTGGTGTATACATAAATCTTTAATTACCGACCACATTGACATGTTCAATTTCAAATCTCTTCTTCATAATAGATTAATGTAACATGCTCAAGTCAACAATATAAAGTCATAGACTCATCAATAAGTTACCCAATGTTTACCTTATCCTTATATGTCATATCCATCTTTTTCTTCATGTAGATATCTTAGTTCTTCATCTTTTCTTCCTTCAACAGATGTTCAGATGTTTGTAACTAACATGATAAGTACTGTCAACACTAGTCGACATCAATGACAACATATTGACTGATTTAATCATCTTACATATCATTTCATTACTTGGTGATCTCTAATCATTGTTTCTTCAGTTCATTCAGATATTCAATTAGTTTTAGTTCATCAAGAAGGTGATAGAACAATCGGTGATAGCTTTACTAGATTTATGTAAGGTATTCCAAGCGCACTATGATGCTAGTGGAAATGCAATTGGAGCAGTCATAACTTAAGAAGGGAGACTTATTGCTTGCTTCAATGAGAAGTTGAATGATTCTAAGAAAAGGTATTCAGTTTATGATTAGGATGTTCTGCTATAATTCAATCTTTGAAGAAATGGATGCATTATTCTTTAACTATGGATTTTGTATTGTTTACTGGTTATCAAGCATTGAAGTATTTGAGAAGCTAGGGTAAGTTGAATCAGAGACATCTGATATGGGTTGAATTTATGAAGAGTCATACATTTGTGTTGAAAGATAAGAGTGGTGTGGCAAATAAATTTATTGATTCCTTAAGTAGGAGAAGGACTTTGTTGACTTAAATAAAGATTGTAGTAGTGGGGTTTAATGAATTGAAGAAATTGTATGAGGATGATGCATGTCTCAGTGAACCATGGAAAGCTTGTAAAGATCTTATTGCTGCTGACAGGAGTAAGTATTTGGAATATTTCATTTAGGATGGGATGAAATTCAAGGGTAATCAATTATGTATACCTAGAAGTTCCATGAGGGTCAATCTGATTAAGGAGAAACATAGTGGTGGTTTAGCAGTGCATTTTGGAATTGATAAGATAGTAGCCTTGGTAGGTGAGAATTAATTTTGGCCACAAATACAAAAGGATGTGAGGATTTATGTTTATATTTTTAATGTATGTCATGTTTCCAAAGGAAGTAGTCAGAATGTGGGGTTGTATAAGCCTCTAACAATACCAGTCAGACCTTGGGAGGATATTAGCATGGATTTTTTGTTAGGATTACCTAGAACATAGAGGGGATATGATTCCATATTTGTGGTTGTGGCGGTGCATGTGGTTGGCTTATTTTTCAAGGAGATTGTGAGATTACATGGGTTACCTAAGAGCATTGTTTCAGACAAGGATGGAAAGTTTGTTGGATATTTTTGGAGGACACTCTTGAAGAAGATGAAGACTGATTTGAAGTTTACTTCTTCTTTTCATGGATAAACTGATGGACAAACATAGGTGATGAACAATATTTTGGGAAATTTTTTGAGGTGTTTAGTTGGATATAAGTCTATAATTTTGGATTTAGTTTTACCTCGGAAAGAGTTTTCTTATAATAACTTAGTGAATAGGAGTATAGGGAAGGCACTATTTGAAGTGGTTACTAGATTTAGTCCTAAAGGAATAGTAGAATTAAGGGATATCAGTCCCAATGTTAGGAGGAGTGTTGAAGGAGAGGGTTTTTTTGAGGTTATGAAATCACTACATGAGGAGGTGAGACATCACTTGGAGGAAATGAATCAAGGATATAAGAGAAGATCTTATATGAAGTGGAGAAAAAAAGAATTACATGTGGGAGATGAAGTTATGGTGTACTTGGAGAAGGGTAGATTTCCTATTGGTCCTTATAACAAGTTGAAGATGAAAAAATTTGGTCCTTGTAAGATCTTGATGGGGGTTTGATTCAAGGAATGCATATGAAGTGGAGTTACCTGATGACATAGATATATCATTGATATTCAATGTTGCAGACTTATATGAGTATCATGAATTAGAAGGTGGTAGTTTTGATGATTTGGATGTTGTATAGGAGTATCCTAAGAAGTAGAGGGATCAGATAGAGAATATTTTGGATAGTAGAGTTGGTAGGAGTACAAGAGGCAAGTAGTATAAAGAGTTTCTTGTCAAATGGAAGGATAGACCACTAGAAGATTCATTATGGATTTCCCAGGATGAGGTTGACCACTTTGGTTTTATTTTAGCCCAAAAAAAGTAAGGGACTCACTTTTCAAGTACCCTAAGTGTCTGATGTAGGAGCATCTTGGGATCTAAGTAATCTTGCATCAACCAAAAATATGTTTGGTTCTTGTTGATCAGTCATGTGTTTTGGTTGCAGTCAATCTGTACTCATTTTTATGAGTTGAAACTTCTATTGTGGGTTTGTGGCCTCATTCCAATCCTTATCCTATGATTGCACCTCATTTGGAGTCATCATGCAAGAGTTCTTGAAGACTCTTTCCTAACTATATTGTTCTTCATTTTCCTGGTCAGTCAGGGTGTTCATCGATCAAATTTCCAATCTACTGGTTGGGATTCTCGGTTGTGAGTGTGACAGCGGGTTGTTACATTTGAGGCTAACTTATTTTTTTGATCACATCTCTTAGTTTATTCATTAGGGGTTGTTCCTAGGGTTTTAGAAGCCAACCTAATGTTTGTATTATGTTTTCTCTATTCTTGGAAAATGTGATATGTTATGGGTTGACCGATGATTGTAATGGCTATATAAGCTTATGGAATTATTTCTAAGGGGGATTTAGTCTTCATAAGATATTTGGTTGTAGTTTGGATAGGGATAGAAGGGATTTTACTTATCATAATTACGCATGTATGCTTGGCATGTAAGACTGCATGTTGCAGATTGATTGTAATAGATTTTCTGATAATATTTGAAGACTAGTCTTTTTTTTCTTTTATGTCTTGGCTATTTTTTCATTGTGGTTTGTTGGCTACAAGGTTGGATTAATCTATTGTAGGTTTCTCCATCCTTGACTACACCACAAATCGATCATTAAAGTTGAAAAACTAGCCATAATGAATACATCTCTACAATTGATGAAGGTCATGCCTCAAGACATCTCTTAGAATATAGTATGCCATGATTGTTCTTTTTGAGAGATAAAATTTTACTATAGATCATTAAGAGGAATGGAGAGTTTCCTAGACTGAAATGTACGGAGTCTAAGAATAGTAATGATGCCACTCTGATTTGATAGAGTTGTAGAGGGGTCATTGAAGGTAGTTAAGAATTAAATTTTGACATATGTTTGCCTGCATGGCACCATAGCCATTGAAGTTTGAATTGGATTTTACTTTTGAAAGTTGGTTGTCAATGAAGATATTTGTATGCAATTGGATAGTTGGGAGCCACCCAAAAATCCTTCATAATACAAGTTTAAAACATCATTATCATTTGAATTTTCCTTTACAATTGGATGACCCACCCATCTCTGCAACACAGAGAGGATGCAAATTAATTAATGATCGATAACTAGGTGAGGACCACCATAGTTCCACCTAGAGTTTTGGATTCTAATAGGAGTTCCAAAACTACTTTTTAGACCCAAAATTATATATAAGAAGTCTGAAAAATCCCATTGGGTCCTGGTAGTACCTTTGGAACATGTCCCTTTCATTTCCTTGAACTTATATCCTCACCTTTAACATAGTTCCATTTTGGGCATCAAGCTCTAACAAAGGTTATAGAACTACTTGTTAGGCCTGAAATGTCGAAATGGAACATTCAAGAATGCTTACTGAGATCCAACCAATTATTTTGAGGTTGTCCTTCCTTCACTTAGCTTTCCTTCTCTAAGATTGAATTTCCACTTTTGACTTCAGATCTTGACACTAGTTATGGAACTATTTATTGGGCTCAAAATGATTTTTGAACAAAAAAATCCACTTGGATTTTCCCTTCTTATATCCAAGTTCTATTTTTGACATTCGACCCCAAAGTTAGTTCTGAAACTAGCTATGTGTAATGCCCAAAAAATAGAGCAAAACACAACTACATAATTTTTTCTAAAACCTACTATTAAACTGTCATCGAAGCACATGAACCATTAAGTTTAAAGAGTTTCATGCAAACCACGGAGAGTTTAGAAATAGGTCAGGTGAAAACAAGACCCAGTTGACTAGGTTTGACCAATACTACATATGAATTGAAACCCCTACAACAACTTTTGTCATTGAACTAGCATGAAACAAAAGGGCTAATCAAAGTTTTACAAGGTTATAAGGCGATGGAATAAGGTTGCTAAGGAGGGTGTACGTCTGACCCAAGGCTAAAGAGCTTGACTAAGTGTGGTTGAGTTAAACCTAATTAGGTGCATCTTAATAAGATTAAACTAATGGATTCAAGCAAATAGTAGTACTTATACCACTATTTAACTAACCATTAACCCAAGTAATCTAATACACTCCTATTGTTAAATTTACAAATCAAAAGATAAGGGTTAAATTAACTTAAGGGTAATTTAATAATTATCATCTAATGAATCCATAATATCTTGACAAATATATTTAATTATTATATTAAACTATATTGTTTATTCTATCCAAACATAATCTTTTAAATTGATAAATTTGATCCTTAAACGTCTCCCAACCTTGGGGTCAAAATTTAGGCTTTAAATAATAACTTAATCTAATTAATCCCTAAAGTAACCTTAAACAAATTAAGTCAAAATAATAAAACTTTTAATTTAAGTCTATGAGATTCTTAATTAAAAGTCCTAAGGATAAGATTAAGACAACAAGAATTAAATCTACTACAATTATTATTTGCACAATAAATCTTAATCAATTTTTCTCGTAAATAACAAGGAATATAATTAAATTATTTATATCACTAATCAATTATTAAATTGTAAATAAAAATCAAATTGATGGGCTTCTACACCACTCTAACCCATCACTTAAACAATCATTAATTTAACATTAATAATTAAATTATTAAGCTTCCTAGTCAACATGGGCAACTAAAGTAAGTTATAATGTTGTCATATCTCCAAAATTATGTTTAATCTAATTTTATGATGAAAACTTCTAGATAACTCAATGAGTCAACAATTTCAACTACTAATTGAATTTCATAAAAAAAATTGAGATCCAAATTAAAAGATAAAATCTAATCCTACAACCCTTCTAGATTATCGATGTAAAAAGTCAATAATAGACAACTATAGGGCCATTCATAATTCTAAATGAAATCCACCCCTTAAAATAGGCTAGCTAATTAAAACTTATGTATAATAATCTTATTGGGGTTCTATAAATAAGCCCCTAATTCCCAAGGAATAATATGGGTTGCACCCATTTCATTATTTCTTGATTTTTTTACATCTATTTAAATATACTATTCTTTTTAGGTCTCTGTGTTTTTGTTTTTTTTAACATACCCGACTGTGCATGTTTTTCTTTTAATATTATTATATTGACCCAAATCCTAGTTCTCATGGCAACTAGGGCACGTAGGGCGGGTCTCATAGGCGACATGTGGTTTGAAAGGGGACCGACGTGGTGGATTTGGGCGGTGGCGGAGTGGCGAACCCATTCCATTGTGGTAACGCAGTGGGCAAGCTAAAGCTGCCACCATTGTGTTACCATTGTGGATGGGGGCTCGTGGCTCCCACAGCTTCCCCACCACTGAGAGTGGGAGGGGGGGCGAAGCTTGCCCCCCCCTGCCCCCGTCCCACTCTTTGAAGCCAAAGGCCATGCGAAACTTTTAATTCACTGGTTGTTTTTTTAGATAGTTTAAAATTCAATTTAATTTTTACTTTTCTTTAAATAAAAAAAATCTTAGTTAATAATATATATATATATATATATATATATATATATATATATATATATATATATATATATATATATATATATATATATATGCTTTATACATAAATAATCTACTTCTTTTTTTTATTCAAGACAATAGAAGGTAAATAATTTTCCTAAAATCTCATATATGATTCTTTTAATTAATAACTATCTATATATAAATTATAAATTATATACATATAATTATGTTGGAGATTTGCCAACAGGCCAGTACTGACTATATGTTTGTCATTGATGAAAACATATGGAAAGTAGCATGCGTGGAAGTCTAATGTAGTAAGCTTTTAGTATATGTAGCATGGACATGATATCAGCATGATATCATGGGCACAGAGGTTAACTATTAGTACAGACAGTTATATAGCAGCTAGTGACAGCAGTGTTCCTGACAGAGTAACAGACATTGTTCTATATATGGATGTCCGTACAGTTATCATGGAGCCTTGTGCACATGGATATATGTTGAAGACATGTTAGTGATGTTTTAGTTATGGACGCATAGTCTGATGATGAAAGCAAGTGAAGTTATGCAGTCGTTATCCACCAGTAGTAGTTTCCTGTGTTTGTTCAGAAGAGCCAACAGAGATTTCATTGGTTCTTGAGTTGCACCTATCTTGAGGGTATGTGCCCTTGGAGTTAAGCTTGGAGAAGTGTTATTGATGTTCGGTTAAGAGCGCATAAGTTAATTCAGCTTGCAGAGAAAGTTCCAGGTTTTTTGGTAGATCCAACAGTGTGTAGCATGCGTCTATAATTATTTTATTAGATAGGTCCTAAAATGAGTTGTGTGCATAGTAGAGCCGACAGAATGTTTATTGGAGTTTTTTATTCCCTAATATGATTTCAAGATGGTTCTAATAGGCCGACTTGATTATATCATTTGGAGGAAAGATATTTATAAGTAGTCATTTGTGATTGCTTGAGTGCGGTTCATGGTTGATTAAGTAGAGCAGAGCAGAGTGTGTGAAGTGTTGAGGCATTAGAATAAGGTCTATGTGACCAAGTAAAGTACTTGTGCTATTCATTGGAACTAATCCATATAGCAGGTCAAAGTGCAGTTCACCAAGATCCAGATATAGTGTGTATCTATTATTTAGAAGGTTGTAGCCTTCACCCATTTGAGCAGTGAGCTCTCGAATAGTCTGTCCACTCCCCTAACAGGGACAATTGTAAAAGAGTCCTAACAGGGTCTGACCCTTGACCAGGTCTACTATACTTAATATATTGTAAAGCTACTCCTAACAGGGTAAAGGATCTTCTAACAAGGATCATTATATACTAGTATAGAATATTAGTGCGTATCAAGTCCTGTGTGTGTGAAAATTGTACCTGATCTGTAAACACAAAACTTCAATAAAACATTAGAGGTTAGCTATAATCGAAATCGTGCAAAATTGAAAGCTATCTAACCAAGTGATTTACTGCCTTCTAGTAGGTGCGAGATTAATGTTCTCAGATTGTTATCGAGATCAGTGACCTAGACGACACCTAAATGAAGGATTTGAATGCAATTGATCTAGATATGAGATTGAATGCAATTAATCTATATTTTTTATATTTTCTATGCAATAAGAATGATAAAAACTGATATGAATCTATGCTAGATGAAATTGATATGCTATGAATGCTATTGAAAATTGATATGCAATGCTAATCTAACAATGATATGCAAAAATGAATGCAAAAATAAGATTGATCTCACAAAGATGTCGATTCGCAAGAGCTTTGATTCGTCAATTCCAATTCTCCAGCGTGATTGTGCAAAATATGAGATGAATTATGAAGAGCTGAGCCTTGGTTTTATAGAAATCTAAGGCTTTGGAGGTGCATGGAAGAAAGCCATAAATCACTCAAATAACTCAGGTTGATTTTCGAGTTATCTGATAATAACAGATAATTAAGTCACAAAAACATGCAAAAGCTAAGCTTTAACTCAAAATAGAGTTTAGCTTTAATTGATAATTGATAGTTGTCTGCTTTTATGATTGTGCATGTTTTATTTATGAATTAATTTAATAATAAAGTGATTTATGCTCAACTTAACTGATTTTTGAAATAAAATAATTAATTTATGGATTAATTAACTATTTTACCAAACTTTTATTAAAAATTATATTATTAAATAATGACAACATGCTTTAATTAATTAAATAAGAATTTAATCAATTAAAGATAGGAATTTTGATTTATTGTTAAAATTAAATAATACAATTAATAATAGATAGAATTAAATTTAATTAAACAATTAAGTGGCAAGATATTAAATCTAATTAATTAAATATGAAAATATTCAATTAATCAAACTTAGGATAAATGTGATTTATTACCAAATAATTATAAAATTAAAGATAATTATGATGATTAGGAATATTACTAGGAATATTCCCCGATGCAGAATTTAAGATAATCAATTAGGATTCGATGATGTTTAGATGTGCCTTAGATTAGGACTTCGATGTTGATTTCGTTGGATTTGTAGATATAGAAGATTAATGAACTTATAGCCCATTTTTGGGGTATTACATTTTGCCCCTCTTTGAATTACTATGCGAAGTGCAGTGGTTCAAAGATAGTCTGTGTTTGATAAAGATATGAAACTGATTCAAAAGATAAACCGATCTCAAGATAGAAACCGATTGAAAGATATTGAGATAGGAGGTCCTGAATGACCAGAGATAATGTTTACTATAGCAGCAATGAACCGATGATTGTGAAAAAGTGTCAAAATGCCTGATTCTGAACCTTAGGATTGATAAGAAGTGAGTGACCCGTTCTAGACTCGATTGTCTTAGCAGAACTAGCAGGTATCACATCCGAATCCTTCAGTTGCCAAAGAACCAAGGAAAGAACACTATGATCTGATGGTTGCAAAAACTGATATAGTTTACAAGATTAGGAGAATACCAGATTGATATGGATCTTGATGAATCTGATATGCCCCAAGTGATGATAGATTTGCCGAAGCGATGAGGACTTTTTTGATGAATCAGTAACTAGACGTGATTGTTTGTCTTGATCACTGATGAAAGATATTGATAGAAAAAAGATATGATTTCAAATTTGATTACAGACTTTGAATGATATGCACTACCATGCCCCCTTCAAGATTAAAATTGTAATCTGACAAGAAAAGTGTGTGAAAATTGTACCTGATCTGTAAACACAACACTTCAGTAAAATATTAGAGGTTAGCTATAATCGAAATCGTGCAAAATTGAAAGCTATCTAACCAAGCGATTTACTGCCTTCTAGTAGGTGCGAGATTAATGTTCTCAGATTGTTATCGAGATCAGTGACCTAGATGACACCTAAACAAAGAATTTGAATGCAATTGATCTAGATATGAGATTGAATGCAATTAATCTATATTTTTGATATTTTCTATGCAATAAGAATGATAAAAACCGATATGAATCTATGCTAGATGAAATTGATATGCTATGAATGCTATTGAAAATTGATATGCAATGCTAATCTAACAATGATATGCAAAAATGAATGCAAAAATAAGATTGATCTCACAAAGATGTCGATTCGCAAGAGCTTTGATTCGTCAATTCCAATTCTCCAGCGTGATTGTGCAAAATATGAGATGAATTATGAAGAGCTGAGCCTTGGTTTTATAGAAATCTAAGGCTTTGGAGGTGCATGGAAGAAAGCCATAAATCACTCAAATAACTCAGGTTGATTTTCGAGTTATCTGATAATAACAGATAATTAAGTCACAAAAACATGCAAAAGCTAAGCTTTAACTCAAAATAGAGTTTAGCTTTAATTGATAATTGATAGTTGTCTGCTTTTATGATTGTGCATGTTTTATTTATGAATTAATTTAATAATAAAGTGATTTATGCTCAACTTAACTGATTTTTGAAATAAAATAATTAATTTATGGGTTAATTAACTATTTTACCAAACTTTTATTAAAAATTATATTATTAAATAATGACAACATGCTTTAATTAATTAAATAAGAATTTAATCAATTAAAGATAGGAATTTTGATTTATTGTTAAAATTAAATAATACAATTAATAATAGATAGAATTAAATTTAATTAAACAATTAAGTGGCAAGATATTAAATCTAATTAATTAAATATGAAAATATTCAATTAATCAAACTTAGGATAAATGTGATTTATTGCCAAATAATTATAAAATTAAAGATAATTATGATGATTAGGAATATTACTAGGAATATTCCCCGATGCAGAATTTAAGATAATCAATTAGGATTCGATGATGTTTAGATGTGCCTTAGATTAGGACTTCGATGTTGATTTCGTTGGATTTGTAGATATAGAAGATTAATGAACTTATAGCCCATTTTTGGGGTATTACATTTTGCCCCTCTTTGAATTACTATGCGAAGTGCAGTGGTTCAAAGATAGTCTGTGTTTGATAAAGATATGAAACTGATTCAAAAGATAAACCGATCTCAAGATAGAAACCGATTGAAAGATATTGAGATAGGAGGTCCTGAATGACCAGAGTTAATGTTTATTATAGCAGCAATGAACCAATGATTGCGAAAAAGTGTCAAAATGCCTGATTTTGAACCTTAGGATTGATAAGAAGTGAGTGACCCGTTCTAGACTCGATTGTCTTAGCAGAACTAGCAGGTATCACATCCGAATCCTTCAGTTGCCAAAGAACCAAGGAAAGAACACTATGATCTGATGGTTGCAAAAACTGATATAGTTTACAAGATTAGGAGAATACCAGATTGATATGGATCTTGATGAATCTGATATGCCCCAAGTGATGATAGATTTGCCGAAGCGATGAGGACTTTTTTGATGAATCAGTAACTAGACGTGATTGTTTGTCTTGATCACTGATGAAAGATATTGATAGAAAAAAGATATGATTTCAAATTTGATTACAGACTTTGAATGATATGCACTACCATGCCCCCTTCGGGATTAAAATTGTAATCTGACAAGAAAAGTCAGTGTTATAGTTTAGAAGCATGTTAATTGATTTGAGAAGTGGTTATATACGTCCGAGAATGCATTCTACATCATTTGGAGGTCCTGGAGACCGAATTTGACTAAGTTTGACCATGAGTTGACCATGGTTGACCAAGTTGAAATTTTGATAGTTTGATGTTAGATAATCAGTTAAGTTGAATACTGGATTTCTGTGAAGATTGAAGGTCGATTATGCAAGCAGTAGACCATCCTGGTCCCAAAAATTTTAAATCGCGATTTTGACATAATAAACGATCTCAGATTTCAATTTTGATCCCGAAAATGGATGAAGAACATCAAAATTAGCCAGGGGTGCAATTTTCATGGAAAACGGAGCACTTTTAAAAATTAGGTCGAAAGCTATATAAAGGCCGGAAGGGTCATTTTCAATTCATTTCAACACTTTGACTTTAGAGATTCTGTGGAGCCCTCTGAGCGAGAAAAATGGCAGACCAGCGAGAATTGAAGGTACCTGTGAGTTCGCACCATTTTGAGCACAGCCGGAGACATGACAGACCTCGACAGTATGGACATCCGGTAGGTGGACCTCTGTGCCCCTCTGAAAATGCATGTTTTTGATTAATTATAGCATTTTAAAAAAATTTCGTACGCATTTTTAGCTTTAGAATTTCGCATGTGTAGAAACTCGTACAAGTCCCAGTCCAGACTCGTACGACATTTCATTTGAATTTATATTGTCATTTCATTCATGCCCAAGTGTTGTATGAGAGGGACCCTTGTGTCGTACTACATTTCATCGGGTCCCTCAAAACTCGTATGAATCCGGACGCAGTGTCGTATTACTATGAATTGTCGTTTGGGCTATTGTCGAATGTCGTACGACATTTGATGCCAGTCTGGAATGTCATTTGAAAAATAGAGTGTTAAAAACTCATTCTTAGGTAAAAAATCTAACTTTTCTGATCCTTCTGCCTGATTGCGGACACTTTGCCCCACCTTCTGAAACTTCAAAAACTGTGTCATTCTGATACTTTTGGCCTGATTTTGAACTGAATTTTTGATAAAACACCCTATTTTTTTATGATTTAGGTCACATATCCTGATGTACATGTTCGCCATTCTTATCCGGCCACCCAGAGATTGTGTGTCGCCTTGCCAGACCCTATGAGGGTTCATCTTGCTACATGTGGTTTTGAGAACTTAATACATTTACCCGATATTAGGGTAAATCACGACCTACTGACTACGCTGATAGAGCGATACCATTCTGAGACACAGACCTTTCACCTGCCTACCGGAGAGATCATTGTTACACCAGAGGACGTGTATAGGATCCTTTGTATTCCATTTCATAGTCCTCGTCGGCCTGAGTATGTGAGCGGAGGATCTACTGGTCTGCATGCTTTCAAACGACTGTTCGGTGATGATACCCAGTTGACTGGGTCTATATCCTGGGAGACACTCGTGCAGAGATATGGGCAGACACATCATCTAGAGTGTATCATTGCGGGGATGATTGGAGAGTTGATTATGCCTGGCCATCAACTGAATGGCTTTTTGATGGGATGGGCACCTATGGTAGCACTTTTGATGGCTACACCCACTGAGCTTTCTTGGGGTTAGTGTTTGCTAGCTCACTTGTATTTTGAGATTCACGAGGTCATGTATCAGGACTGCAAGACATTTGCTTCAGGTGCATTGGTACTACAGATATGGGCTTGGGAGCATATCCCAGTGTTGAGGCTAGTTTTTCAGATGCAGAGGCAGCCACAGGACCCTGTCATTTATGCTTATGCCGGCTATGTCACACAGGTTCGCATGGGACACACCGAGTACTTCCACTGGTGTTTAGATCATATGACCTTCATGATCTGGAGGCCATATTTATAGATAGAGGCCTGGCCTACTGCGAGAGAGCAATTTTCAATCTTTTTCCAGAGCAGGATACTAATAGGATGGACCTCCACCGTCTTGGAGAGATTTTTTATTACTAGATTCTGGCATCAGTATGGACGTATTCAAGATGTTCCTCAGGAGTATACTACTTATGCCCACATTGTGCGTGAGATAGGGCTCGGATGGACACCATGGCTTAGTTATGCTTTATGTGCTGATGAGTACAGTTGTATCATTGGGAGAGACTGGGAGTATCACCCAGAGGTGGTGGATATAGGGGTTATAGATGCATATGTGGCATGGCTTGATGATCACCGAACTCACTAATTTTCTGATCCTACAGAGCTGATACCCTCCATGGAGGAGGCGATGGATGTTACAGGGGCTCCTATGAGAGCAAGACCAAGATCACAGGTGGTACACCCTACTCCTCCGAGACAGAGAGCCATGGCTCCCTCACAGAGAGCACCAGGACATGCAAGGCCTCTACGTCCTTCTACATCTACAGTGGGTACATCTTCCGGGACACAGAGACGGAGCAAAGGTGAGAGTGGTACACTGGGCGGAGTAGGATCTGCAGATGATGTTCTAAGAGCTGAGTAGTTTCCAGGTGGTACAGGTGGATGACACATTTAATTTGGGTGCTGAGGTTAGACGCCGTAAGGCACACAAGGTTAGCACTTCTTTACATGCAGATCAGCCAGCACAGGACACAGATATGCCAGCAGCTGATGCAGAGCCTGCAGTTCCTCTTACTTCGGCCGAGATTATTAGATGACTTAGAGTCCAGGTCTAGGTTCTAAATATAGAGAATGCCAAATTAGAGGAGAGGCATCGAGAGGCAGATAGGCAGCGTACAGAGTAGCACGCAGAGATGCAGAGATTACAGGCAGAGGTGATTCATCAGACTGCGCGGGCCTCATATTATGTATCTACTTACTATGCAGTAGTCCCTGCTGCACAGAGAGTGCCCACCTATTCTCAGTACATGGCAGCATCAGAGGGAGCTAGGGCACTGAGAACAGAGGTGATACCAGATGCACCACCTCCTCCTCCACCAGATGCAGAGGAGCATGCTGACAGTTGATTTCTCTTCGCATCTATTAATTTCTCACTGATACATTATTTTGTCTGATAGCTCTACGGAGTTCATTCGTTTGTACCCTGTGCCAGTAGTGCACCCCTGACTATTTGAGATTTTTGATATATAGATGAGATCGATATTTTTGGTTGCGACATCATGTGTACTTGTCATTTTTGTTATGTATGGTGATATCATGTGATGTTAATGCTATGAGTAGTGTAGAATGTATGTATGGATCAATGCAATGCAATGATTTCTTTCATATGTATGAATGTTATGCAGATGTAATGATTATGGAAATATGTATGTTTATGCAATGGATGTAAATGTAATGCAATAAATGTTTATGATATGATATGTAAATGCAATGATATACATGATATATTGTGCAGGTTGATGAAGACAAGTACTCAGTCTTATGTCAAAAAGATGGTTAACCCAGGAGGATCATTGCTTACGATTCTGTGAAGAGACCTTCAAGTTAGGTTCAGCTCTTGTTAGATTGGAAGATGTGATTGAAGAATCATTTAAGCTTCAAATTTTATTTAGCCATTGTGAGATCATGCAAACATGAAAAATGCAAAGAGACATGCAAGATGAAATGCAACCTAAGACCTAGGACCTAGTCACTGATCATATGTCGATTTGTTATCATCATTGAACTTTTTGGTAACCGAATAAATCAATACAATGCCCACTAGCTATGAAACCATAGACATATGAATATCGATTTGTATGCGCAAGAATCAATACAACACCCACTAGCTATACAACCATGGACATATGAATATTGATTTGTTTTCAGAATGTTGGATTAGATATAAACACCAAGGCACAAATGCTAGGATGACCTGAATATCATGTCCATTTTGATATAGCAATTTGTACAAGCATCAAAACATAAATGTCGTGATGACCTGAGTACGCCTTGCATTGAACATACACATCAAACAATCAAAAGATCATTCTAAATCCAGTGTGAATTACCCATAGTGACCTTTTATCGTTCACCTCCTTAGGCAAGATCGTGTTTCACAGTAGGAGAAAGAATTTACTTTAAAAAGATAATAGTTAGATCAAATGTCCTTGAATTTTTTCGGTATCAATGGTCGAGGTACGCATGGCCATCCAATTCAAGATAGAGGCTCTTACAGTCGGACACCATTTCAATCCAGAATTTCCAAAGTTGTTAGATTTTCACATACAAGCAGAAGACAAAGAAAAGATTATGCCCCCAGTCATCACCCTCTAAATCCTATAAAGGACATCATTGAGGAGCTCGAAGGGACACAATATGCAAAAATCTCAATGCGAATCAGTAAGCATACAAGGAGATAAAAGCATGAAGCATAGATTGTTTTCAGTTTGTTTTGATGTTTGATTGTTGTAGATGCAAAATCCTTTCTGGAGACGAGACAGACTGACTGACTCAACTTGAAGTTTCAAAGGACTCTGACTGGATAGGATACGTCTAAGATACATTGGAGGCCATAAGATATGACATTGATTGCCCCCAAGTTTGAACATTGATAGGATACAGACACTCAAGCTGATTGGTGTACAAACCGACTTATTGAAACCAGGATATATATAGACTAAAGCAGACTGAAAGCTAGGAAAGACCAAGATTGCACTGATAGATGGAGCATTTTGGAACAAGTGGCACCCATTTGCCAGGTTTTCACCATCTTGGCAGAGATTCTATTTTTGCTACCAAGGTGCCTATTTCCAAGTTTTCACCAAGGCACTTTTTTTTTTTTTTTCATTTTTTCAATTTTTTTGTACTTTTGATATTTTTTTTATTTTTTTGAATTTTTGATATTTTCTGATTTTTATGATTTTTTTAGGACATTTACCAAGCACTGAATGCCTTAGGCGTATAATTTCTTCAGATGGAGAACGTTGATTGGTTCTCGAAGTTGTTCTCCTTTAGTCGTTGAGAGTTGATAAGCACCAGAGCCAAAAGTAGCAGTGATAACAAAGGGACCCAGCCAATTGGGTTCGAACTTCCCCTTGCATTCTCGATGTGATTGATTTTTAGGATTTTCTCTCAACACTAGATCACCAACCTGAAATTCTCTATGTTTGACTTTCTTGTTGTAGCCTCTAGACATTCTTTTCTGATACACTCTAAGATGATCATACGCTGCTTGCCTGCACTCATCTAGTAATTCAAGTTCTTGTAACCTAGACAATCTATAGTCTTCATCAGTGACAAGTCCATGCATTCTGATTCTGAGTGATGGCATTTCAACCTCAATAGGTAGTACCGCTTTAGAACCATAAACTAAAGCGAAAGGTGTAGCCCCTGTAGGCATTCTGATACTAGTTCTGTATGCCCAGAGAGATGGATTGATCATGAGATGTCAGTCTCTTCCTATTTTATTCATTGTTCTGTGCAAGATTTTCAAGAGATTTTTGTTTGAAGCTTCAGCTTGTCCATTCCCTTGAGGATAGTAGATAGATGACCAATGTTGAGTAATCTTGAATTGGGCACATAAGTCATCTAGATCCTTGTTTTTGAATTATCCCCCGTTATCTGTGATTATAGAGTGAGGGATCCCATATCTGCAAATGATGTAGTTCAGGATGAACATAGAGATCTATTTCCCTGTTGCTTGTGTTAGAGGAATTGCTTCTACCCATTTTGTAAAATAATCTGTAGCTGTGATTATATGGGTATGTCCATTAGAAGAGTGCAGATGGATAGCACCTATGAGATCAAATGCCCATTGTTGAAAAGGCCATTGTGTAGTAAAGGGAATCAGATCTCTCCCTGGAGCATGAATCAAGTTGCTATGTACTTGACACTGTTGACAGTTTTTAGCAAATTTAATAGCCTCTTTCTCCATTTCAGGCCAATAGTACCCAGCCCTAATAAGTTTTCGAGCTAACGTTAAACCGTTCGAGTGTGACCCACATATACCCTCGTGGACTTCCTCTAATGCACGTTGAGACTCTTCCCATTCTAAACATCTAAGCAGTGTACCATCTAGACCTCATTTGTACAGATCATTACCAATGATGACATATCGGGATGCGGATCAGATAAGGTTTCATTTCTCAAAATGGTTAAAGGACTCAGGGATGATTTGGTCATGGAGATAGGAGAATAGATTTTTGTAGCGAGATGAGTCATAACCTACAACAGTGCAGATCATGCGGGTTTCAGGGGAGTCATATGCAGGATAGGATAGGCCTTCCACCAGGAACTCGTAGCGTAGCTCATGTTCAGGCTACTGTAAGAGAGTAGATAGTGTCGCCATTGCATCGGCAGCCTTATTCTCCATTCTGGCTATTTGCTCAAATGTGATAGAGATGAAGTATTTCTTTAAATCATCTACCATTCTCTTGTAAGGAATGAGCTTTTCATCTTTGGTTTGGTACACATCATTGACTTGATGGATAACCAATTGTGAGTCTCCATGGATGTGCATCTCTTTAACTCTCCACTGTATTGCCATTTTCATACCATTGAGAAGTGCCTCATATTCAGCAATATTGTTTGTGCAAGGAAACTTTAGTCTGAATGCTTTGGGTATCGAGTATCCTTGAGGAGTGATGAACAATATGCCTGCTCCAGATCCATTCTGTGTGTAGGAGCCATCAAAGAATAACTGCCATTCTCTAGAAGAGAGGTGCATGATAGAGGAATTAGGAAATTCCATTTGCATGGGTGTATTATCAAACAGTGGTGCTTCAGCTAATTGATCAGCAATGACCTGTCCTTTGATAGCTTTTCTTTCAACATATTCAATGTCAAATTCACTCAAGAGCATGACCCATTTAGCTAGTCTACCTGTGAGGGCAGCTTTGCTTAGGAGATATTTCAGTGGATCAATTTTAGCTACCAAATGAGTAGTATGAGCTAACATGTAGTGTCTCAATTTTTGTGATGCAAAGATCACAGCTAGACATGCCTTCTCTATCATTGAGTAGTTCTTCTCATAGGCCACTAAAGTTCTGCTGATATAGTAGATGGCTCTTTCTTTCTTGTTCTCATCATGCTGTGCTAGCAATGCCCCTAGTGATGTATCTATTGTGGAGACATATAATATTAATGGCTTCCCATGAATAGGAGGCATTAATATAGGAGGATTCGAGAGATAATTCTTGATATGATCAAAATTCTTTTCGCAGTCTTCATTCCAGGCAAAGGTCACACCTTTATGTAATATTTTTGTGAAAGGTTGTGATATGTTAGCTAACTATGATATGAATCTCCTGATAGATTGCACTCTACCTTGCAACGTCCTCATTTGACTGATATTTGTGGGAGGTTGCATCTCTATGATAGCTTTCACCTTAGCTGGATCGACCTCAATACCTTTCTTGGAGATGATGTATCCTAGGAGCTTTCCAGAAGTGACTCCAAAAGCACACTTTTTAGGATTTAGTCGAAGACTAAATTTTTCCATTCTATCGAGGATCATGCTCAAGTCTATTAGATGTTTAGTTCTAATCATGGATTTTTTCAAGGTATCATCCACGTAATCCTCCATTGTTGTATGCATCATATCATGAAAAATAGATGTCATTGCTCTTTGATATGTAGCTCCAGCATTTTTGAGTCCGAATGGCATAACATTCCAACAGAAGGTTCCCCACGCACATGTGAAAGCTATTTTCTCTTGATCTTCTAGAGCAATTTTGATTTGGTTGTACCTAGAAAAGCCATCCATTAAGGAATACATTTCATAGCCCGCAGTCATGTCCACTATCATATCAATGTTAGGTAGTGGAAAATCATCCTTAGGGCATGCTCTGTTCACATCTCTAAAGTCCGTGCACACTCTGATTGAACCATCTGATTTTGAAATAGGTACAATGTTAGAGATCCACTCAGCATAGTCTATGACACGGATTAATCCAGCTTTTAGAAGTTTTTCTAGTTCTACTTTGACTAAGAGTGCAACATGAGGATGCATCTTTCTCAATTTTTGCTTGACCGGTTTTACTCCAGGAGCAATGGATAGATGGTGCATGATGAGATTGGGATCCAATCCTGGCATATCTGAATATTTCTATGCAAAGTTGATCTTTTTTTTGATAAGAATGTAGTGAATTTCTATTTCTCTTCTTCTGATAAGGATTGTGCTACATGTACCAATTGTGGTTCCTTTGTTGTACCCAAATTGATGGATTGAGTGGGCTCAATTAGAACTGGAGATCTATCTTGTAAATGACTCAGAAGGACATCAAATATCTCATCCTTAGGTGCCTCAGAGAGGTTTTCACCTTTAGATACATCTTTTCTTTTCACTTTTGTAGGTTCTGAGACTGCCACAAAGTGGTTTTCACCCTCAGAACTCTTTTTCTTTTTATTTTTATTTTTTTGACTAAGATATTTGATGTCTGACTCGATCATGCTAACGCTCGGTTCACTGATGGAAGTCCTCATAGGCTCGACTGCATTGAGGTAACAAGCAAGGGCATAGTCATTTGGAAAGGTGTAGATACCATGGCTTGGGTTCATGGAAGTTTGGTCGATAAGATTAGGGCGTTGGATAGTCAAAGCGGGAAAGGCTTGGGAGATAGTGTTTACAGATATGGATCTGTCATCATTGGTCCTAACCTAACGCTTGAGTTCAAAGGTGATACTACAACTTAAGACATCCAATTCATGAATAGGCTCAATGTCATCATGGGAGTCCAATTCAGCCATAGGTGGATCTGACTCGATAGGTTCATCATTTTTCTCTAGACTTACATTGGTTTGAGGTGCATATTGGTGAATAACATCAACATGTTTCTATGTGATAAGATCATCTGGTTCTGGGATGACTCCCCATTCATAGTCATTAGATTCATCTTCTGATTTAGGATCTCTAGGAAATCTTAGAAAATGTGTGAAATCAAGATGAATACCCCAAGAAGGATTACCCTCAGTCTTTGACTTGAATTCATATTCATGGGAATCAGTGTCAGAATAACTACCCCCTTCTTCTTGATCAGTTTGATTGCCTTCGAGATTGGCTGGTTCTTGTGGTGCAACCATCTCTTGCCCTACAGTAGGTTCTTGTGTTTCTACCACATTAATACTTTTGATAGGATCATCTTTATCATCAAGAAGATCTTTGATCTCTTTAGGCAATTTTTCATAGGGGATGAGTTCTGAACTCTCTGAATCATCATCTGAGGGTTCTGTCTCTTCTTTCTTGAGAAGGGGTTCTCCTGGTGCAATTTGTTCTATGACATGAGAACAACCACCTTTGAGATGATAGGGTTTCTTCTTAAAGCCTAAGCCACCAGTATCTTTGTTGGCTCTACCAATATGTGAAATGGGTGTCACAAGACCCTTTCCTCTGATTCCGAGAGGTCCTTGACTAGAATATCCCATCTTGGCTATCAGTTTGTTCCCTGGACCATATGAATTAGAAGGGATTGTAGGTGCTATAGATTCACTAGGTTGAACAATTTTAGATTCAGAATCCTCTTTGTATAGCCATGCAAGCACAACTTCATCCTCCTCAAATTCTTGTTTGGATACTTGCTCCACCACAAAATTTCTTTTGTATGCTTCCATAGGTTCCTTAGGTTCTAATTTAGATGGCTTCAAGGATTGTCCATACGACTTAGGTGAGATTGGGAGAGATGTTAGAGACAAGACTGGCTCTATAGTGTATTCTCCCATCCCATTTTCTTTGAGATTGATCTCTTTAGCAATGTCTTCCATCTTGGATGTGGAAGCCACATTTTGTTGCTTGATGGAAGATTCTCTGTTATTGGGAACAAGCTTATCGGCACTTTCCTTCAATGTATTGCAAGTTGTACTCAGATCTGCTAGGATAGTAACTTCTACCCCTTCATAGGGAAATTTCAAGCATTGATGGTACATAGAAGGAATAGCTTGCATTTCATGTATCTAGGGTCTCCCTAGAAGGATATTATAAGCCAATGGTAGATCAAGTACCTGACATGTGGTATCTTTGATGACTGGACCCACTCGGATGGGTAAGACAATGGTGCCTTTAGAAGATCTTTCCTATTCATCATAGGCTCTTATGGTGATCTTCTTTCGAGCATCAATAGCCATCTCTGAGAATCCCAATTGTGTGATTAAGCTATAAGAACAAATGTTGAGGCCTGCACCCCCATCTATCAACACACGTTTGACGTGATGGCTCTAGATCAAGACTTCTATGTGTAAGGGCTGATTATGTGGGTGACTCAAAGAGTTGTCATCTTCCTCGAAAAAGGAGATATATTATGGAGACGTTAGATGACCAACCATAGTCTGGAACCTGTCTAGATCTAGATCATCAGGAACATTAGAGCCGAGCAAAGCTTTGTCTAGGATATCTCTATGAGCTGGAGATATTCGAAGTAACTCAAACATAGAGATTTTGGCATTGGTATGTTGGAGTTGTTGGACGATGTTGTAAGATGTAGGTCTTGTATCCTTTGGATTGGAAGATTTCAAGGCAGCCTTCTGTTTAGAAGCAGATGTGAGATTGAAAGGTATCTTAGGGATATTAGATGAACTTGGTGTTTGTCCTTTCAGATGATCCTGAGCTTGTGATCTGGTAACCGCATTAGCTAAGGAATGATTTCTATCTCTTCGTACAATCATGATGACATTGCAGCTCTCAGAGAGACATGGTTCAACCATATTGATGACAGCATTGTTTCCAGAGTAGGCATAGTTGACTTTTTCCCCCATGTTAGGCTGAGAAGTGGAAACTCCCTTGCCATGTTGTGGAAACGGTTCTATAAATGCTGTGTGATCATTATTGCTGGTAGGATTATTGATCATGATGTCCCCTTGATCTATCAAGTCTTGAATGGTATGCTTCAAATGGAAGCATCCATTAGTTTTGTGGCCTTTAGTCTGATGGAAAGCACAGAATTCATTATCTTTCCACCAATATGGTTTTGGATCTAGGTCAGGGTTTTGGATTGGTGGTAAAGAGATCAGCTATCAGAGTGTTCGTCATATTTGTCATACTTTGGTATCTCCACTCTTTTTGGGAATGGAGGCATATACAAGTCTTTGTCAAAAGGGAAAGGACAAAGGGCCTCCATGGAGAATT
This sequence comes from Chamaecyparis obtusa, assembly GCA_027943335.1. Taxonomy (NCBI): domain Eukaryota; kingdom Viridiplantae; phylum Streptophyta; class Pinopsida; order Cupressales; family Cupressaceae; genus Chamaecyparis; species Chamaecyparis obtusa. Next base: position 2,110,772 of record BSBK01001346.1, on the reverse strand, counting down.
CCTTGGGTTCCTTCTCTTTCTCAATTTTATTCATTTTGACCTGCATGGCATGCAGCTGGTTCATTATGGCCGTCATCAGAGTTTCTTCCTCATGCATGATGATATCTTCGACATTGAAGTGAGGAGGAAGTTTAGCTCCTTCCTGGGCTAATTGCAAAAATTATGCCTCTCTATCCACTTTCAAGAAATGCCTCATCATTCTCTTGAATTCATCATCATTCTGACATCAATGGATTTCAGAGGGTGTAGGTTCTTGGTCAGCATTATGTTGAGAATGGTGTCCCTGGGATCCTCCTCCTAGAGATCCATGGTTTGTCCCTACTTGAGACATGGTAGGAGTTTTTGGGCTCCCTGGAATAGATTGAGGAGGAGTTTGCTGATTATAAAGGAGGTATGTAACCAGTTTTCAATCGAAAGTTACCGAGATCGTCGTCTTCGTAGATACCTGACTTGATGAGTTGTTCAAGAGTTGGACCCGGGGTATTGGTCAAAAGTAAGTTCTGAGATGTTTCTTTTGATTTCTTGTGTGAAGAAGCTCTGGTCTCCCCCATTAACTTTGAATGAAATAGAAGAAAAGGACGAAGACAATTGAAGAACAATTTGATTCGAGAAAATTGGATGACGCAACCTTGTCAAGATTATGATAGTTTTGAAGATCTCATGAGATGTGGGTGAAGGATACTGTGCCCTAGATGTATGGGATAGATCGCCCAAAAGATAGCGGACACGAGTTCTCAACACTTAGTCTATTTTTGAAGATTGATTGAAGATTGATAGTTATGACAAGGTTTTGACACGAGATAAAAAGGACTCAAATTGATCAAATAGAAGGCTAGATCAGATTCAAAAGATCAATCTCAAAAAATGGTAGAATGCTCAATAGCTACTGCTCTATTCCTGACACAATGATATTTTTGACATATTCTGGAACTAGGCTAGAAACATTGGATATCTTGCAATTTGACAATCCCTGACAACTCTCTCAAATTTTTACAAATGACACTCTGCAGACTTGTATGACACTGGGTAGTCTATGAAATGACAGTTCCTAAACTCGTACGATAGTTGGGTAGAAATGAAATGGTAGTTGACAAAACTCGTACGACAGTTGATAACAGGGTTTTCACTTTCTTGAATTTGTTGGTTTGAAAACTCGTACGATACTGGGTTCTCAATCGTACGACAGATGGGCAATACTAAAATGACACTTGACAAAACTCATACGACTTTTGACTTCCTAAAATGACTTTTGACTCCAGAAAGAATTTTACGTCAAATTTTGCAAAATTTAAGGTCTTCAGTTTTGGATTGTTTGCAAATTGTACTGTCCAGATTTTGAAGGTTATACCAGATTTGATCATTTTTAATAGCCAAGTAGATAAACAAGCATGTAGAACAACAAGCAAGTGATTCCAAGCATGTCTGAAAATAATGAACAAGGGCAAAAGAAACCTTGCGCATGAACAATCAAGTGACCAAATTGTGCTAATCCCTGAGAGTACTAATTGTGTATGTTCTGAAAAGTTTTGCAATAACACACATATACCTGAGAATGAAAAATTGGCCTCTCTAGGGTTTTTATTAATGGTTTGACTCTGCAACTTTTATGATTCAAAGGGGTGAACTCCAATCCCGGTGCACCAGGGTTTTGACACAATCCGAGAACTTAATCTTCAAGAGCTGCTAGGGAGATCTGACAACCCAACAATGAACCATCCCCCTGGAGATTTCTTCCACAAGGACATTTATATAGTGGCTGTCACTACCATGGCAAAAATGGCTATTACCACTTGAGGTTCCGTCAACACAGTTTTCCCTATGAAGGGATTGTTCACTATGGTTAACCCTCTCTAAAGGTGACTCACAGATTTATACCACAAGGGGACTTGGCTGCAGATTCAAGGTTTTGACACCTCTTCACTTTTAACCCAAACAAAGCAAGCAGATTAATCCAACATGCTAAGACAAAGTTTTGTTCCGCCAAGGTCTGTGATATCAACTCCACGTGATCTATCAACCTCTCCAGGGAGAGAATGTATCAATCAATAAGAGAAGACGTACTAACCAATTTTGATGCACCAAAGCTCATGATATCAACCCCACGTGATCTATCAACCTCTCCGGAGAGAGAATGTGTCGATCAATAAGAGAAGACTCACTAACCAAGTTGAATGTGAAACGCACTAAGTATCCTCCCTACCTACAAGGATTCCATCATCAAGGAAGGATTTTGCTAGGAATCCAATCACTCAAGAATCACAAATAGTGTTCATAGGGCCTAATTACTATGTGAGCACAGATGTATGTTCCGAAAGCAAATCAACCAAAAGCATCCAAAAAGTAGAAAGAGGAACACTTAACGCTTAAAGAGAATATGACATGAGTCCACAAGGTGGAACATTTAACACCTCACACAAGCTAAAAACAAGTCCCCAACTTAGAAAACAAGTGAGTTCCTAAAAGCACAAAAGGGTTGCCAAGTGGAACACTTAACGCTTATGTCCTATTGACCCCTCCCCTTTATGGCGCTGAGATTGCAACCACGGGGCAGAAATGAGGGGCCAGCGGATTAGCGAGTCCAATAACCCAAGATAGCAATCAAGATCAATCACAAGTATTCTAAGACTACTTAATGAATCCTTAAGGGATCACAACCTAGTATTAAATTATGCAAGTGTGTAGAAATAGATCAAAAGCATGAAAAGATGCACACAAGCTTGACACGTGAGAGATTTATTTTAAGTACAAATCAAAAAAATTTCAAAACAAGGAGAATACCTCATGATCCTCACAACGCGCTTAGTAGATTTTACCTTATTTTTAGCAATTCTTGCACTTTTCCCAATCAAAATCAGCAGAAATCAATCAGAAATAGTAAATTTCAATTGTCAAAATTAGCAGTTAGCTGAAATATAAAAATAAAATCTGATACTCTATTATGAAAAATGAAATGACAGTCAAAAACTTGTACGAAAACTTGCACGACAGTGGGTATGCTCCCAGACGATAGTCCAGAAACTCATACGACAGTGGGTATGCTACCATACGATAGTTGAGCTCTCAAACGATAGTGGGTATGTAATGAAATGAGTCTCGATCTGATATACTGTCGTACGACAGTGGGTATGCTCCCATACGACATTTGTTAGAAACTCGTACGATAGATGTACAGACAAAAATTAAAAATCACAGTTTTGCACAGATCCCGAGAAGAAAAAGATAGAAATTGATAGAATTGAATTGGAAACCCGTTTCAGGGCCCCACGGTGGGCACCAAAAATGTGTGTGTGAAAATTGTACCTGATCTGTAAACACAACACTTCAGTAAAGCATTAGAGGTTAGCTATAATCGAAATCGTGCAAAATTGAAAGCTATCTAACCAAGCGATTTACTGCCTTCTAGTAGGTGCGAGATTAATGTTCTCAGATTGTTATCGAGATCAGTGACCTAGACGACACCTAAATGAAGGATTTGAATGCAATTGATCTAGATATGAGATTGAATGCAATTAATCTATATTTTTTATATTTTCTATGCAATAAGAATGATAAAAACCGATATGAATCTATGCTAGATGAAATTGACATGCTATGAATGCTATTGAAAATTGATATGCAATGCTAATTTAACAATGATATGCAAAAATGAATGCAAAAATAAGATTGATCTCACAAAGATGTTGATTCGCAAGAGCTTTGATTCATCAATTCCAATTCTCCAGCGTGATTGTGCAAAATATGAGATGAATTATGAAGAGCTGAGCCTTGGTTTTATAGAAATCTAAGGCTTTGGAGGTGCATGGAAGAAAGCCATAAATCACTCAAATAACTCAGGTTGATTTTTGAGTTATCTGATAATAACAGAAAATTAAGTCACAAAAACATGCAAAAGCTGAGCTTTAACTCAAAATAGAGTTTAGCTTTAATTGATAATTGATAGTTGTCTGCTTTTATGATTGTGCATGTTTTATTTATGAATTAATTTAATAATAAAGTGATTTATGCTCAACTTAACTGATTTTTGAAATAAAATAATTAATTTATGGGTTAATTAACTATTTTACCAAACTTTTATTAAAAATTATATTATTAAATAATGACAACATGCTTTAATTAATTAAATAAGAATTTAATCAATTAAAGATAGGAATTTTGATTTATTGTCAAAATTAAATAATACAATTAATAATAGATAGAATTAAATTTAATTAAACAATTAAGTAGCAAGATATTAAATCTAATTAATTAAATATGAAAATATTCAATTAATCAAACTTAGGATAAATGTGATTTATTGCCAAATAATTATAAAATTAAAGATAATTATGATGATTAGGAATATTACTAGGAATATTCCCCGATGCAGAATTTAAGATAATCAATTAGGATTCGATGATGTTTAGATGTGCCTTAGATTAGGACTTCGATGTTGATTTCATTGGATTTGTAGATATAGAAGATTAATGAACTTATAGCCCATTTTTGGGGTATTACAAGTCCCACCGAGGTTTTTACCTATTTGGGTTTCCCCATAACCAAAATATTGGTGTTGTGTTCAAGTGTTCTTTCATTATGTTTATGCTTTATGTTTAAGTATACTTAATTGGATAAAGAATTGAAACTTGTAGATAACTGATTCACCCCCTCTCAATTATATCTTGGGACTATTCCTAACAATTGGTATTAGATCCAAGTGCCTCGGAGAGAAATTTGAATAGCTTGAGGTTGATCAGATGGTATACTTCAGGAAAGAAAGTCCTAAGTCCAATGGAGAGAATTATCTTGATTGGAAGAACAAGATGGTGACTCATTTGTAGTGCGTTGCTTTTGAAGTTTTTAATGTAACTATCAAAGTAGCCAAGTTTCCTACCTTAGAAGACCTTGCAAAAGATGATGCTACTAATGCACAAAAGGAATTTTTTCATTAGAATGCTATTTCTAAAGAAGCCCTTATTAGTGCCCTATCTGATGGTGAATTTTCATAAGTAAAAATGATAGATACATCCCACAAAATATGGAAGCACCTTGAAGACATATTTGAAGGAGACAAACAAGAAAAGGATGCACGCAGAAAGACATGGAAGAAAAGATACAATGCATTAGAGATACTACCTAAAGAAAATATCAGAGCTTACAATCAGAGGATTAATGAAGCAGTTGTTGGAATCAGGAACAATGGTGGAGAGATTTTAGAGGAGGATATTATGGACAAGTTGATGACTACTCTTACTCCAAAATATGAAAGCAAGATCAACATCCTTGATGAGACCATGCAGCTTACATCAAATTTCAAGAGAGAGACCTTGATCAGCAAGATCTCAGCTTTTGAGATTTCAAGATTGAAGATAGAACCAAAGAGTGAGAACTTTCAAAGCAACAGTTCATGGTAAGAAATCTACAAACACTTATGGTAATTTTGATGATAATGATGAAGAGAGAACATTAGATGATTTTATTACTATGATTGTCAAAAGAGAAAAGAAAGGAAAAGGAAAATATGAAGGTCAATTACTATTTAAGTGCTTTTCATGTAATAAGATCGGTCACTTTGCATCTAAGTGTCCCACTAGAGCTAAAAAATTCAAAAAGGATTACAAGCCTAAGTATTCTAAGGAATGCTACTATGCTAGAGATGGACTTCCAGATGAAGAATCTGGTGAAGAAGAAATTGGATTCATTTCTATTGTAGACAAAATGAATAACAAGACAATTCATGTAGATAAGAAAGAAAATCAAGAGCTAGCATTGATTTCACAAGCTGACATAAGGATAGACTGGATTATAGATAGTGGTTGTTCACATCACATGACAGGTGATAAAGGTAGGTTTGTTCATTTGGACAAATACAATGGAGCTATGGTCAGGTTTGGAGACAACACTCCTAAACCTATAGTTGGTAGAGGAGCCATCACTTTGGATGGAAAGAATAGTACAGATGATGTTCTTTATGTTGATGGTTTGAAACATAACCTTCTTAGTATTGGACAATTACTTGGAAAAGGATATCAGTTGGAGTTCAAAGATGACAAATGCATCATTAACAACAAAGATGGTGTTATGATTGCATCAAGCACAAAGACAAGAGGTAATGTTTTTCAACTCAATTTAGAAGCAAGTTGTTTTGTTGCTAAAGTTGATGACAATTGGTTGTGGCATAAAAGTCTATGTTATATCAATTTTGATAACATAGTAAAGATAAGCAATATTAAGGTAGTAAGAGATCTACCTAGCATACCAAAGCCATTTGATACTATATGCAGGGAATGTGTGATGGGAAAGCATGTGATAAATTCCTTTAGGAGCATGTAGAATTCAGCAGAGAACAAGTTGGATCTGATTCATACAGACCTATGTGATCCAACTCAAACAAGATCATACTATGGTGAAAGGTATTTCATTTTTTTTGTTGATGATTATACTAGAATGATGTGGGTTGCGTTCTTGAAAGATAAGTCAGAAGATTTTGAGAAGTTCAAAATATTCAAAGCTAAGGTTGAGAATGAATCTGGACTAAAGATAAAATGTCTAAGATTGGATAGAGGAGGAGAATTCACTTCTAACAGATTCTATGAGTACTACGAAGAACATGGCATAAAGAGATAGTTAAATGTACCTAGAACACCTCAGTAGAATGGAATTGCAAAAAGAAGGAATAGGATCATTCTTGATACAGTGTGCACCATTATGATAGAAGGAAAAGTTGCACACACCTATTGGAGAGATGTGGTCAATACAGCAGTCTATACCATCAATAGAATTCAATTAAGGCCTGGCGCTGACAAAACACCTTACGAGCTATGGTTTGGTAATGTTCCCATAGTAAAATACTTCATAATCTTTTGAAGTAAGTGCTACATCAAGAAGGATGAAGCAGTAGGCAAGTTTGATGCAAGAAGTGATGAAGGTATTTTTCTTGGTTACTCTACTAAAAGTAAAGCTTGTAGATGTTTCAATTTGAGATTTAAAAAGATCATTGAAAGTGCTCATGTAAAGATTGATGAAAAATTTATGATTCAAGAAAGATATCATGATTACTCACCCATGATTGAAGAAGAACCTAGACCCTCCACTAGTGAGACAATCATTGAGGAAATGTTTGACACTATTGATGTGTTATTCAATGACTCTGAGACAAGTGAAGAAGAAACTCCTAAGGTTGATAAGTCAGCATCACCTAAAGTTCCAAAGTTTACATCAAGAAATCATTCCAAGGTAGACATCATTGGAGATGAGAGCACCAAAGTCCTAACAAGGTCCCAAGAAAAGAACTTAGCTAGCAATGAAGCGGTATGTTTACTATCTCAAATTGAACCTTTAAGTGTTGAAGATGCATGTAATAATTCAGATTAGCATGATGCTATGAAAGAATAACTTGATCAGATTATTAAGAATGACACTTGGGAACTGGTCTCAAGATCTAGTGATAAGAATGTGATTGGAACAAAATGGATATTCATAAATAAGATGAATGAAGATGGTACAGTAGTAAGAAATAAAGAAAGATTAGTATGTAAAGGGTATGCACAAAGAGAAGGAATTGACTATTCAGACACATTTGCACCTGTGAGAAGATTAGAAGCTATTAAGTTGTTTTTAGCCTATGCTACAGTTAAAAACTTCAAAGTTTATCATATGGATGTTAAGTCAGCATTCCTAAATGGAGACTTAAAAGGAGAAGTATACATTGAGCAGCCAGAAGGATTCACCTTATCAAATAGACCTGATATGGTATGCAAATTAAAGAAGGCCCTCTATGGACTTAAGCAAGCCCCTAGAGCATGGTATGAGAGACTAGATGGATACTTAACAAAGATTGGATTCAAGAAAGGAGCAGCAGATTGTAATCTATTCATCAGAGAGACATCTGAAGGTTTATTACTTGTAGCTATATTTGTTGATGACATTATCTTTGGAGGTACTGACAAACTCAGTGCTGAATTTGCCAAAGAAATGTAGAATGAGTTTGATATGAGTATGATTGGTCCTATCAAATACTTTTTGGAACTAAATGTGCAGTAGATAGAAAAAGGAATTTTTATTAATCAATCAAAGTACGTGAAAGAGATACTAAAGAAATTTAAGATGGATGATTGCAAGCTAGTAGGAACCCCTATGATCACAGGATGCAAGCTTACAAAAGAAGATGACTCACCAGTAATAGATATAACATTGTGTAAGTCTATGATTGGTAAACTCATATATCTTACTCAGACTAGACCTGATATTTCCAATGTAGTTGGCATAGTTGGAAGATTTGCAGCAGAGCCTAAACAAAGTCACCTCATGGTAGTAAAGAGAATATTCAGATACTTGCAAGGCACTATAGATTATGGTCTATGGTATCCTAATTCATAAAATGTTGAGCTTCATGTGTATACTGGTGTAGATTGGGCAGGATGTGTTGATGATAGAAAGAGTACTTCAGGTGGAGCAGTGTTTCTTGGTGATAGACTTGTCACTTAGACAAGAAAGAAACAAAATTGTATCTCTCAATCAACAGCAAAAGTAGAGTATGTTATAGCAGCCTTGAATTTTTCTACAATTGTTTGGATCAAGCAAATGATAAAGGATTTTGGAATTCAGATTGATTATCCTATTGTTATTCACTGTGATAACACTAGCACTATCAATATGTCAAAGAACCCTGTGATGCATGCAAAGACAAAGCACATTGAGATCAAGTATCACTTCCTAAGAGAGAAAGTGGCAGAGAAAGAAGTCAAGTTGGACTATGTGAGTACTAAAGATCGGTTGGCAGATATATTCACAAAGCCCTTGCCTAAGCATACTTTTGAGTATCTCAAGGAGAAGTTGGGAGTCATTCCCTTCCCTAATTCTGCTTATAAAAAGAAGGAAAGGCATCAGTCCTATTAGCACTGTTTTAGATTTTTATCCTCATACTTTAGAAGGTTTCAAATTTTGGTTCTTAGAACTAATTATGAGGTTTTATGGCTAAAACCTAGCTTGACCTAAAATCTGTTATGTTCGAGTGTTACTTTTTTTTCGCTCACTAAATCCCCAAAATAGACATGTGTAATATTGACCCCTTTTTTAAAATGACCACTTTATATGTTATGCTACTAGGTTGTCGAACGGGGTCCCTTTTTTAATATTTCTTTCAAAGCTTAAGTTTCCAATTAATATTTCCAAGTGACTAACCTTTTGAAACTTGTGGCTATCATTGAATCTTGAGTTCCCGATTGTTAGAATTTCTAACATGCAAATTAGCAATAGGAGGACATCTGTCCAAGTAGGCCCATCTTCAAAGCCTATTATGGATTAAACAAAGGAATGCATCAATGGCTATCATTATACCATTGGGTCAAGTTGATTTCTTTTTAAGCTTTGCGGTTTAGCGACAGGCGTCCGATCAAAGTTTTGTTGACAGAGGCAGGTTCTGGCTTGTCAGCTTCTGTGGCATTTCTCTCAAGTTGACACTTGTCTTAAGTGACATAGTAGCTATGGGGTTAGACTTTTTCAAAGGATAAAGCTTAGATTGATCTGACAGTTGTTGTTATACCATTGAAGAAAGTTGTGAAGTGTTTAAGCTTTGAGGTATAGCGACGACCGTCTGATTCTCTATGAAGGAAGAGATATTAAGTGGGCCCTAAATTGCCATGTCATGCTGACATGCTTGCTTTTGATTGGTTGGAATAAGTTGTGATGTGGTAGTCGACAGGATGTTTGGTACTGAGAAAGAAAAGGAGGAGGGCCCGCCCACTTCTTTTTGTAAACATGGTAATTTCTTACTCAACGAAGAATTAAGTAAAGTATTAAAGTGGGGTCGGCCTTGTTGGATAGTTAAAGCTCGACAAGATCCTGTAGTTGTCGGTATACCATTGGGACAAGATGCATGATTTTTAAGGCCTGCGGTATAGCGACAGCCGTTTGATCTTGTTCGTAAGATGTGGACTGAAAGGTGGGTCCTCAGTCGCACTAACAAGTTTGTTTTTGATTGGCCGAAAGCAGGAGGTGACTTGTCAAGCTGTTAGTATGCTTAACACCAAGGAAAAAGTTAGGGTTCTGCCTGCTGGTTTGTCTGACATGGCATCTGTTGATTCAATGAAAGGTTCAAAAAGAAAGGTGGGGTCATCGCTATGGGAATTGGTAAATGCGTGGTAAGTTGGGAAAAGATCTACAGCAGTCATTACACCGCTGAAGAAAGGTGTTCAGATCTTATGCCCGCGCTTTAGCGACAAGTTGACACATGTCCGCTCTGATCAAAATTGAGTTAAGTTGTTTATTTTTCCCACATGATTAAATTGCATTGTTCTCATTGGTAGGGAACTAGTTTGGAGAAACTAACTAGAGGGTTGTGTGGCTATTTTTGTTGACCGTACGATGCACCAAAAAGAAAATAAGATCAACAGTCCAAATTTGAATTTCTACTTTGTGACATTGGTCGCGTCCTGTGAATGTTGAGGCTGCCAGTTTTTAGTAATGGAAAACTTAATGAGCTTTGAGCAGATGAATTGCAAATGGTTGGCAAGACATTATATACCCCAATTTGATTATTGCATTCTTTACCTCTTTCATAAGTGTTTTGGCAAGCTGGATTATTTTCTAGAGTGATATCAAGCAAAATTTTATAGGTGCCTAGTAGGTCATATTTCTAATTCAAGAATTGTTTGAGGCTTTCAGGAAATTGTAAAAGAATTATGTTGTTAGCTGGTAAATATTTAGGGTTTTCTCTAGTATTTGCACATTGTTTTGAAAGCCCTAGTTAAAATGCCACCAAAGAGGGGGTTGTCTGGGAAAACTGAGTACAAAGATGGGGTGTTTTTGAAGACTTGATGCAATTGCTCCCGCATTCAGATAATGGGGCAGCAAGACTGAAGGAATTGGTCCCAAGAAACCCTAGGGATTATGTGAATAGTGGGCTCCATGACAGAGGAAATTGGATGAGGGATGCTAGGGTGGGAGAAGATCACAATGGTCTCATTTTTTTTAGGTCAGTGTATTCATAGAGGAATTGATGTGCCCCCCTTAGTAATATTTGGCAATTTGATATAGGGAAATTGGTTGTCCCTGGAGTATTTATGGATGTAAAATTGTTGATCCAAATTGCTAAATGTTATGATCCTATAACCAAATGTGTCAAGGATGTGAATGGAAATTATTTAATTAGCATCATAGAAGATGAGATCAGGGAGGTATTTTCATTAAATGACCCTTCTGTTGGGTTAGAAAAGATAGATTTTAATGAGTTCATTGAGGTATATGAAGCTCAAAAAGATTACTTGAGGATAGGGCCTCTAAGGGATTTTCTGGACCAAATTGGATCAATGTGTGTTGTTAGCTCAAGTACACCAGAGCCTTTTAGGTTGGATCTGTTCAGTAAACATGCACAAGGTTTTTATAAGTCTCTAACTCTAATCCTAGGGCATGATGAAGCTAGTCATATGCATGTTCCATATATGTTTATGATGGTGCAATCTCTACATCCCCAATCGGCACTAATCTTTGATTTTGCCTCTCACTTGGCTGACCTAATCCATGAGGGATTGATGGGAATAAAGAACATGAAGGTTAGTAGGCCCTTTGGGTGGTACTCTATGCTGATGCATATGTTCTTGTTCAAAGGTGAGCAGTTTTTCAGTTCAACGGTCAACATTGTCAAAGAGGGGAATGGAGAAACTCTCCCAGTTCATCTATGGACTATAGCCTTGTCATGGGATAGAATTGATGCTAGTTTTATTGCATTTGAAAGATATTTTTCCTCAAGGCTTAGAACATTAATGTTTTTTGACAATCCTAGAATTCCAAGGGAATTACTAAGATTGGTTAGACCAAAAGAATATTGTTAGGATATTACCATAGTTCATAATTTTGGTGATATTATATTGTATCCAGTCTCCATAGTCTTTAGGGTATATGGTTGCAGGGTGGCACCATATGTTTTTCCCTACCAAGTTCCATTGAAGATAGGATATGTTGAAATTTTAAGGCAAATTGTTGACTTGCAAGAAATTGCTCTCACTGGTAAAAGAAGAGGGACTTTCTTCCCAGATATTACAATTGCCCATCAATATGTTATCACTAAAGGAGGATGGGTGTATTTAAACCAAGTCTTGCAACCCTACAGGATGTCTACAACTGCGGTTAGGTGTGCAGACAATGAGGGTTTCTTATTAGGAATGTTTAGGGACAAGATAAGTTGTGCTCTTATGGAGCACCAATTCTATTTTCTTGAGGACATAATAAGGAATGAGTTTGACCTCCAAACTTAGGAAATTAAGAAGGAGAAATGGATAATCTACAAAAAGACTGTAGATTTTATCAGGAATTTTGATAAAACTTTTGATCCATTGAAGGGTTTTGAGCCATGGGCTAGAAAGGTAGAGGCTCTTATGGAGCATTTTGAAGAGATCATGCATGCAATGAATGAGAAAAGAGTTGTGGTTAGCAAGACAGACCCTGAGAGAGCTAGGCAGATTTTGAGCCAGCCAGGATATACAAAGTTGACCCCAAGGGGAGTTTACATTGTACAAAAGAGAAGTGGTTATACTATTCTTCTACCAACACAATAGAGATGTGAGGATATTCCTTCTACTTCAAGAGGAAAGAGGCCTATGGATGATCAGACAATGCAGGGACCCTCTCCAAAGACGCAGAGATAGGAGGGATCAGGGCCAGAACAAAATGTTTATTCTCCTTCTCAATCCCCCTTACACTTAGATGAACATGGACTAGCTGAACAATTAGTACAAATCAGGAATGAGGGGAACATTTTTGTTTCCAATGATGAATTACAGGAAGCAGTGGCAGAGGCACCTAAGGAGGTAGCAATGGATTTAACTATTGCAGAGTTTAAGGGTAAGCAATGACCCTATTTTGAAACAGGCTAGTGACTCTTTTGTCACTGATGACAAATTTGTAAAGACTAGAGCATTTTTTCAATTTTTATGGAGAATGAAGATAAATCAGTTTAAAGAGATTTGCGAAAAGAAGAAAGAAGAGTTCCCTGATAGGGACATAGCAGAGATTGAAACTGAAACCAAGGGTGAGATGATGAAGCAGTTTGAGAAGATTACTCCTGAGGAGGGAAGGGCTATGGTCCATACTGCAGGGGTGTTGATTCTACCAGAATGGGATATTGTTGATGCAATAATTTTTTATCAAGTCAGGAAGAGCAAGATAAAGACCCTTGCTACTACAGAACAAGCTCAGCAAGCTACTAGAGCTATTTATTTTTCAGATGATCATGCAGCCTTGGTAATGTGGTCCCTTAAGAGGGAAGAAAACAAAGGAAAAAGAGAGGCTCTCTCTTCAGAGTATGCTAAAAATTTGTTAGTGCAATGAGTAGGTGAGACTTCTGGTGTAGAGGCTTCAAACCTCATTTTAGAGACTGCCAAATTTAATGTTAAGGTGGTAGAAAAGGATGCACAAGAGAAGGAAGAGCTAAGGCTTAAGTTTGAACCTGTACTTAAGTCTTATAATGAGCTTAAGATAGAGCTGATCCAAAAGAACAAGTTGATTGCTGAATTGTCAAGACCACAAGATCACAGGTCACCCTAATTAATGATAGCTGACAGACCTACAGTGGCTTCTTCGTCCAGCCCTATCATTGAATTTCCACCATCACCTTACCCAGAGACACACCTAGATGCAAGGCTCAGTTGGGAGAAGCAATAGCTGCTTGAAGAGACAAGTCATTTCAAAAGAAAAAGAGCAAAATTGGACAAGCTAAGGGAAGAACATTTGAAAGATAAGAGCTTCTTAGAGTAGAAATATGAAGAAAAGGTAATAGAGGCTGTGATGCAATTTGCTACAAATTTGAATCCCACAATTCTATTTGACCATGCTAGGAGGCTAAGGATATTTCTCACATCATTAGATAAGCATAAGAGTGAGTTTAGACCAATCTTCAAGAAATGGATTAAGAGATCTCTGAATGTGAGATTATTCAGATGGTTGTCCAAGTCTCAAAATGATCCGGATCCATTGATCAAGCCACTGCATCAAAATGTGAAGAAGCTTGTAGAACATGATATACTTTTGGGTGATTTTGAGAGGAAATCAAATTTTTTGAAGAAAGAATTGACACTCCTTAGCTGTGACTTGATCCCAGGAGTTTTTAAGAAAAATGGTGAACTTAAGGAATTGATCAAATGGCGAGCACAAATAGATGATGACTTTTCTGCTAGAATGACTAGCATTTTGACTTTAGAAAATACTTTATTTTTTATACATACTATTGAGACATTGATTTCTGCCAAGTCTAAGTTTGATTTCATTCAACGAGAGATCAGTTAATTGGAGGACAGGTGGGAACATTTATCTGGCAAAAATGTAGAGTTTGCAAATTTTGAGTCCCCAAGTGAAGAGGTGTATAACAGGTAGAGGTATCAATACATACCTCATGCAGAAAAAGTAAATACTCCACCTACCTCTTTGTTGGTGTAATTAAGTATTTACTAATCACACTTTAATTAAGTTTACTTAGGATAATACATTTGCATATTAGTTGTCATTGTGACACTTAGGAGTTTGCATTTCATTTTAGCACATGGTTAGGAAAACTTCCACTTTAGGTGTGATAGTTGTCATCACATACCTCTTTGTGTGTTGGATCCACCTTTAGTGCTCTTCTCACATTATCATCCTCTCATTGTTGCACATGTTTCACATACTTTCATGTACAATGGAGGATGATCCACCTTTGGTGGACATGTGATTCCACCTTGTGTGGGTGATATCTTATCATTTCCTTCTCATGTAGTCTTATTGCATTACCTATATATTTAGGCACTCCTACTTTGTAATCAATTCAATTAGCTATAATCAATTATTTGATTATTTTTCCTATCTCTCTTGTGCTATCTCTTGAGCTTCTAGATCTTGGCTTCTATTCTTTGCCTTAGGCAAATTCTTACACTCTTGAGACAAATGAAGGTAGTAACCTTTTGAGTCGTGAAGGTTGTTGAGATGTAGAGAGGTATTTATTGTAGGAATGATAGCGAAGATATTGCAATCAGATTTTTTGGAAGAAGTCAAGGATAGAATTGAAGACATAAAGAAAGGTGGCTCATCTACAAATATCTCACCAATTTTGATTGATGTATTTATTGTAAACCCAATAGGGTTGTTGTAAAAAAAATTTAGGTTAGAATTTTGTAAACCCTAGAATGATCGGTAGCTTGTTGTATCTCCTTGTATATAAAGGATTTTCCACAATCATTCTAGGCATTGAGGGTTTAGGTATTGAGAAGATGGAAATTTTGAAACCCTAACCCTCAGTCAAGGATTGTAACATTTTATATTATTTCTTATCAAGCAATAGAGAAGAAGTATAGGTTGTTGTTGCTATCTTGCAAAGCTTACTATTCAGAATATGATGTATGCAAATGATCAAGGTTATGCTTAATACAAATCTCAAATCTTTTTCTCTCCTTTGTATTCATTTTGTGAATCCTTAAATCTGTCAAAGATTTATATGTATGTATTTGGCTTTGAGTTTTGATCTAGGGTTGGATTAAATATTGCTCAGGGTGGGATACATGTTCACTAAATTTATTTGAGGATTTTCTATAAGTAGGAAAGAGTTGGGGTGTTTGTATTTATGTTCAAAGGCCAGTTATTCTTGAACATCTTTGTATTCATTATGTCTTCTGATATTTTTTCCCAACAGATAAGGCACTGGCTGGTATTTTCTTATCTATGCTTTATGGGAAATGATTGAAATCATTATAATCACACACACATAAATCA
This sequence comes from Chamaecyparis obtusa, assembly GCA_027943335.1. NCBI lineage: Eukaryota > Viridiplantae > Streptophyta > Pinopsida > Cupressales > Cupressaceae > Chamaecyparis > Chamaecyparis obtusa. The sequence goes on along the minus strand of BSBK01001346.1, from coordinate 2,095,061 downwards.
ATACCAGTCATTTTAATTTTCTTTACATATATAGTAGTTATGCTCAGTGATGGAGATTCAATGAATAATAGGTTGTTATTTATTACTTTCTCACTGTTATCTATTGTAAGATCTAATATTGAGTAAGGAATAGAGTTGAATCTATTGGATCAGGTGTACCCGCCTTGGTTTTGCAGAACCAGGAGTGAAGAGGGAAGTCTTGTCCCTATAGTTGGTCCAATTACTTATAGATTTCCCACATTTGGAGTTAACCCCTCCTTAATATCAGTCATAAGTATATTGGTATCTCATGGAGTGTAAAATCTTTTGAAGAACCAACAAGTCCTCAAGGACTGGTGGAAGGTTAACTACCCTACCTCAGGAGTAGTACCGGTGCTTAAAATGAATGGTGCCATTTTCCATTGATGTCAAAGGGGGAGTATATATAGAGTCATGAAATTCATGAAAAATAGAAGTAAAAAGAGGATTAATATACTAAGGGGGAGAAGCATTTAGTTATGACAGCAATACAATTGAGGAAATGGAGAATATTAGAAAATATTGCAAAAGATCGAGGATTCATCTTTGGGGGAGTTTTTGAAGAGGAAATGGAGAATGTTATAATAGAAATGTTCATTTGGGTTAGTGGTGATTTTTCATTCCACATGTTGCCACCAATGCCAAAGGGGGAGATTGTTGGAGATTTGCCTATAGGCCAGTACTGACTATATGTTTGTCATTGATGACAACATATGGAAAGTAGCATGCATGGAAGTCTTATGCAGTAAGCTTTCAGTATATGTAGCATGGACATGATATCATGGGCGCAGAGGTTAACTGTTAGTACAAATAGTTATATAGCAGTTGGTGACAGAAGTGTTCATGACAAAGTAACAGGCAGTGTTCTATGTATGGTTGTTTGTATAGTTATCATGGATCCTTGTGCACATGGATATATGTTGAAGACATGTTAGTTATGTTTTAGTTATGGATACATAGTCTGATGATGAACGCAAGTGAAGTTATGTAGTCATTATTTGCTAGTAGTAGTTTCCTGTGTTTGTTTAGAAGAGCCGATAGAGATCTTATTGGTTTTTGAGTTGCACCTATCTTGAGGGTATGTGCCCTTAGAGTTAAGCTTGGAGAAGTGTTATTGATGTTTGGTTAAGAGCACATAAGTTAATTCAGCTTACAGAGAAAGTTCCAGTTATTTTGGTAGAGCTGACAGTGTGTAGCGTGCCTCTACAATTATTTTATTAGATAGGTCCTAGAATGAGTTGTGTGCATAGTAGAGCCGACAAAATGTTATTGGAGTTTGTTATAGTTTCTCTAATATGACTTCAAGATGGTTCTAATAGGCTGACTTGATTATATCATTTGGAGGAAAGATATTTATAGGCAGTCATTTATGATTGCTTGAGTGTGGTTCATGGTTGATTAAGTAGAGCAGAGCAGAGTGTGCAAAATGTTGAGCCATCAGAAGAAGGTCTATGTGACCAAGTAAAGTACTTGTGCTATTCATTGGAACTAATCTAGAAAGTAGGTCAAAATGCAGTTCACCAAGTTCCAGATATAGTGTGTATATATTATTCAAAAGGTTGTAGCCTTCGCCCATTTGAGCAGTGAGCTCTCGAATAGTGCATCCTCTCCCCTAATAGGGAAAATTGTAAAAGACACCTAACAGGGTTCGACCCTTGACCAGGTCTACTATACTTAATATATTGTAAAGCTACTCCTAACAGGGTAAGGATCTTCTAACAAGGATCATTATACACTAGTATAGAATATTAGTGGGTATCAAGTCCCACTGGGGTTTTTACCTATTTGGGTTTCCCCGTAACCAAAATATTGGTCAAATATACAAATTAATAAGGTAATTTTACAACTAAATCTAACAATTACTCATAGGGTAAAATTTCAAACAAAAGTATCAGTATTAAGAAACATATAAATAAACTTTTCTTTCCAATGATTTATTCAATAAATAACTTTACAAATTTACAACTTCAATATGTAACTTTACAAATTTACAACTTCAATATGTAACTTTACAAATTTACAACTTCAATATGTAACTTTACAAATTTACAACTTCATACATAAGACAACAAGAAGACACTAATAAAGATATACTCCCATCCAAGGTTTAATAGGCCACAAATAGGACCTAAAGCTAGGGGTGAAGAGGGCTCACACATGTGGAGATAGCCAACCTAAACTAATTGCAAAACTTGAAATAGGCCACACATGGGTACTCATCCCATTTTTAAAAAACTTACATAAAAACTTTCATGGCTTCAAGCCATCATACTTCTCCTTATTACCCCAAATGCCCTTGGCATGGTTGGCATCATGGGGACTATCCCACCCATGTACATCCCTCCACACATGGGAGACTCTACACATCATGACAGCCTCTAAAGCTTCACCCCATCAAGGTTACTCTTCCCTCCCAAGGGTGTGTGTGCCTTGATGAATCCCATAAAATAATCAACACAAAATAAATACAAGACTAACAACTCCTCCATGGAAACCCATGGAGTTTGAACATAAAACCATAAACTCCATTAAAGCATCTAACGATTTTTTACATGCATAGAATATTTACTCTATAATGAATTTAAGAACTCCAACCTTAATTCCAAGGTCAAGGTGAAGAATGAAGGATTTGAGAAGCTTTCTCCCTTTATGTCTTTTTCCTCCTCCAAAACTGGGTGTCTCTAAGAGTAGAGAGTGGGTGAACAACCATCACTTTCCTCCCAAATCCCCCCAAAAAGGCTCTAGCCAAGGAATATTTGAATCTAGCATTAATGAGGAAGCCTCTAGAGTCTTATCTTCTCCTTCCAATTCAAGACCCTAATAAATGGCATTAATGACTCACAAGGGAAGGATAGAATACATTGTCCTAGTTTATCAAACTCTCTAATTTTCGCCACTTTGAAGAGAGGATATTTTAGGGGTGTCATAAATGAGTTCAAGGGCTCTTAATGGGTTGAAAATGACCCCTGACCCCTAAGATACCAAGTAGGGTGGTCAAAACTAACCCTAACTACCTTTTGGAAGCCTATTTGGTCCTCCTAAACTCCACTTGAAGTTAACCTCCAAATTCAACTCCCTTGACCCAATCTAATCTTCCTAAACCTTGGGGTATGCATGGGTACTACACTAGGAAACTCCCAGATCATGACTAGGTCAACCCTAGTTACATTTACTAGCCATGCCAACTAACATAGACATAGGTGTCAAGTGACACCGCATAAATACATTAGGCATGACCCATTTAACATTTTACAAAACTAGTTTAAATACAACCATGCTACATACTTTTATGAATAAAATACATAACAATGAGGTCCATGTGTCTTCACACACGGGACATTAGCATCATGGTGAATACACATAGGCTAGTTTCTGAAACACCAAATTTAATACAATGGTCAATGTCTCACACACTCATTGCACACATCAATAGGTCCAATAAATCCACATACAACATAACATAATACATAACTAACACACACACTCACACCACTTACATCTACATCCCATTACTCATTGGCAATTAAAAGAATATTTGCATTCTAATATATCCTAACATGTATATCTCTCAAAATGCATCATTAAACTCAACCATAAAAATAAACTGCATGATTAACCATAGGGCATCACCTGAATATGTTCACAATAAATCATAATGTATAATAACATGGTACGGAATCTTACAGATCCTCAAAAATAACATATGTATCAAAGTATTCAAGAGTCTTAAATAGTATCAACTGAATGTTAGAATAACTGAGAGGGGGGTGAATCAGTTATCCATAGTCCCAATTAAAAAATGTATATCACAAAACAAATTCAGCTAATTTTGTGGCTCGGTAAAACAAAAAATACTAAACTGTGACTTTACCGACTAACAATTAATTGCTCATAGTGATTACCGACCAAATCTAACATGCACTATGTAAAGTATGATATCCAAACAATCACAACATAAACACATAACACAAGAGATTTAACGTGGAAACCCTACAAAGGGAAAAACCACTTGGGACCAGTAACCCAAAATATTTTCACTCTTCTGAAGTGAGCTCGGTGAAGAGCCAACCCTATTAAAGTTTACAAAACACACTGTAAGGTGTGACCTTGTTAGAGGATTTAACACTAACAGTTATTGTCCAACTAGCATTCACTATAAGGTTGACAGAATAACAATGTACATTCTATGAATGACATATAAGATTTTCAAGTAGACTCAGTTAAGAGATTTTATCTATTTACAATGGTTAAACTGTAACAACAGGTGATCTGAATACAATACAACTTGATTTGCAGATGTTCAGATCTATTCTTAAGTCCATACAAATCCTCTCATCAATATTTCTATTCAATTCAACAACATTCAATAACTTACTATCCCTCGGTAAAAGCTCTCTAACGCTTGGTTAACTCTACAGTTTGGTTCTTCTTCAACCAATTTGATCAAGCAAGCATGAAGCAATGTTCACATGATATCTCTGCAGTCTCCCTCCTCCAGCAGTAGTTTCACTGTGAAACCCTAGTCTCTTAAATAAACAAAGTAAACCATTTTCTTTTCATCCATCAAATTTTGCCACTTAATCTCCTTCGTTGATTTTGCCACTTAAACCTTCCTCGATTGATGTGTCAGTAACACATTTCAATTATATCCTTTAGATCTTCTCCAAATTTTGTTAGTTGTAGATCTTACAACAAACTTTATCTTTTCACCTCGTAATCATACACTTTACATCTCATCAATTTTTGTCAGCTAAACTAATCATTTAGTTCTTTTGTCCATACTCATTTAACAAAGAAATGTGTCGGTGAACATAAGATCAGTTGATACTGTCACTCGGTATACACTACACTTGCTCGGTGTATACTAGAATGCTTCATTAACTGACCACACTTCTTTGTAACATTTTTCTTCCAACTTCATAACAGATTAATGCAACATAATCAAGTCAACAATATGAAGTCATAGACTCATCAATAAGTTACCAAGAGTATTCCTTATCCTCATCTTCCATATCCATCTTCCTCAATGTAGATATCTTTGTTCTTCTTTTCTTTCCTCTTTACAAATGTTTAGATATTTTCAACTAACATGATAAGTATTTTCAAAGCTAGTTGACATCAATGACAACATAATAACTGATTCAATTATCCTGCATAACAATTCAGTGCTCGGTGATCTCTAATCACTTGAAGTTCTTCAATCAGGTTCTTAATCAGTTGTAGTTCATTAAATCTCTCCCTTTGGCATTGATGGCAACTCAAGCAATATGAAATATACCATACACATACCAAACATGTATTCTACAACTCTGTAAGAAATGTTGTAAGCTCTCCCTAGCTTAATATGTTTAATCACTACGTTACATGATAGCATTACATGTGCGGACTATCTTCTACATATGTGATCTTTAATAGCTCTTAGATTCCTTCTAGTTATCTTCTCAGATTGTCTCTCCCTTAGATAGATGTTCCAGTAATCTCCTCGGGTATCATATTGTTAATCTCTCCCTTCAACAGAAATGCCAAAGAAATAAATAAACATACAACTCTGTATTAGCCAAGTGACTCTTTGTTGTCTGGTTCCTATACTTTGCATGCACCAAATGTATCTCTGTATACTAATATGCAAATCTTTGTTCCTAAAATCTTTCACAACCTTAGACAGAATCCAAAGTGTGAACTATGTTGCATCAGCATGATTGATCTTCTGATAAGATTAGGCTGATGCAACCTCCAGATCACATTAGTGACCGGTAGACAAGGGATGGACCCCAAGTCTAGTCCTCAAGTATTCAAAAGTTTCCTTCAGTAGAGGCTTAGTAAAAATGTCAGCAAGTTTCTCTTTTGATGTAACATATTCTAATTTAACTTGCTTCTCCTATACTTGTTCTCTTAAGTAGTGATACTTAATAGAGATGTGCTTGGTCTTTGAGTGCATTACAAGATTCTTTGAAATGTTTATTGCACTTTTGTTATCACAGTTTATAATCACCGGCTCAGTGATTACCTCATTCATACCTTCCAGCACTTTCTTTATATAGGCAATATTTGAATAGTTTGTAGCAATAGCAACATACCTTTCTTTGGCAGTAGATTGAGAAATACACAGTTGTTTCTTACTTGTCCAAGTAACAAGTCTTTCACCAAAGAAAAATGCTCCTCTAGTGGTACTCTTTCTGTCATCTATATTTCCAGCCCAATCTATGTCAATATAGACTCTTAGTTCAAACTTACCTTCCTTAGGATACCATAATCCATAGTGTTTAGTTTTCTTCAAGTATCTTAAGATTCTTTTTGTAGCAACCATGTGTTAATCTCTAGGATTTTCAAAAAATCTAGCAACTATCCCTATAGCATGTGCAATGTTTGGTCTACTATGTACTGTATACATCAATTCACCAATCATAGATCAGTATAGTGTCTGGTTCACCTCTGTAGTTTCATCTTCGTTAGTCAGTTTGCAGTCTGTGACCATCGGTGTTCCAACTAGTTTAGCATCTTCCATGCCAAATTTTCTCAGTATTTCCTTTATATACTTTGATTGTGTGATGAATATTCCATCATTCTATTGAATAACCTACAAGCCTAGAAAGAACTTAATCTCTCCAAACATAGGCATTTCGAATTCCTTTCTCATCTCATCAGCAAATGATTTACAGATATGATCTTGTCCTCCAAAAATAATATCATCCACAAATATTTCAGCAATCAAAATAGTATCATGAGTATCTCCTTTCATATACAAATTGATGTTCTGACTAGTTCTAACAAAACCAATACTTAACAAATATGTATGCAGCCTTTCATACCAGGCTCTAGGTGCTTGCTTTAAACCATACAAAGCTTTATGTAGTCTACATACCATGTCTTTCTTGTCTGGATCAACAAACCCTTCTGGTTGTTCAATGTAGACCTCTTCTTCTAGTATCCCATTCAAAAATGTAGATTTAATGTCCATTTGATAAACTTTAAACTTCTTATGTGTTACATAGGCCAGTAACATTTGAACTCCTTCTAGTCTAGCAATAGGTGCAAAGGTTTCACCATAATCTATTCCTTCCTCCTTTACATACCCCTTGCAAACTAGTCTGGTTGTATTCCTTGTAACCTCTCCATTTTCATTTAGCTTGTTCCTAAAAATCCATTTAGTACCGATAACATTCTTATCCTTAGGTCTAGGTACTAAGGTCCATGTTTTGTTTTTCTCTATCTGTTATATCTCTTCATTCATTGCATTTACCCATTCTTCATTCTCCAATGCAACTTTAACATTTTTTGGTTCAAACTCACAAACTAAGCATGTACCTTGTCTTCATTTACTTCTTCTCTGCATGCCAGCTTGCTTGTCACCAATGATTTGGTTCTCAGGATGATGTCTTCTGAAAAATCTTGCCAACACATGATCTCTTCTTTGTTGTTCATCCTATTTGGGTTCATTCACTTTCTCGGTAGCTCCTTCCTGATCATTGGTTTCTCTTTCTTGTTCCTCAGTATTATTTTCCTGATGCCCATTGACACAATCTGTGGCTTTAGTAGATTCTCTAGATGTTCAATGTAAGTGAATCTATCATAGTCTTCTAGATCTCTAGTGCTTTCTTCATTGTTCTTAGTGTCAAACTCATCAACCCTGACATTAGTACTTTCAATCATTTTATTAGTAACTTTATTTAGACACTTATATGCTTTTCTTTTAGCGAAATATCCAAGAAATATCCCTTCATACCCTTTAGAGTCAAACTTTCCATTTCTTTCATCTTTCAGAATAAAATATTTGCTACCAAAAATTTTGAAGTAACTTATAGTAGTTTTGTGACCTAACCATAACTCATAGGGTGTTTTATTTGTGTCCTTCAATTGTACTCAGTTTAGCACATAGACAGTTGTGCTAGCTACTTCTCTTCAGTATGTCTGAGCCACATTCTTTTCTATCATTAGTTTCCTTGCACAATCTAAAATTGATCTATTCCTCCTTTCAGCAATCCCATTATGCTGAGGTGTCCTCGGTGCTAAAACCTATCTTTTAATACCATTCTCATTACAATAGTTATTAAATTCATCAGCAATAAATTCACCACCTCTGTCAGATATTAAGCATTTCAGTTCCTTCCTAGTTTCTTTTTCTACTTTTGCTTTATACCATTTAAACATCTTAAATGCTTCTGATTTTTCTTTTAAGAACATTACATTCGTCAATCTAGTATAATCATCAACAAACAGAATGAAGTATATATCTCCATAATAGCTCTATGTTCTCATGGGACCACATAGGTTGGTGTGAACTAGCTCCAAAAAAAATTTTGTTGAGTAATCTTTTCTCTTAAAACTAGATCTTGTCATCTTACCTTTCTGACATTGATGACACATTACATGATCTGGCTTAGCTAGGCTAGGTAGACCTCTAACCTTTTTCTTTTTACTTATCTTGATCATGTTATCAAAGTTTACATGGCATAACCTTTTATGCCACATCCATGCATCCTCATCTTTCAACATTAAAAAAGAAGACTTATCATTATTAAGATAAAACAAGTTACCTTTTGTTTGTGCTCCTGTTCCGACCAGTTTTCCTCCATCATCAAATATCTTAACCTTTTTTCTCTCAAAAGCTACTCAGTGAACTAAGTTGTTAAGTTGTGCCACACTTAGCAGATTATAATTTAGTCCTTCTACCCAATAAGCATTATCACATATGATTTTATCATTTATCATTAAAGTTCCTTTTCCTCTAACCATACAAGGAGTATCATTACCCATTTTTACAAATCCTCCATTATATTGCTCAAGATGATCAATTTTTTCTTCATCACCAGTCATGTGATGGGTAAAACCACTATCAATGATCCATGTATCATTTTTATTAACCCTAGAAATGAGTGTTGTCTCTACATACCTTTCTTCTTCCTTAGATTCATCCTTCATCGCAACAAATACTACTTCTACATCATCATCTCTATCAGAATCGCTATCATTTTCTTTAGCAATGTAGCATACCTTTTTGCCTTTATCATTATTGTCTCGGTTATCTCTGTTGTAGTGTCGATAACTTCTATTGCATCTTCTCCCATAGCTTCCTTCACCAGATCAGTCTTTATTTCTATCATCTTCTTTCCTGTTTGGACATCTAGCAGCAATATGACCAACTTCTTTGCAGTTAAAACATGCTAAAGGTAATTTACCCCTATATCTACCTTTACCTTTAGGTAATCTCCTGGCCATAAGAGCTTCAAGCTCATCATCAGAATTACTGTCATTATCATCATTATTACTTCTACTACTAGACTTACCAATCTTCAGAGAAGTCATGAAAGCAGATTCAACAGATGGTACAACACTATTATCAAAATTGTCCAGTTCAAAGGTTGTAAGCTTACCGATTAAATTTTCAAGAGTGAGAGTACTATTAGGTGCAGACCTCATTTCTTGTATTGCAGAAATTCTAATAGCATAAACAGGAAATAAGGTTCTCAAGATTTTTCTTACCACTTTATCTTCTTCAATAACTCCATCAGATCCTCTGATAGCATTGACTACTTCCTTTATTTGGTTTGTGTACTGCACAATGTTTTCTCCTTCTTTCATTTTCATATCATCAAATCTCCATGTTAAACTTTCAGCTCTGGCTCTTCTAACATTAGCATCACCACTATAAACTTGAGTAATTTTATCCCACATGGCCTTAGAAGTAAGGCAATCCTTGACATCTTCAAACTCGACATCTAATAGAGAAACAGCAATCTCCATCATAGTAATATTATGCTCATGTTTATCTCTTTGTTGATCAAGAGTCAAAGGTCCTATAGGTGGTGCAATGTAGCCATTATCCAATAGGGTGAGGGCAGAATTCCCAATCCTAGATATATGAAGTCTCTTTCAGCTTTTCCATATTGTAAAATTATCCTTATTCAACTTTGGCACTTCCCTCTTATACATTTTGTGATCTTTATGTTGAAGTCCTTAAAACTCTGTTCCAAGCAACCAATGTGGCTCTGATACCAATTGTTAGAATAACTGAGAGGGAGGTGAATCAGTTATCCACAGTCCCAATTACAAAATGTATATCACAAAACAAATTTAGCTAATTCTGCAGCTCGGTAAAAAAAAAAATACTAAACTATATGTGACTTTACCGATTACCAGTTAATTTCTCATAGTGATTACCGACCAAATCTAACATGCGATATGTAAAGTATGATATCCAAAAAATCACAACATAAACACATAACATGAGATATTTAATGTGGAAACCCTGCAAAGGGAAAAACCACCTGGGACCGGTAACCCAAAATATTTTCACTCTTCTGAAGTGAGCTCAGTGAAGATCCAATCATGTTAAAGGTTAAAAAACACACTATAAGGTGTGACCTTGTTAGAGGATTTAACACTAACAATTATCGTCCAACCAACATTCACTATGGGGTTGAAAGGATAACAATGTACATTCTATGAATGACATATAAGACTTTCAAGTCCACTCAGTTAAGAGATTTTATCTATTTACAATGGTTAAACTATAATAGCAAGTGATCTAAATACAATACAACTTGATTTGTAGATGTTCAAATCTATTCTTAAGTCCATACAAATCCTCTGATCAATATTTCTATTCAGTTCAACAACATTCAATAACTTATTGTCCCTCGGTAAAAGCTCTCTAACGCTCGATTAACTCTGCAGTTTAGTTCTTCTTCAACCAGTTTGATTAGGAAAGCATGAAGAAATGTTCACACGATATCTCTGCAGTCTCCTTCCTCCGGCATTAGTTTCACTATGAAACCCTAGTCTCTTAAATAGACAAGTAAACCATTTTCTTTTCATCCATCAGATTTTTCCACTTAATCTCCTTCGTTGATTTTTCCACTTAAACCTTCCTCAGCTGATGTGTTAGTAACATGTTTCAATTCTATCCTTTAGATCTTCTCCAAATTTTATTACCGTAGATCTTACAACAAACTTTATCTTTTCACCTCGTAATCATACACTTTACAGCTCATCACTTTCTGTCATCTAAACTAATCATTTAGCTCTTTTGTCCATACTCGGTTAACAAAGAAATGTGTCAGTGAACACAAGCTCGATTGATACTGTCACTTGGTATACACTACACTTGCTCGGTGTATACTGGAATGCTTCATTAACTGACCACACTTCTTTGTAACATTTTGCTTCCAAATTCATAACAGATGAATGCAACATAATCAAGTCAACAATATGAAGTCATAGACTCATCAATAAGTTACCAAGAGTATTCCTTATCCTCATCTATCATATCCATCTTCCTCACTATAGATACCTATGTTCTTCATCTTTTCTTTCCTCTTTACAGATGTTTATATATTTTCAACTAACATGATAAGTATTGTCAAAGCTAGTTGACATCAATGACAACATAATGATTGATTCAATTATCCTACATAACAATTCAGTGCTCGGTGATCTCTAATCACTTGAAGTTCTTCAATCGGGTTCTTAATCAGTTTTAGTTCATCACTGAAATCATAAATAGGAAAAAGATAGTTCTAAGCTATGATGGCCTAGGGTGGGCCTCACACTGTGCTAGGACTTGACACTTGATTTTGAACCAAAACTTAGCCATTTGGAGAATGGAATTGGACAAAGACTTGAATAAGTTAAGACATTGGAAAAATGACTAAGGCACAAAGGATGAAGGGATTGAGGGATTTAAACCTTAGGGCCACTTTGCAAAAGGTTTTAAGCCTATTGAAATTATGTTAGATCAAATATATGAGATAGGCTAAAGGTGGCATAAAATGCCAACAATTAGCAAACAAGTGATAAAATCAAATTTACATGGATAAACCATTGTAGAAAAAACTTCACATAACAAAGGGGGAAAATATATTATAGGTCTTCAATCAAGAGATATGCAATAACAAACTTAATTTTTATTTTATAATCAATTAGAAAACACCTTATTACCTAGAAAATACTCATCATAAAACTATTATGTCATGGTTAAATTTATAGAAAATTGTGAGGGAAAACCATAGTGGTGACCCGAAACAATAGGCAAAAATAACTTGAAAAAATCTACATGTATGATAATGAAACCATCATAATTATAAAATTATATATTTCACATGGCTCTAACATAGGTGCCTAGCCCATGGCCAATCAACTCTTCAACTTCATGAATGCTTCATAACTCTTCAATGACTCTTTCAGTCACATAATAGGGCAACTTCTTATCTTCCAACCTTTGGTGCCCAATTCACGATTGTTCATATTTCTAAAGTGAATTCCTGATTCAATTTTTCTTCAATTGTGCTTTATTATTGCCACTAACATATGTTCACCTCTTTCAAATGCAATTAAAATTTTTCATAAAAAATATATATTAAGTATTTTTACTTTCATGTCCCATAGAATACTTTCCAAGGAACACAAGGACACATAAGAGTGGCACAAGAATAAAAGGCTAATGTCACCTATTCTAACATTTAATACCTAATATAAATGATGATATGTCCTTTTCATGTATCCAAACAACACATTATGGATACAATCAAGTTTATAAGAAAATCATTTAAGATTAACAAAATCCTTGTATGATGAGCCAAATTATCCCTAGACTTTAGATATCATATCCATGTTTTATCTATGAGTTATCCCCACCCATACCAATCCTAGGTGCTATGCTCATTCAATCTCTCATAGATTTCCTACGAGCCTCTAATCATTCACTAAACCTCTTACATCACTAACATTTGTTCATCCCTTAAGGGCCCATTTGGGTGTTGGAATACCAAATGCCAATTCCAGTCAATTCTAGAAGATGCTACAATTCTGGAAGATAGAAATCCTGAAAATAATTTCTAGAATATGGGCTGACTCGTTTGGTTCACCCGGTAGATGACTACGAAGATGCATAAGGAATTTTAATTTTTTATTTTAATTTCTTTAAATATGGTGTGGATATGTCTATATATATACACACATACATGTGTGTGTGTATATAGGCATATGCACACATGTGTGTATATGTGTATATATACATACATACACACATATACACACATGTGTGTATATATGTGTATATACATACATACACACATATACACACACATGTGTATATATATACACATACATGTGTGTGTATATATACACATACATGTGTGTGTATATATACACATACACACACATACATATATATATACACATACATGTGTGTATATACACATATATACACGTGTATATATATACACAAATACACACATGTGTGTATATACATATACACACATTTGTGTATATATACACATATACACATGTGTGTGTGTTAGAATAATTGAGAGGAGGGTGAATCAGTTATCCACAGTCCCAAATAGAAATGTATAATCCAAAACAATTTACTTAAACTTCTATAGCTCGGTAACATAAAATACTATACTGTCTATGCTTTTACCGATTACCAGTCAATAACAAATAATGATTACCGATCAAATCCAACATGTAATATGTAAAGTATGATAACAAACAATCACCACAATGAACACATAACACAAAATATTTAATGTGGAAACCCTATGAAGGGAAAAACCACCTGGGACCGGTAACCCAAAAATGTTCACTCTTTTGAAGTGAGGTCGGTGAAGAACCAACCATGTTAAGGTTATAAACACACTGTAAGGTGTGACCTTGTTAGAGGATTTTAGACCAACCGTTACCATCCAACCAGCATTCACTATGGGGTTGACAAGATAACAATGTTCATTCTATGAATGAAACATATAAGACTTTCAAGTCCACTCTGTTAAGAGATTTCTCTATTTATAATGGTTAAAATGTAACAGCAGTTAATCTGATTACAATACAACTTCAATTGCATATTATCATATCTATATTAAGCCCATTCAAATCCTCTCATCAATATATCAATTATGTATCAACAACAATCAATGACTTACTATCGCTCAGTAATAGCTTTTTGACCCTCGGTAAACTCTGCAGTTCAGTTCTCCTTAACCAGTTTGATCGGGCATACATGAAGCTTGTTCATGCAATAATTCTATAGTCTCCTTCCTCCAGCATAAGTTTAATAACAAAACCTTAGTCTCTTAAATAGACAAGTAAACTATTTTCTTCTCATCCACAAGATTTTGTCGCTTATTCTCCTTTGTCCATTTTGTCGCTTAAACCTTCCTCGGTTGATGTGCCAGTAACACATTTTGATTTTATCCTTTAGATCTTCCTTGAATTATGCTAGTCATTGATCTTCACAACAAACATTATCTCCATCTCTAATTTTGATGTACTTTCCATCTCATCAATCCTTATCGGCTAAACTAATCGTTTAGTTCCTTTTCTCCTACTCGGTTAACAAAGAAATGTGTCGATAAACACAAGCTCAATTTATACTATGCTTGGTATACACTACACTACTTGGTGTATACTATGATGCCTCATCAAATGACCACACTGCCTTGTGTCTTTCAATTCTTTTCCCCATCATAAATGAATGAAACATAATCAAGTCAATAACATAGGGTCATAGACTCATCAACAAGTTACTCAATGTATTCCTTATCCTCATCTATCATATACATCTTCCTCATGTAGATATTTATGTTCTTCATCTCTTTTACTCCTTTTCTACAGATGTTTAGGTATTGTAACTTACAAGATAATTGTTGTCAAACTAGTTGACATCAATGACAACATATTACTAATTTAATCATATTACATATCTATTTAGCAACTCGGTGATCTTTAACCACAGATCTTCAATTAGGTTCTAAATCATTTTTAGTTCATCAATCTCTCCCTTTGGCATTGATGGCAACTCAAGTAATATGAAATATACCATACACATACCAAACATGTATTATATAACTCTGTGAACAAATGTTGTACAAGCTCTCCCTAGCTTAATATGTTTAATCACTACGTTACTCAACAGCATTACCAATGTAGCTTCAAAATTCTATAGATATGATCTTTTCAACTCTCAGATTCCTTCTTCTATTCTCAGTAACTGATCTTCAGTGCTCTCCCTTTCTTTCAGTTTGTCTCTCCCTTAGATAGATGTCTCATCGGTGCATATTGTTTCATATTGTTTATCTCTCTCTTTGACAACAATGCCAAAGAAACAAATAAACATACAGCTCTGTAGTAGCCATGTAACTCTCTGTTGTCTAGTGCATTCTCTATATCTCTATATACTGATATGCCAATCTGTTCCAGTTCTCCAAACTTTTCACAACCTTAGACATGATCCAAAGTGTGAACTATGATGCATCAACATGTATGATCTTCTGATAAGATTAGGCTGATAGAACATCCAGATCACATTAGTGACCGATAGATAGGGGACGGACCCCAAGTCTATTCCTCAAGTATTCAAATGTATCCTTCAGTAGAGGCTTTGTAAATATGTCTGCAAGTTGTTCTTTTGATGTAACAAACTCTAGCTTAACTTGCTTCTCCTATACTTGTTCTCTTAAGTAGTGATACTTAATAGATAGATGCTTTGTTTTAGAGTGCATCACTGGATTCTTTGAAATGTTTATTGCACTTGTGTTATCACAATATATAATCACCGGCTCAGTGATTATCTCATTCATACCTTCCAATACTTGCTTAATATATGCAATATTTCAACAATTTGTAGCAGCAAAAACATACTCTGCTTCGACTGTAGACTAAGAAATGCAATCCTACTTCTTACTTGTCCATGTAACAAGTCTTTCACCAAAGAGAAATGCTCCTCTGATGGTACTTTTCCTATCATCCACATTTCCATCCCAATCAGCATTGGTATAGACTCTGAGTTCAAATTTGCCTTCCTTAGGATACCATAATCTATAATCTTCTATTTTCTTCAGGTATATTAAGATTCTCTTTGTAGCAACCATGTGTGACTCTCTAGGGTTTGCAAAAAATCTTGCAACAATTTTGACAACATGTGCTATGTCCGGTCTACTATGCACTACATACATTAACTTACCAATCATTGATTGGTACAGTGTTTGGTTCACCTCTGTAGTCTCATCTTCCTTAGTCAATTTACATCCAGTAGCCATCGGTGTTCCCATAGGTTTATCATCTTCCATGCCAAATGTCTTCAATACATCCTTGATATATTTGGATTGTGTGATGAATATACCATCATTTTGTTGAATCACTTGTAGTCCTAGAAAGAACCTAATCTCTCCAAACATAGACATTTCAAATTCACTTTTGATTTCATCAACAAATGACTTATATATTTGATCTTGTCCTCTAAATATTATGTCATCCAAAAATATTTCAGCAATAAGAATAGTATTATCAATATCTCCTTTCATATACAAATTGTTGTTCTAACTTGTTCTAACAAATCAAATACTTAACAAATAAGTATGCAGCCTCTCATACTAGGCTCTTGGTGCTTGCTTCAAACCATATAAAGCTTTAAGCAATCTACATACCATATCTTTGTTTTTTGGATCAACGAACCCTTCAGGTCGTTCTATGTAGACTTCTTCTTCAAGTATCCCATTCAGAAATGTTGACTTGACATCCATTTGGTAAACTTTGAACTTTTTGTGTGTAGCATATGCAAGTAACATTCTGACTCCTTCTAATCTAGCAACAGGTACAAATATTTCACCATAATCAATTCCTTCCTCCTGTGCATATCCTTTGCATACCAATCTAGCTTTATTCCTTGTTACCTCACCATTCTCACTTTGCTTGTTCCTGAATATCCACTTAGTACCAATAAAATTCTTATCTTTAGGTTTGGGTACTAAGGTCTAGGTTTTGTTCTTCTCTATTTGTTTTATTTCCTCTTTAATTGCATTAACCCATTCATCATTTTCCAATGCAACTTTTACATTTTTCGGTTCATAATCACAAACTAGACATGTACCTTGTCTTGCTTTACTCCTTGTTTGCATGCCAGCTTGTCTGTCTTCAATGATTTGTGTCTCAGGATGATGTCTTTTGAAAAAACTCACCAGTATCTGATTTCTTCTTTCTTTTTCATCCTATGCAGGTTCATTTGTTTTCTCAGTAGGTCATTCCTACTCGTCGATTTCTCTTTCTTGTTCCTCGGTATTATTTTCCTATGAACCGGTTGTCACAGTCTGCGGCTTCGGTAGATACTCAAGTTGTTCAATGTAAGTGAATCTACTGTAGTATTTTGGTTCCTTTCTACTTTCCTCTATATTCTTATCATCAACTCAAACATTATTAGTTACTCTGTTCAGACACTTGTATGCTTTACTTTTACTGGAATATCCTAGAAATATCCCTTCATCACCTTTTGAGTCAAAATTTCCATTTCTTTCATCTTTCAAAATAAAACATTTTCTTCCAAAAATTCTAAAATAACTTACAGTGGGTTTGTGTCCAAACCATAACTCATAGGGTGTCTTATTAGTGTCCTTCTTCAATTGTACTCGGTTTAGCACATAAACTATAGCGCTAACAGCTTCCCTCCAGTATGTCTGAGCAACATTCTTTTCTATCATTAATGTCCTTGCATAATCAACAATTGACCTATTCCTTCTTTCAGCAATGCCATTCTATTGTGGTGTCCTCAGTGTAGAGACCTATCTTTTAATACCATGCTCATTTCAAAAATTAGTAAATTCATCAGAGATAAATTCACCTCCTCTATCAAATCTTAAGCATTTCAATTCTTTACCAGTCTCTTTTTCTACTTTTGCTTTATACCACTTGAACATCTTGAATGCCTCATATTTTTCTTTTAAGAACATGACAATCATCAACCTAGTATAATCATCAACAAAAAGAATAAAATATATGTCTCCATAATAACTCTGAGTTCCCATAGGATGACATAGGTTAGTATGCACTAACTCAAGTATTTTCTTTGTTGAATAATCATTGCTTTTGAAACTAGATTTAGTCATTTTACCTTTCTGACATTCATGACACATAACATGATCAGGCTTAGATAAGTCAGGAAGACCTCTAACTCTTTTCTTTTTACTAATCTTAATCATGTTATCAAAATTCACATGACATAACTTTTTATGCCACAACCATGCATCTGCATCTTTCATCATTAAACAAGAAGACTGATCATTATCAAGATAAAACATATTACCTCTGGATTGTGTACCAGTTCCAACAAGTCTTCCTACATCATCAAATATTTTCACCTTTTTGCTCTCAAAAGCAACTCGGTGGCCTAAATTGTTCAGTTGTGCCACATTTAGCAAATTATAGTTCAATCCTTTTACCTAATAAGAATTTTCACATTTTAATCTATCATTTATCATCAGGGATCCTTTACCTCTTAACATATAGGGTGCATAATTTCCCATTCTTACAGATACTCCATTGTATTCATTAAGATAATCAATTTTTTTTCATCACCAGTCATGTGATGTGTACAGCCACTATCTATAATCCATGTATCATTCTTATTAACCTTAGAGATAAGTGTTGTCTCTACATACCTTTCATCTTCTTCAGAATCATCCTTCATTGCCACAAATACAACCTCCACATCATCATCAGTGTCAGTATCGGTGATATCTTCTTCCTCAGTAGTGTAGCATACCTTCTTTCCTTTATCATTATAGTCTCAGTTGTCTCTGTTGTAGTGTCAGTAGCCTCTATTATTTCTTCTCCCATAGATTCCTTCAAATTGGTCTTTGGTTCTTTCATCATCTTTCTTGTGTGGACATCTAGCAGCAATGTGGCCAACTTCTTTACAGTTAAAGCATGCTAAAGGTAATTTACCTTTATACCTTCCTTTACCTTTAGGTAACCTTCTGGCCATAAGAGCTTCAAGTTCATCAAGCTCATCATCAATATTGCTATCACTATCATCATTCTTATTTCTAGACTTACCAATTTTCAGAGAAATCATAAAAGTGGATTCAACATTTGGTACAACACTATTATCATAATTGTTCAGTTCAAATGTTGTAAGCTTTCCAATAAGATTATCAAGAGTGAGTGTGATGTTAGGTGATGACCTATTTTCATGAATTGTAGATATTCTAATGGCATAGATAGGCAATAAGGTCCTTAGAATTTTGCTTACCACAGTGTCTTCATCAATCACTCCATTTGATGCTCTAATAGCGTGAACTACCTCCTTTATTCTATTTGTGTACTACACAATGTTTTCACCTTCTTTCATCTTCATGTCATCAAATCTTCCTCTTAAGCTTTCGGCTCTTGCTCTCTTGACATTCGCATCACCACTATAAACTTGAGCAAGTTTATTCTACATCTACTTAGCAGTAGTACAGTCCTTGATGTCTTCAAATTCGGCATCTGAACAGGTAGTAGCAATCTCCATCATAGTAATATTATGTTCATGCATGTCTCTTAGTTGATCAAGGGTCAAGGGACCATTCGGTGGTGCAAGGTATCCATTCTCCATCAGATCTAGGGTAGAATTCCCAATTCTGGATATATGCAGCTTCATTCAACTTTGCCATATTGTGAAGTTATCTTTGTTTAGCTTTGGCACTTCCCTCTTAAACATTTTGAGACCTTTGTGCTGAAGTCCTTAAAACTCTACTCCAAGAAACCAAAGCTCTGATACCAATTTTTAGAATAACTGAGAGGGGGGTGAATCAGTTATCCACAGTCCCAAATCAAAATGTATAATCCAAAATAATTTACTTAAACTTTTGCAGCTCGGTAACATAAAATACTATACTGTCTGTGCTTTTACCGATTACCATTCAATAACAAATAATGATTACCGATCAAATCCAACATGTAATATGTAAAGTATGATAACAAATAATCACCACAATGAACACATAACACAAAATATTTAATGTGGAAACCCTATGAAGGGAAAAACCACCTGGGACTGGCAACCCAAAAATGTTCACTCTTTTGAAGTGAGGTTGGTGAAGACCCAACCCTATTAAAGGTTACAAACACACTGTGAGGTGTGACCTTGTTAGAAGATTTTAGACCAACCGTTATCGTCCAACCAACATTCACTATGGGGTTGACAGGATAACAATGTTCATCCTATGAATGAAACATATAAGACTTTCAAGTCCACTCTGTTAAGAGATTTCTCTGTTTACAATGGTTAAAATGTAACAGCAGTTAATGTGATTACAATACAACTTCAATTACAGATTATCAGATCTATATTAAGCCTATTCAAATCCTCTGATCAATATATCAATTATGTATCAACAACAATCAATGACTTACTGTCGCTCGGTAATAGCTTTCTGACGTTCAGTAAACTCTACAGTTTAGTTCTCCTTAACCAGTTTGATCAAGCATACATGAAGCTTGTTTATGCGATAATTCTGCAATCTCCTTCCTTTGGCATAAGTATCATAACGTAACCTTTGTCTCTTAAATAGATAATTAAACCATTTTCTTCTCCTCCACAAGATTTTTCCGCTTAAACTTTTCTCGGCTGATGTGCCAGTAACACATTTTGATTTTATCCTTTAGATCTTCCTTGAATTATGCTAGTCGTTGATCTTCACAACAAACATTATCTCCATCTCTAATTTTGATGCACTTTCTAGCTCATCAATCCTTATCAGCTAAACTAATCATTTAGTTCCTTTTCTCCTGCTCGATTAACAAAGAAATGTGTCGGTGAACACAAGCTCGATTTATACTTTGCTCGGTATACACTATACTGCTCAGTGTATACTGTGATGCTTCATCAACCAACCACACTGCCTTGTGTCTTTTAGTTCTTTTCCCCATCATAGATGAATGAAACATAATCAAGTCAATAACATAGGGTCATAGACTCATCAGCAAGTTACTCAATGTATTCCTTATCCTCATCTCTCATATACATCTTCCTCATGTAGATATTTATGTTCTTCATCTCTTTTACTCCTTTTCTACATATGTTTAGGTATTGTAATTTACAAGATAAGTGTTGTCAAACTAGTTGACATCAATGACAACATATTACTGATTTAATCATATTACATATCTATTCAGCAACTCGGTGATCTCTAATCACAGATCTTCAATTAAGTTCTAAATCAGTTGTAGTTCATCAGTGTGTGTGTATATACATATATGTATATACACACATGTATGTATATATACACATGTGTATATATAGACACATGTATATATACATCCTTATAAAGATATAATATACATCCTTATAGTCACGGATCCCAAAAAATATTAAATTTGGTTTTATAAAAATTAGAATTGGAATTTGAAATTCCAATTCCACCTACTTGAGTGGAAGATGAAATGCCCATTTTGGGGGCAAAATTGGAATTTCAAAATTCCAATTCCAATTTTTTGGATGGACACAAACATGGAATTGACATTATCCAGAAATCTAATTCCAGCATATCCAGTCTAATTCCAGCACCAAAATAGGCCCTAATTGCTGCAACAATAGGCACACCTTCCATTCCTATACCTATAAGTAGCAATACCAATTTTATGTCTCAAATCATACAAGTGATGATAGATTAATAATAGGCCCACAAAAGAAATGGGAAAAAATACATGAAACGGTTATTTGACTTTTTGAAATCTAAGCAAAAATAGATATCTATGCTTTTAAAAATGCATATATTTGTTGTCCAATAGATATCCATTTTTCAACAAACAAACATTTCTTTCTTACTATACAGGAAAAAAGATTAATAGGATTGTGACACATGATTTTCACTTTTCTCTTTCAAAATTCTCCTCTACGTTTCCCTATCGGGATTATTATGATTTTATACTTTGGAGTTTGAAACCTTCTTTTATACCACAAATCACGAAGTTGAGTGTTGTCAACATAATATTCTTTAACTTAATCCTTGAATTTACATGGCTTATCAATAATCTAATTTGAGAAGATGAAAATGGTTAGTAGATGAAACATCTAGGATTTAAGAAATGTAACTTTTTTAATTACAATCTTATTATTTAATGAATATTTATTTTTAAATACACAATGTCCATAAGCTTAGTAGACATACCTTTTAATCTATGTATTTTTTTTTAAATCTAGAAGCTTGAACATAGCCTGTGTAGTGGGATATATATTGAATTATCTTTTAATTTGTAAATTATTCTTGACAAAAAATTACTCATTGATATCTTGCATATAACTTTCATTTTATTTCATCTTATAGGGAGGAATAGCGTTTGATGATTGTGGACCATCTTCTACATCTAGTTTTAAGCATCTATGTATTATAAGGGGTTAGTTAGTCCTTCCACTTCATTTTTTCGATGAAGGGCATGCTTCCTTGTTGTGTGAGGGAGATTCATCTTCTTTGGGGAGATTTTTTATGTCCATAGGGACCTAACATGGCCTCATTTGTTAACACTCATCACCTAAGTTATGTTAAAGGAAAATAGCATTAAGTACTAAAAATGAAGTAAACAATGAGTAATGATTTGAATTTATTACTATCAAAGTTAAGAAGCCAAGATAACCAAGACTGGGTACACCAAAGCCAAGGAGGAGACACATGATTTGTAAAGGAAAAAAATAAAAATAAAAAATAAACCAAATATTATGTAGATGGCAGTGTGTGCAGGGTCATGGTGTGCCAAACTAGGTCCTTAAGTGAAGCTAAAATTCAAAAAATCAGAGATAGACAAATTGACATGAAAATTTGAATAGATTATCAACAATATTTCAACTATATGTAGGAATATAATTTGTGACAAATTGAATGTAGTTCTATGCTCCATGTTTTCTGGAGAAAAAAAATCTATTTGGTGAAAATTTAAAATTTCATTGCAGTAGCACTAATTCTTTAGGATGAAGCAAGTGTATATCTAACTTCCCTAAGTGCAATCAAAACATAATATTTTTTTTATGAAACTTTAAATATAAGTAGAGCACACATGTCTAGATGTGCTACATAGTTTTTATAATTTTTCTCCAAGTGATTAATTAGTTATGAGTTTTTTACCACAACTTTTTAAAAACATTAAAAATTATTATGTAACACCACCATAACTTGGTAAAAAATTTATGAAATTCATTTTTGCTTAATCCTTTAATATGAGAGGAATAGAATGGGGTGCATCTTTCGGATTCAGAAAATGTGAAACCATTTGAAAGTTATACATGTTTTTCAATCAACCTATCAATCAAGACTTTAGTCATAATGCGTGTTAGAAATCAATAATAATTAATGTTTATTAAACTCAAAAAAAATTATAATCTATATTGGTGGAAATTTGTCGAATTCCCTAATAAACCCTTTTCATTTCATTAATTTTAGGTTAAAAAAAAAGTCACCAACCACATGGGCAAATTCTAGAAAATGAAGGAAAACTTCTAAATACGTTTTCTATGTTAATTTTGCATGTTAAAAAATTCCTAGCCAAATCTCAAAGCCCATAGGCAAATCCCAAGGCTTCATTTTTTTGTTAGTAAAATCAAATATTAGTTATTATTGGATGTTCATTAGGAACAAATATGCATTAATAAAGGATATTAGTTAGTATCAGCTATTAGATACTTTTATATATATATATATATATATATATATATATATATATATATATATATATATATATATATATATATATATATATATATATATATATATATATATATTGATGCAGGAGCATCTTGCATCACAAAATAAAAGAGGGCATGATAATAAAAAAATGGAGGAGAGAGAAAGTGATCCAAAAAAAGAAAAAAAAAATTTATTTCGTTTACCAAGGTGCATAGGTGGGAAAAAAAATAATAAATAAAAAAATAAAATAAAATAAAATAAAAATTATTTCATTTATCGAGGTGTAGGTAGCATTTTAGAAATTTGTAGAAAGTTCTTGCATTTAATATTTGTAGCTAGGTAGTTACAACTTTCTATTTTTTATTGGCCCACAAAGACAATGTAATTTTTTAATTCGCCCATATGGTGGTGCTAAATATTAATTGGGTGGGTATTTAATATTTGTATCAAGGTAGTTGTATCTATCTTTTATCACACATTGGTTGTGTTGTAATATCTTGGGTGGTAAATGCCTATATAAAGAAGGCATAGGAGCATTCATAAGAAAGCTCTCAAGTTGTAGGATCTTGTATTGGGGAAGAAGCTCTCAAGTTGAAGCTCCTAAGTTTTAAGCTCTTGGATTGTAAGCTTTGAGGATGTAAGATCTCTCAAGTTGTAAAGATTTTCA
The DNA here is from genome assembly GCA_027943335.1 of Chamaecyparis obtusa. Taxonomy (NCBI): domain Eukaryota; kingdom Viridiplantae; phylum Streptophyta; class Pinopsida; order Cupressales; family Cupressaceae; genus Chamaecyparis; species Chamaecyparis obtusa. The sequence goes on along the minus strand of BSBK01001346.1, from coordinate 2,070,947 downwards.
AGTATTAATGTATGCTTTGTAAAGCATTTTGTCTTCTCTTTGTTTCCATGTTGTTATGTTTTTGGTTATGAGTTGGTAAGGGTGGTGTGACCCTTCATCAGTGGTATCAGAGCGGGATTTTTTGAGTGTGTAGACAGATCACCGACTGTAAGGCAGTTGGCACCAGGACCGTGGGTTGGGTGAAGTTTTCTTTAAGAGGATGCGAGTATGGAGAAGAGAAAGAAGAAGATGACTTTTGTGATTGGATGGATTCTTAGAATTTCTAAACTTGAGAAAATTAGCGAGAGATATCAAGAAGAGACAAGAGTTGCAATACTAGATTTGAGGAAGCAAGTGGTTGAATTAGAAGTGGAGCTAAAAAAGAGAAGAGCGATTCAAAGAGATGATGAAAATTCTTTGGATGAAGGAAAGAAAGAAGTTACAGTGGAATATCATGCATGCGATACAAAAGAAGAGGAAGAGCATGAAGATGAAAATATTTATGAACCTAAAGTTGATGAAGATGATTTATTATTGAAGATTGCAGTGGTAGAGGAAGAGTGGAATACATTGGTTGGAGGTCAAAAGAAAGAAGTTGTTACATGCCTTGTTGAAGACATGAAAGAAGAAAACAAAGATGAAGATATGAAAGAGGTAAATTTTTATGAATCCTGGAATGCTAACTTTGAGATGGATTTGAAAGATAATGATGATGGTTTATATGAGGACTTTGCAAGTGATGTTTGGTATGCAATAGAATATTTGTATGGTGTTTCAGAGTTTATTACAGATGCATTAGATCCTACAAGTTTGGAGGAGAATGAGAGTTATAGATGGATGAAGTTGATTATAGAGGAGTATTGTCAACAACATATACCTGTTCCAACTAGGTGTTGGAAAAGAAGGAAAAAGGAAATATATCAGCAATGGATACTTGTTACAACAAGGTGTTGGAAGACAAGAAAAAAAAAATATCAGCAACGGCTACTTCATTTTGTGAATTCATATTCACAAAAAAAATTTCCTACCTTGGGTGTCTGATGCAGGAGCATCTTACATCACAAAATAAAAGGGGGCATGATAAAAAAAATGGAGGAGAGAGAAAGTGACCAAAAAAAAAAGAGAAGAAAAAAAAGGAAAAAAAAAAGAGAAAAAAAAAGAGAAGAAAAAAAATAAAAATTATTTCGTTTACCAAGGTGCAAAGGTGGGAAAGAAAAATAAAAAATAAAAAATAAAATAAAAGAAAAAAAAAATCATTTCATTTATCGAGGTGTAGGTGGAATTTTACAAATTTGTAGAAAGTTCTTGCATTTAATAGTTGTAGCTAGGTAGTTACAACTTTCTATTTTTCTATTGGCCCACAAAGGCAATGTAATTTTCTAATTGGCCCATATGGTGGTGCTAAATATTAATTGGGTGGGTATTTAATATTTGTATCAAGGTAGTTGTATCTATCTTTTATCCCACATTGGTTGTGTTGTAATATCTTGGGTGGTAAATGCCTATATAAAGAAGGCATAGGAGCATTCATAAGCAAGCTCTCAAGTTGTAGGATCTTGTATTGGGGAAGAAGCTCTCAAGTTGAAGCTCTTAAGTTTTAAGCTCTTAGATTGTAAGCTTTGAAGATGTAAGATCTCTCAAGTTGTAAATATTTTCAAGTATTAATGTATGCTTTGTAAATCATTTTGTCTTCTCTTTGTCTCCATGTTGTTATGTTTTTGGTTATGAGTTGGTAAGGGTGGTGTGACCCTTCATCATATATATTGGTGACTACATTTGACTGGAGCTTGTACTAGTGGAGCCACAATGTGAGGCCAAATTCCCAAGAACATGATAAGGCATTAACACCTTTTCAGTGATATTTATGTTGGAAAGAGTCAATCTATAATGTATGATTTTTTTCATTGATGGCAACTACATTCATCATTCTTGGTCATATATTAGTTGAGATAGTTTACTAGAGGATTCGATGTATGAATTGTCTAAGTATCGAAAGTAGAATAGAACACAATCAGATAGATCAGCTTGGTACGGAAAGATGTCGGAGAGTTAGATTCTACAATGATAGAACATACAAGTAGCCATCTTGATATATATAATCTTATCTTCGTAGAATCTATAGTTTTGGTATGCATGAGATATTCACTGGTGAATATTAAGTTGACAGTTTTGGGCTGGAAGAAAGCATTTTGGTTGTCCGATTAGAGTACACTTGGATAATCAATTTGGAGCATCATTTTGGTGATTTATTATAATTGAGACGACATCAAAGGATATTGTATTCGATTAGCAAGCTTTTATTTAATGTTTTGATCATTTTTTTCATGAAATATTGCACATATTTTGTTGTCTTGTTTTGGGCTGACAAACTTATGTTTTTGGACTTATAATCTCATATATAAGATTGAGTTTTGGTTGCCAAGGGTATGAAATATTTGTGTGATGGTGTGCAAGCTATATTGATGTGAAAATTGGCAGTTTATGATATTCTTGGAGCTTCATTGGAACTGTATAGGCATTATTGATGCTACTAGCTAGTTCAATTTTGGGACTATAAGTCTTTTCTATATTATAATTTGTATATGATCGGTGAACCTGACTAAGGGCCATATATGTATTTTGTAATTGAGTTGTAATCTCTAGGCTATAAGCTAGAATGCAGGTACATTTCTCTCATTTGTACTTATACCTTTACCAGGGTACTTATTACTGTAGTATTGCGATATTTGTGGGTATCATTCCCATCGGGGTTTTTCCCTTAACTAGGTTTTCCTTGAAAACAAATCATGGTGTTATGATTTTTTGTGTTATTATTATGTTATGTTTACTTTTATTTATTGGTGGATTTAAGTTTTGGAATTGGTTAAGAAAAGTAAAGAACATTGTTGCATCGATTCACCCCCATCTTGGTGCTTCCTAAGTCTAACAATTGGTATAAAATCCTAGTTCTGTGGAGAAATTTTAAAAACTTAAGGAAGATCCTGATGGAATAAACTAGTAGTACTTAGAAGTATCTTTTGAATACACTCAAATATCTAGACAAATCCAATACTTGCATCCTTGATCTGGAAGAAAAATTGAAAAATATTGATAGATTCATTCATAATCTAAAAGAATAGTTAAGGCAATCCAAAGACAAAAGGAAAGAACTTGTAGATCAGTTATCATAGAAAAGAAATAAATCTTCATCTGATGGAGAGAGAAAGCCTAAATAATATGATCTAATTGTGAAAGAAAGAGACAACCTGAAAAATGAGATGGAAGTCATGGCAATCAAGATGACTCAAGAAATAGAAGCAAAGAAGACCCTTGAGTAATCCTTACAATCTAAAACTGAAGAATGCTACAAGATGAATGGAAAATTTGGACAATTGTAGATCTACCTTGAAGAATCTAAATATAATGAGTATGAACTGGAAAGAGTTAATGATATATTTAGAAGAGATCTAGCTAAGGCCGGAGAGATTCAAGAAAAGTTCAGATCTAGCACCGCAAAGCTTGATGAACAAATTGCAAGTCAAAGATGATGTGGTGAAAAGCAAGGTTTGGGTTATGAAAAAAGGAGACTGTTCTAAAATTGCTAAAGAAACTCAAAATGGGCAACCTAAGGATTCATCTAAAAGGTAAACAATTGGTCAGACATTCAATGTCAGATGTTTCACATGCAACAAATTTGGTCACAGGGAAAGGGAATGTCAAAGGAATACATCTTTTTCCAGGCTATTGTTTCACCTATCACAAGTATGGGCATAAATCTAGTGAATGTAGATCAAGAATCAGACCTGATACAAGACCTACAATTAGAGGTAACCTTATATTTTTCAAATGCAATAACCTAGGTCACATTGCAAAGAATTGCAGGTTGATGACTAATCAGACAAATCAAAAGTATGTGAATTAGAATGTTAATTGTTATAAATGCAACAATGTTGGTCATATAGCTAGAAATTACATAGTGAATGATTCGGTTGAAAATATCAATGCAAGAAATGGTAATAAAGGGAATACAAGGAATGAAAACATAAGTAAAACATGTTTTAATTGCAACAAGATAGGATATATTTCTTGGTATTGCAGATCTAACAAAGCAGGAGAGAAAAATAATGGACCAAATGACAAAGAAAAGTAGAGCATGCTAATTGATGAAACCCGAAAGGAAATGAAGAAAACATGGACTGAGAAATAAAAAATTGATGCTTCTAGACAAATCATACCAACTTCTAGTGTGGATCCTTCATCATCACCAAATTGGTTTTCAAGACCTAAGGGAGAGATTTCATCAGAAAATCCTTTGGCACCCCGAATCAAAGTAGTAAGGACTACGATGGAAGATTTAGTTGCATATTGGTTTAGGAAGGCCATGATTGAAATCACATGGTTTTTTATCATCATATAGATGATCATAGAAAGATTTATTGATCACTTGTTATATCAGCTTTATGGAAGGTTTGGGTACAAATGGTATTTAATGAGGAGATCAAATCAAAGATGAATAATAAAAAGGTGTTTTGAGACTTCATTCGACACTTTTCTATCTCGAGATCGGGTGTGAACTAGAGAAGAAAGAGATTGAACAACAATTTGAGCTACCAATCAGATTTGTGTACAAACCCTAGTGTGAAGTAAAAGGTATTTATATCTACCAAATCTTATCAAATTCATGGGTATAGATATGGATACCCCATAGATTGTGAATGTGCTTGAGAAACCTTGTTATGAATTTAAGATGCATCCTTATAAGTCTATGGAAGAAGATCCAAAAGGCACATTTTTGCATTTTCCTAACAGATTTTTACATGTTGAGGATGTGTGTGCATATATCCACTACAAGCTAGAAGAATTGGGATATTATGACATCTTTGATCAATATAGGTCTATGTGTGAGAATAGTGTATTGAAGGATCAATTTCAAAAGGTGAATCAAATTAATATAGCGCAATACAAAGATTTTGTCATGTTTGATAAATCGAAATGGATTACGATAGTGCTAAGAAAAATATATGATTAATTATTTTGGTTCAGAGAAAAATGAATAAAGATTACTAAGGAATTAATACATGAGATCACCAGATTTAGTGTTGTCGATGAGGAACCGACACTTAAGTCTTCAAAGCATAAAGTTGTTGAACAGTTGACTAAATCCAAATGGGATAGAAGGGAAATGACTGCAAATAGCATTGTTCAATCAGATGTTAAATTTGCATCAATGATACTTGGTTACAAAGTATACCATAGCATAAAATTGAACTCCATTTTAGCTACAAGTATCCACATTACTTACCAGATGCTGAAGGAAGACATGCAATTTGACATTTGTAAGATCTTGAGGAAGAAATTGCTGGAAAACTTGCAGAAGATCAAGAAAGATAAGTCTAAGATATTTAAATATGGTTCTCTAATAGTTCATATGTTATTTTATCTAATAAATTTATTTCTGATAGTTATGAACATTTCATGGTAGAAGAACATCCTTGTAGCACTTCAGATTTCAAACTTGTACCGGAGGAAATAAAGCAAGCTCAGACAGGAACTAGTGTGTATGATGAAAATCCACCTGTTAATAACAAGTTCAAACATGCAAACGTTAACAACAAAGAGCATAATCAATCTAATCTTACATGTTCATAAGCTTGTAAAAAATATTAATTTCCACCATAATCTCGGATGAGCATGAAGCAAGTGCACCCAAGACTTGCTTGATTTAAGCTCTTAGAGAGGTTGTGGGTGTGCTCTCCCAACACAAGTATAGATCCCACTAAAAATGCAAATATAATGAAGATTTAAATGCTCAAGAAGAAGCTATAGAAGCAACTCTCAAGCACTCAATGCAAGAGGCCAAAAGAAGCTAGAAGAGAAGCTATGAAAAGCAATCCTCAAGTTCTATGGCATGCAAGTGGTAAAAATGAATGAAGTTAAAAGCATGGAATGAAAGTAAGTCTATAATGAAAATCTAACAACTACCAAATGGTTAGTAAAAACTCTAAAAATAATTCTTAGCATATACTAGCATAATAACTCTAATGCAAAAAGGAATGTATTTTTCTTGAGACAAGAGTCCTATTTATAGGATTTTTGAGGGCTAGGGTGAGGTGGCATCTATGTGGAATCCACATAGGTGCTACCAAGGAGACACATAAGCCATGCAAAGTCCAAGACTTGTTCACACATGTGTGAGCAACTTGGGATGTGAAAGGTCAATGTGTACTTGAAGTACATGTGTAAGTGTGTGTAAGAGATATGTAAGTGAAAAAGTTTATTTTCACCATTTTAGAATCTGTGAGAAGTGTCATAAAATGTAAGAAGTCTTGTTTATGCAAATTTTAGTAATTTTTGAAAAGGCCATTTTTGGAAATTTTCTCACACATGTGTGAGCAAATAATTAGGACTAATGGATGTAGGAATCCAAAAATTAGCCTAATTAACCTTAGTTAATTAGTGAATAGGTTTATTAGATAGAAAGTGATGTGTGTAGGATAGAATTTAGGTTGGATTTAGGATTAAATTAAATAAAATTTAATTTAATCATGGTTTAGTAGAAATAAAGAATGTGAGGGGATTAAATATATTAAAAATTTATTTAAAAGGGGACTATGGAGGAACATGTATTAAATTTAATTTAATGCATTATGAAAGATAGTATTTAAATTTAATTCAAATACTATTAATTAGTGAATTTATTTAATTAAATAAATTTAATTAAATAAATAGATGAATTTAATAAATATAATTAATTAAAAAATTAACTATAATGTTATTTGGGATCATTAATTAAATTTAATTTAATTAATGTTAAAAGGATGAAAAGAAAATACATCGCGTCAAAGAAAAGAAATGACATTACGTCAAAGAAAAGAAAATATAGATGCCCCAGAGGAAAAACGGGACCTAAGAGGTGCACAGAGGAAAAGTCAGTAGGAGGGTGTGCCCCCTCGGGAAAATAGGCCAAAAAGATAAAAAAAATTTGGTCAATTTTCACGAAAGGAGGGAAAAGGACTTTGCATGACTTTGACAGAAAGGAAGGGTCAATCAACGGGCAATAGATAGGAGTGATCCAGTGAGTTCAAAAAATCCCCCGTCATTGTGGCTCTAGTTCATTGTGTCAAGGGGGGATGGCAAGAGAAAAAGGGAGAAGGGGGCATATGATAGAATGAGCATCGCCACTTGGTGAAGGGAAACATCCAATGGCAGAGGAGTCATCGATGATAGACAAGAATAGATGCATGATGAAAGGGAGAGCCACCCATTTAGAGATGGGGTCCCCACTCAAGGCAGAGCCACCGAATAGGCATCTCTGCCAGGGGCAGAGCCGCCCATCTATCGACAGGCGTCTCCACCTATGGATAGGTGTCTCAGATATAAAATTCATTACTGAGCTCACCCAACTTGTCAAATCATATTCTAATCACCGCCATTGCAATCATCATTTCTTGGTGTTTCTAAAAATATATTATATGCCCATATTCAGGCAAAAATGGAGCACTAGACAATATTTTTCACTAACAAGTGTCTCTACCCTAATGAAGCCGCCCATCCCCTGATGGGCAGCTCCGCTTTGGTGGAGCTGCCCATTCCCACATGGGCATCTCCGCCAAGGTGGAGCCACCCATCCCTAGATAGGCATCTCCGCCTAGGGAGAGGGAGGGAGGGGGAGAGAGAGAAAGATGAAAGAGAGGGAAGAGAGGAGAGAGAGAGAGAGAGAGAGAGAGAGAACCTGTGGAAGAGCCTCCCATTGCCAAATTGGTGTCTCCACCTACCAGAAGAAACGAGGGTGAGGATAAGCAATCTAGTTGCCAAGGGGGAGTTGACTAGGAACAGGATTAGCAGGGATGAAGGTCAAGGAGGGAAAATGAGAGGTTTGCATTGGACAAAAAAAGGGGGGGAGGGAAGGGTGAATAAGTAGAACCCTTGTCTCAAACAAAAATGCAAAAAAAAGAACTAACTAAAATGCAACCTGGCTACATGATTTAGTGGGATCACTTGTGTTCATGTTAAAGAGCACACCCGAGTTTGATATTGCAATAGGAGGTATGCATCATGTGTTATAAAAACACAGATGAAATTATTCCATTGCGTGGACTAGACTCTCAGATAGTTGTAGAAATAAAGATGTAGATTTTCAGACTATGATGGAACCTATGACATATACTTATTGGAGAGGTCTGGGCACACTTAGGTCTTTTAAGAGACATAATTATGCTAACCCATTGCCCCAATTAAGATACGCATAATCATAACTAGGAAACCAACAAAATGTTCCTAAAGTATCCACAAACAGATCATACTGCAATCGACACTTGCATCATATTTCACCGGTCACAATGCACCAAGATATGGAAGATCGAGATAATCATGAGTAGGATCTACTGATACAAAAAGATAAAATCAACAAAGAAGGCCTCCTGACCAAGTGGTCATTTGGTCCACAGTTCTTGCCATGAATGGGATAAGATTGATGAGATTGATTTGAGCCAACTGAGGAAGGACGCATCCTACATGGCAAAGATTGATTTTTTTGAAATGGATATTCGCTGGCAATAGATGTGAAAAGAACAATAACTTAGAGTTTTGATTTTGATGTTAATTTTGATAAGCACTTTTGCGATCACTGTGTCTGGGAAAAGCTTAGTGTGATGGGGTTAAGCTCAGCGTGTTGGGAATTGTGGGTAGATCCTTATGGCTATGCGGGAAGCAACGACCGAAAACTAGGACTAGGATGAAAATGGATATGTATAGTGGACGGGGAGACAATGGATTTGAATCTGCTATCATGGTGCCTAAGATAGGTTTTCATCATAATACTTGCCTAGAGTGCTTGTTTGCCAAGTTTTCACTTTTGGACGAATGCTTCTTTTTTTTTTGTAAGGTGCCTATTTACCAGGTGTGTACCAAACAATGATTTTTTCAAGAACATTATCTTCTTTTTTAGGATTTTCTACTTTTTTGATGTTAGGATTTTTTCAGGATCTCTTTCTGATTTTTAGGATTTTTTGCTGAATAACACTATACAAGAACTAAATGCTGAGTTACGCATAAAAGCACTTCAAATGTAGGATATTTACAGGATCAGGGAGTGGATCTCCCTCAAGTGTTGCAATCTAATATGCCCTAGAACCAAATTTAGCAATAATAACAAAGGGGCCCAACCAAGTGTGTTCAAACTTCCCTTTCTTTTCTCAGCTTTGGAGATTATTCATGTTATGCTACATGACCAAATCACCTACATCAAACTCATAGAGTTTGATCTTCTTGTTGAAATGTAATTGCAGGCGGTTTTGATACACATGAAGGTGGTTAAGGGCATTGAGGCATCTTTCTTTGAGGAGTTGCAGCTCTTACAAGCAGGCAACCCTATATTCTTCTTTAGACATCAGGTTCTTGAGAGAAATCCTAAGGGAAGGGAGCTCAATTTCAATGGGTAAGAGAGCCTCAGAACCATAAACAAGGCAAAATGGAGTGGCGCCAGTAGGATTATGGATGGAGGTGTGGTAAGCCCAAAGGGTAGGATTGAGTTGCAAGTGCCAATCACGGCCAGTTTCATCGACAATCTTTTTGAGGATTTTTAAGATGGTTTTATTCATAGCCTAAGCTTGACCATTGCCCTGTGGGAAATACTTGGAGGAACAATGTTGGGTAATGCCAAATTTCTTGCAAAGGTCAGAGACATCCTGATTTTTTAAGGGTGTTCCATTATCAGTATGGAGATCTTTAGGGATGCCATAGCAACAAATGATACAATTTAGGATAAACTTGGAAATTTTCTTACCAGTTGTATAGGTGAGGGGGATTGCTTTGACCCATTTGGTAAAGTATTCAGTGGCAGCTAGGATATACTTGTGACCACCTCCAAAGTTTGGAAATATCTAGCCCACAAGGTCAAAACCCCAACGGGAGAAAGGCCAAGGTGTGATGGTGGCTTGGAGGGATTGAGTGGGAGTGTGTATCAAATCACCATACTATTGGCAAGGAATACATTTCTTCACATAATGATAGGCATCCTGCTCCATTGTCGGCCAATAGTATCCAGTGCGGAGAAACTTCTTTACTAAAGTGAGACCACTAGAATGGGCTCCATAGATTCCTTGATGCACCTCTTCCAAGGCTGTGTGTTCTTCCTTCATATTCAGACATCGAAGAAGAGTTCCATCAAAGTGTTTATGAAAAAGAGTGTCTCCAAGGATTGTGTAACCAGAAGTGTGGCGAACAAAGGTTTTTTGTTGGTTAGGCGTAAACATGAGGGAAATGGTTTTATCATGAAGATAGGTGAGGATTTCTTGATACCAAGGTGATTCAGGACCAACAATTTCACACACCATATCAAAATCCGGTTGGTCATAGGCATGGACCATAAGATTCTTGACAAGAAATTAACATCGTGTGCTTGTTTCTGGCATAGATATTAGTGAAGCAATGGTAGCCATGGCATCTGCTGCTTTATTGTTTGCTCTTGGGATTTGCTGGAAAATGAGGCTTGCAAAATTTTATTTGAGATCTTTGACCATGCGTTGATAAGGAAGCAAATTATCATCCTTTGTGTGAAATTCATCATTGACTTGTTTGATAACTAATTGGGAGTCACCAAAAACACGCAAACATGTGATCTTCTATTTGACAGCTTGGCAAAGCCTTGTGACCAAGGCCTCATATTCTACTTTGTTTTTTGTGCAAGAAAATGTAAGTTTATACAATTTATGGATAAGATCCCCTTGAGGTGTCACAAATAGAATTCCTACCCCCGATCCTTTCTGGGTAAAAGATCCATCAAAATAAGGCCTCCATTGAATGCTAGGAGTGACAGTCATGATAGTTTCATCAGGAAAGTCTGTGACAATAGGATGATCTCCAAGAATGGGAGCTTCTGCAAGTTGATCTGTTAATGTTTGTCCTTTGATGGCTTTGTGTTATGTGTACACAATATCAAATTCACTAAGGATCATTACCCATTTTGTCATGCGACCTGTCAAGGTGACTTTTGATAACAAGTACTTAAGTGGTCAATCTTTTCTATCAATTGTACTTTGTGATTAAGTATATAATGGTGTAGCTTATGCGTACAAAAGACCACAGCTAGGAAACCTCTCTCAATAGTGGTATAGTTGAGCTCATAACCCACTAAAGTCTTGCTAAGATACTATATGGCACATTCTTTTTCATTGTCATCTAATTGTGCTAGGAGAGCACCCAGTGCTACTGTAGTTGCAGGGATGTAGAGAATTAAAGGTCTTCCTGACACATGCGGGACCAACACTGGTGGATTAGCTAGATATACCTTGAGAGCTGTTCAAAATCCTTTTGACACAAGCAGTCCCAAATGAATTTAATATCCTTTCTTAGTAGGTGAGAGAAAGAATGCACCTTGTCTGCTAGTTGTGAGACAAATCTCCAGATGGATTGAAGTCTTCCTTGCAAGCTCCTTAATTGTTTCAAAGTTTTAGGAGGTGGCATCTCCAAAATAGCTTTCACCTTCTTAGGATCCACTTCTATTCCTCTATGAGACATAATGTAGCCTAAGAGCTTACCTGATTGCACACCAAATTCACATTTTTGGGGATTCAATCGAACCTTATACTTTTCCAGTCTATCAAAGATTGTAGTGAGAATATCAATGTGTGATTCTCATGTCTTGGATTTTCCTAAGATATCATCCACATAATCTTCCATGATCACATGAAGGAGGTCATGAAATATGGTCTTCATGGCTCTTTGGTATGTGGCACCGGCATTCTTGAGACCAAAGGGCATGACCTAATAACAAAATGTACTCCACAGGGTAGTGACTGCAATTTTATGCTGGTCTTCCACTACTATGTGAATCTGATTATATCCAGAAAAACCATCCATGAGGGACAACATCTCATGCTCAACAGTCAAATCCACTATGATGTCAATGTTTGGAAGTGGAAAATCATCCTTAGGGCAGGCGAGATTAAGATCTCTGAAATTAGTACAAATCTGGATGCCCCTGGAGGGTTTACCTACTAGTACAATGTTTGAGACCCATTCTGGATAGTCTATTGGTCTGATGAATTCTGCATCTAGCATCTTTTGCAATTCAGCTTTAGCCAGGAGTGCTACTTTTGGATGCATCTTGCATAATTTTTGCTTGAGAGGTTTGATTTTAGGATCCATAGCAAGATGATGTACAACCAAGTCAGTGTCAAGTCCAAACATATGCTTATATGTCCATGCAAAGTTAATGTAGGCTTTCTTAAGGAATGCAGTCATGGACTCTTGTTCTGTCTCATCTAGAGAGGTTGTAATGTAGGTGATCTTAGGATCTGCATCTATGCCCAGATTAACTGCAATTGTTTCTTCTATGAGGATAGAATATTTCTTTGATGGTAATGACATGAAGGGAAAGTCAACTTCCCCCTCCTCTAGTGCCTCAGAGAGGTTTTCACTAGAGGATGTGCCCTTTATTTTATCTTTTTCTCCATCCAAAGGTGCCTCAGAAAGGTTTTCACCCAAGGATGTTTTATCATTTTTTTTATTTTATTTTTTCTTCATTTTTGCAACTAAGGGAGTTGACTTGGCTACCAAAGTAGGATTTCTTGCTATAGTGAATATGATGTTCATTGTCTTGGAGATTTCTTAGTCCGAAAAGTGCTAGAACTACCTCATCAGAATCACATATGTCTAAGGCAGGTGGTGAATCTTGTTGGTCCCAATCGATCAGTTCAGGATTGGTAAGCGGAAGTTCTGGTGAGGAAAGGTTAGATTGGGTGATATCGAGGACATGGGTATCAAGGTCATTTTCAATATATTGGAAAGGGACTTCAAAGAACTCTTCCTCGGTGTCTGAATTGGATTCAATCAAACAATAGTTGTTGGTAAAGGTTTTCTTAGTTTGTATGGAACCCAGTCCTCATCCTTGGGGGTATCCAATTAGGTATGTGCAAGATCATGAGGGGCCAAACTATGCCCTTAAGTGCCAATGAAAAATTAGCAAATCAGGGTTAGTCAACTTGACGTGAAAATTTGAACTAGCTATGAACCTAATACCAAAAAGTTGTAAGGATATAATCTATAGGAAATTGAATGTAGTTTCTAAACTACTAGGCCTTTTATAAAAAAAATTAATATAATTGGTGAAAAGTATAGATTTCAATGCAGCAGTACAAAAATTTTAGGAAAAAAATAAGTAGGTGTATGTCTGACCACCTTAGTCATGATCAAATGATAACATTTTTTTATAAGATTTTATATATAAGTAGTAGACTCATGTCTGGATGTGACACATATTTTTTTATAATTTTATTCCAAAAAATAATTAATTATGAATTTTCTGCTACAACATTTTTAGAATTAAAAAACTCCCGTGTCTGACCAGCTTAACTCATTCAAAAATTTACAAAATTCAAAAAAAAAAAAAATTCCTTATAGTAGGCAAAGCATAGAATGTGACGCATTTTTTAGATTTCAAAAATGTTATACCGTCTAAAATTTATAGTCATTTTTCAATCAGTATATAAATCAGCACTTTAGAGGTAACTCGATTAGAAAATAACTAATAATTACTTGCCGAATTCAAAATTTGACAACAATTATATCGATAGAAAGCTGATAATCTCCTTAAGATACCCTTTTCATTTCATCAAATTCAGGTGAAAAAAAAAATTGTCAGCTACATAATCAAAGTCTGGAACACGAAGAAATAGGGGAAAAACACATTTTTGTGACATTTGAAGAGTTGACCAGGTAGGTTTGGTGCACAAAGCAATACCGACCCAAATCGGGTACCCGATATTTTCAGGTACCCGAAAATCCCGGTAGAAATTTTGAATTTTAAATTTGCCCTCCCCTTTCTCCCTCTTAATTTATTTCCAACCCCTTTCTCCCTCCAATTTCTCCATACTTCAATATATTATATATCAAAAATTATATATTAGATTATATATTATATATATTAAATATTACATAATATCTATTATATATTCAATATTATATAATATACATTTTACATTAAATATTATATAATATATATTAATATTAAATGTTACATTATACATCATATATTATATATTATTTTATATGTATTATATATTAATATGTATTTTACAATATATCACATGATATCTTCATATTTAAATTGTATGTAATATATATTTTATATTATAATATATATATATATATATGATATGTATTATATATTATTTATAAAATATTGTTGTATATATAATAAAATCAAGTATAGTATATATATAATATATATATATATTATATAGGACATAACAATACATAGGTTAATTATAACTAAAATTCAAAATTATATTGCATGACTGGCTTCTGCGAGATATGAAGAAAATATGAATTCAGCAAAAGTCTTTTCTGCAGTAGCAACAGATTAGAAAAGGGCTCCTTTTCCATCAGAAAGAGGAGGCAAAGAGGCAGGGCGTCTTGCTTCCATCTTCTTCCCCCGAGGCTGGCTTTCATGCGAACACTAGCTTGGAACATAGAGATGCCAAGGTTTTTACTAGTTATTGTTTCAATTGCTTGTTATATGGGCACAAAATGTTGGAATGTAGGGAACCAGACCAAAGATCGTATCGATCAAATTATGAACACTTAAAGGGTTTCATTGCTAAGTAGAAGGAGAAAAGCGTGGCTGAATCTTCTCTAAAAGAAAGAGGGATTGAAGAAAAGAACTTTAGTTCCTTAGTAGAGGCTTCGATTGGCTTTAAGAAATTAGGGCAGAACAATGAACCTACATTTAACATTTTTACAGTTCAATCTCTGGATAGGCAGCTTGATATGTTTGCAAAAACCAAGTATGTGTTAAGGGCCAAGCTTAGTAGCTGGTGTGCTAGTATTCATGAATCTGGAATTAATTCAGATCATAATGCCAATATACCCCAATCAAGTTTGAGGGAAGGAAAAGTTACAGCAGAGGCTACCTCAGGGCACTTCATAGATCAAAATTGGGCATGGCATTCAGTTAAAAGGAAGAATAAGGTTAGGGTTTCTACTTTGGCTCACATTGATAATAGTTTACCATTAAGGAATGCGTTTGATTTACTAAGTAAGAAGGAAAACTTACCTGGCATTTACTCACCCCCGCATAAAAGGAAGGGAGTTATGATAGGTAAGGAAATTAGGGTTCAAATGCATAGGGCGCCAGCACATCAAAGCAAGAAAGATGTGTTAGCACAGCCTAAGCAAAGGAAACCCTACCCTATTATAGCCAAAAATCCTTCCTTCTCTGCGGGGGATTGGAGGAACATTGCAACTACCAAAATCTATAGCCCTCTGCATCGCAAAAGATTAGCAAGGCCCGCTCTGTCTGATTGTAAGCAATACGGGAAATACTCTATTTTGCAAAAGAATAAACACCAGAATCTCACATATACGCCTCCCCATAGGCGCGGTAAGGATCTGAATAAAGGCATCTCAAAGGTTGGTATGCACTATGATAATCTCATCCTAGATAGTGATGTTGTTGTCCAAAAGCAAAAATAACTTGCAGACACAGGCTTAATCTGCATATGGAAAGGTACAGGGGTTCCTATCAATGTCTTAGTCACAAAGTTGACATCACTACTTCCCGAAGAGGTAAGTATTTCTCGACTCATGGAAAATTTCATGTATATTGATTGCAAGAATATAGATATTAAAAATAGCATAAAAAGAAAAAAGTGTCTTAAATTTAGAAGTATTCCTTTTGCTTTGTTTGATTGGATCCCTCTATTCAATCCCATGTATTTGAAGAATTTTAAAGTTGAAAAAGTTGTAACCATTAAGAATGTACCATTGGAATTGTCTGGTCAGGATATTTTCTGCAATATAGGAAATAAGATTGGTAGTTTTATTAGAATGGTTGAAACAACAAACATGCATTTAGATCAGATAATCATTGTAGAATTGGATTACCACCAAAAATATATCTCTCCTATACAATTAAGTTTCAATTCTAACTCTATTATTGTTAACCCAATTATCTTAGAAGATTATATGGAAATTAACAAAGCCACCAATATAGAACAAGCAAGCACTAATCCATTAAATCGGTTTAGCAATGATTATGAAATCCACTTCTGTAAGGGCAAGGGAGGTTTCAATATAAAGGGACCTAAAGAATATAATGCAGATAGACCTATATCTCAATTTGAGACTAAAAATTTAGGGGAAGATCAGGGCAAGTTGATAAACAACCTTCCACAGGAGATTAAGGATACAGGAATTTGCCCCTTAGAAGGAGAGGAAAAGGCAATAGTTTCCCCCTCTCTTCATAAAGCAATGCAGAAGGAGGACAATAGAAATCCAGTTCTTAATTTGGAAATGGGGGACTTAGCTGATAAAAGTATGCCCAACCCAAATGTGGAGGGTATTCTATTTTTGGAAACAGAACAGATAGAGATAGAAAGCAAGACTCTCAAAGATGAAACAGATTTATTAGCAGATCAATCAGTGTACCCAGAGGGCTCATCCACAACAGCAGATAGGGATCCTGAAGAAAAATTTAATGAGGAAGTAGACCAAATTATAAAGTGCCTAGGAGAATCTCTTGTAGAGGATCTTATGAAAATGTTCATGGATGAAATTTTTGATCTGGAGGAACTAAATTACCAAAGAGAAACATTAATTAGATATATCAGCAATGCAACTTTAGTTCAGGCAGAGAAGGAGAATAATGAAACAATACAACTATTAAAAACCCCTGATCAAAGTGGTGATAGGCTCCTAGGAGACTATGTAATAAATGCAAAGGATAAAGATGAAGATAGACAGAGTCCAAAAAAGGAACCTATTTCTATTCAAAATGAAGGCTCAAGAAATGAGGGAACCAATAAAGAGGTTCCCTGTTGCAATATAAATGATATCGAATCACTGCACAAGGGGAAGGAACAAGAAATAGCAATCCCAATAGAAATAGAATCCCTTAATGTGATAATACCAAAGAATTCAAATGAGGTAATTAAGATCTATGGTAAAGAGATTATAGATAACAATGAGATCAATATACAAACGGAACCAGAACAAGTGACTGTAGGGCAACAGGACAAGATCATCAGTATAGCGGGAAACATGTCAATGGTTAAAGATTCCATAGAAGGCCTCTTTGGCATAACTAATGAAAATAGACATTTGGAATAGCAATGAATAGAGGATGCCTTAGTACACCAAATATTAACAGAATCAAAAAGAAAAGAGGGAGAAAATCAGCTGTTGAACTCAGAACCATAGATGGAAATTCAGGTAATCAAAAGAAATTAGCCGATATTCTAAACACAGGGAAGGGGAAGTGCCTTCCCCAAGAACAATGAAAGTCACTACATGGAATATTAGGGGACTAAATGCCCCTACTAAGTAGAGATTAATTAAAAGATACCTTAAAAATTTTGACTCAGAAATTATTTTATTATAGGAAACTAAACTTAATAAAGTAGGAAGCTCCAAGTTCAGAAAAAAATTAGGCATATGGAAAGTAGAGTATGCGACCTCAATAGGTACTTCCAGAGGGTTAGCAGTATTATGGGATCCTAGGAAGTTAGCAGCCACACCTTTATCCCATAATAGTAACTGGTTGGCTCTAGAAATTAAAAGTCTAAAGTCTAATTTACAATTCAACTTAATTAACGTATATGGCCCCATACCTAATGAGGATAAGAGGAGAGTCTAGCAAGAAATCCACCTCTTTTTATCCGTAAATTCAGAATCCCTCTTCTTTATTGGAGGGGATTTCAATGCTATTTTAGATACAGAAGAGAAATATGGGGGTTCTCAATATATATCACAAGCTCATAAGGATTTTAGTAAATGGGCATCAGACAATAATCTAATTAGCATAAACACAAACAATGGCATTTACACTTGGAACAATAGAAGAGTAGGTTTTAGCCATATAGCAGAAAAATTAGATAGATTCTTCGTTAAGATGAATGATGGAATCTGTAACTTATTGTATAGTGCAGAGATTCTGCCAGAGGCAGGATTGAATCATTTTTCGGTTAGGCTCACTATTATAGAGGATTCCAAACCAGCTAGAAGTCCTTTCAAATTCAAGTTTATGTGGTTCCAAAACCCAGAGTTTATAAATCTCTTGGAGGAATGGTGGAAAAAAATTTCAATAAAAGGATCTAAAATGTATTGTTTAACAGCAAAATTAAAAATTACTAAACATAAAGCATTAGAATGGAATAAGAACAATTTTAATATTATCTTCGAAGAAAAGGATCAGTTGGAGCAAGAAATAGCTGACCTCAACAATTTAGTTATAGAACAAGGTATGGACGAACTAAGCTATCATAGAGAAAAGGAATTAATGGCTAAGTACAATGATATTCTTCTTAAAGAAGAAATTTTTTGGAGACAAAAATCTAGGGAGTCTTGGTTAAAAGGAGACAGCAATACAAAAAAATTTCATAACACCACTAAGTGCAATAGAAGCATCAACAGAATAGCTAAAATTAAGTCCAGTGATGGGCTTATAAATGAGGACCCTAAGAAGATATCGAGTGTGATTATGAACTTCTATCATACCCTTCTCAATGGTGCAGAAGCATCTGACCTTTCAACACAAAATGAAATGCTTAAAGCCATTCCTAAACTAATTACGAAGCTCGATAATAAAATGTTAAATAATAAGTTATCCCTTGAAGAAGTCAAAGTGGTAGTATTCCAACTTCACCCGAATAAAGCACCAGGTCCGGATGGTTTTCAAGCAGGTTTTTTCCAGAAGTGTTGGCATTTTATTGGGAAAGAGGTATGGCAAGCAATGGAAGCTACCAGGAACACGGGGTCCCTGCTAAGTGAAATCAATAACACCTTTTTTGCTTTAATCCCAAAGAAAAATGAAAGTGTGGATTCTGGGGATTTCAGGCCAATATCCCTCTGTAACACAATAGACAAGATCCTCTCTAAATGCTTAGCAAATAGACTTAAAACACTGTTGCCCATAATTTCTGAAGAACAGACAGGTCTTGTAGCAAATAGATCGATCTTGGATGGAATAATTATAGCACAAGAATTAGTCCATACTGCTCAAATGACAAAGGTACCAAGTATGTTTATGAAAATAGACATTCAAAAAGCATATGACAAAGTAGAATGGAGAGTCCTTTGCAAATGCATGGAAGCTTTCAGTTTCTCTAAGCAATGGGTCAATCTTATTTTTAATTGTATTTCAACCCCTAAGATATCGGTTCTAATTAATGGCACTCTGGAAGGCTTCTTTAGTATCTTGAGAGGCATTAGGCAAGGGGACCCAATGTCCCCCTTTCTATATGTAATCATGGCAGAAGCTTTGGGAAGATCTATAACAAAGAGACATTTGGAAGGAAAGATCTCGGGTCTACAGGTCGCTAAAAACATTTCAAATATCACACACCAACAGTTTACAGATGATACGATTCTACCTGGTCAAGCCAACTGTCAAGAAGCTAAAGCATTTAAAGATATCCTAACTATTTACATGAAAGCCTCAGGGCAATGGGTTAACCCCACTAAATCAGAAATTTTCTTCATTAATACCTCACCGAGAGTAGAAAGAGAGATTTGTAAGTTGATGGGTTATAAAATTAGCAAGTTTCCGTGTAAGTATTTGGGCATTGACCTGGATAAAGGTCTTCTATCTTCCAAACTCTGGCAACAAGTGATTACCAAAGTCCAAAATAAGAAGAGCTCATGGAAAGGAAGATGGCTAACAAAGGTAGGAAGGACAACTATGATCAAGTCGGTCCTTTCAACCATACCCATGTACCAGATGTCAATTCTCCCTTTACCAATAAATATTAAAAAGAACCTAGATAAAATGTTTAGAGAATTTTATTGGCAAGGCCCATCAGAAGACAAAAAACTTGCCCTAATAAAATGGGATACCTTATGTAAACCTATTTCTAAGGGAGGCCTCGGCATTAAAAACCTTCTATGGCAAAACCAAGCCCTAGGAGCTAAACTTATATGGAGAATGTATAAGGAACCTAGATGTAAATGGGTGTCGATATTATTACAAAAATACATTCTTGATGCGGATCCCATCAACATCTTCAGGTCCTCCACACATGTCAAAGGATCTAGGATATGGAATTTCATCAAAGAATGCAGAGGAATTATTAATAACTATTTATCATGGGATGTAGGTGTAGGGGATCAAGTTCTTTTTTGGGAGGATTCGTGGGCAGGTCTCACTCCCCTTAGCAATTTGGGTTTTTCCATGGAGTTTATGGAAGAATGTAAAAGAGTCAAAGGCATCTTTCTCAAGGATTATATATGTAAGAAAGAAAGTAATAAATGGAGCAATTTAGAAGAAATTGACTCTATATGGCAGGAGAAGTAGAAATTTACGTCAATAATGGAAAAGAGAGAAGTTGTACTTAAAAATAGATTAGACAAACTGATTTGGGCAAGATCAAAGAATGGTAACTATTCTGTAAAGGAGGGCTACAATACCATTATCCAAGAACAGAAGATGGACGATATAGATATCCCTCTGAACCTTTGCTGGAATAAATCTGGCCTCCCAAAAGCAGGTATGTTTCTATGGGCTGCCTTGCAAAATAAAATTTTGATAGCAGACAGATTTAAGAAAGTGGGTTTTGAAGGGCTATCCAGATGCCCCATGTGTGAGAGTCAATCTGAGGATGTTAATCACATCCTCCTCAACTGCCCATATGCCCAAAACTGTTGGAATTGGCTTCATCAATGTTTAGGCTGGAAGTCTGCTCTCCACGTTGATCTATTAAGTAACCTTAAAGCATGGCCATCACTTTATAAAGATAATCTATATAAGGATATATGGACCATCTCCCTGGCAATAGTTGCCTAGGAATTATGGAAAGAAAGAAATAGGAGGATTTTCACAGGTCAAAAATTACCATGGAGTTCAATCACAAATAAAATAGAAGCATCAATAGTAGAAAATATCAATAGTAATCTCAGAAACAAGCTAAGCTATGAAGAGGCATTCAAGAATTGGGATAAAAAAATCAGAGCAAAATGGCCAAAATTAGATATTCCTCCCCTATATGGAAAAGGGGGACCCAAAGTGAAGGCTGATCGAGTTTCTTGCAAATGGATCCCTCTGAGAGAGGGATGGTATAAACTTAACTTTGACAGAGCTTCTAGAGGTAACCCCGGGGTAGTAGGTATTGGGGGGATTATTCACAATTGGAAGTCAGAAGCCATTGCTAAGTTCTCCAGTCCCATAAATCCTTCCACGAATAACATGGTAGAATGCGTAGCGGCCTTAGAAGGTTTAAAATTGTGTAGGAAGATCAACTTATCCAAAGTAGTTATCGAAGGAGATTCACAAATTATCATCAATGCCATTCAAAACAAGAAAACTCCCAATTGGTCCCTTAACTCGAAAATAGAAGAGATTAACCAAGTTATCGAGGGGATCCTGAAGTATGAAATAAGACACACATATAAAGAGGGTAATACAGAGGCAGATAAGCTAGCCAATCTAGGAGCCAACGGAGTTACAATTATGGATCGGTATATCTAATAATCTACATAGGCTTATATTCTAACAAACTTTTTTAACACAGATGCAGTAACATTCCACTTAATATGAATTTCTACTAAACTATAGGTTTGTAGTAGTTATAGGGTGATTAGTACAAATTATAGAAGGTCATTTAGCCCAAAGACATTAAAATTGGCTATAGGTAGATACTAGTATTAGTAGCCTTGCTTGAAGATCCCCAAGCTACTAAAAATTATTACCTGTAAAACTCAGCTAAGATAGGAGGATAGGGATGGGATAGGGTATTAGGGTAAGGGATGCAGGTACCTATAATCTTGGTTTATATTCTTTACATAGTATGCCTTTTTATTCAGAGGTATGCATCACGTATTGAGTGTTTGCAGAGCCTTTTTTATAGGTAGCATAATAAATAGCAGAGCACTTGCAAATAAAATCATAATAAAAAGCACCCAGTTTTCCCATTCCATGGTGACACTACCAGCAAGGCATAAATTTGGATCATCATCTCTTATACTCGTCAGCTCATCATGAACCGGAAGGGAATCAGAATTTAATCCTTTTTCTCCTTGTTATCATTTCAACTAGTGATAGCCGAAGCTAGAAGCTTAGTGCATTACTTGTATGTTTGCTTGGGGAAGTTATCATTATCATCATTAGTAGGATTCTGCCAATGATAGCACTTAGAAGGGCTAGAAAAGATGGTTTACTGTGTAGACCATAACCTTACAATACCCTACCTAGAAGTCACAAAAAATAGGTCGTACTGCATTTGAAAAAGTCAACGGTTGCATGATCGCATGAGCCCGAAAGGCTTCATGCAATCATGTGACAAGCCTTTGAGATCTCACCCTACTACCACATAGCCACCTGGGCCCACTAGAACCTTTGACACCTCTATCTAGATGGATACATCACCGTCCATGGACCCACTATCAGAGTCAAAGTCCCTGCTGACCGCTAGAGGCTTGTCGCATGGTCGCATGCGCTTGGGAAGCCGCATGCGATCATGCGACAAGCATGAAACCACACAATAGAAACTGTTGTGAACTACCTTAACTATGACCACTGATGGTTTTTCACATGGTCACATGGGCTTGGAAGAGCCCATGTGATCATGTGACCAATCGTAAGAGCCGGAGTCATAGTCCCTGCTGACCGCTAGAGGCTTGTCGCATGGTCGCATGCGCTTGGGAAGCTGCATGTGATCATGCGACAAGCATGAAACCGCACCACCGAAACCATTGTGAAATGCCTTTACTATGACTGCTGACGGTTTGTCGCATGGTCACATGGGCTCGAAAGAGCCCATGCAATCATGTGACCAACTGTAAGATGTTAACCACTGACCACTGGCAGCTTGCTATTTGCTTGACTGCTAACTGGCCCCATGGTGACGTTAGCAACTGGGACCCACCTGGTCATGATAGCACACTTAGGAAATATGCCACCTCACTCAAAAAGAATGAACCCACTGAGATTCTAATCTGACCATTGTCCCATGATCTCATGGGCTTGAAAGATTCCATGAGATTATGCGAAAGCCGTCGGATCTCCACTGCACTTGCATGGCTATGAGGAACTAGGACCCGCCTGGTTGGAGTTGCGCACTTGAAGGTCAAAAACACAGAAGGTTTTCTAACTAGAGGTTGAAAACACAAAGAATTTTTGGACCAAAAGTCAAAAACATCCTGAGCCTTTAGAGAGAAGGTCGAAAACACACTGGGTTTTCAGGCCAAAAGGCAGAAAACACAGAGGGATTTGACACTTGAGCATTTCTTGGAACAAATAGGATGTGGCCAAAAAGGGAATGATAAGGAAATTTTTGGCAACAGTACTTTCACAATAGCAAATTAAAGGGCGTCTCCATAATACATGGTTGACATTAGTATACACTCTTAGAAAAAATACTTGGAATTGATAACATGATCAGATTCCCTTTGACATGAAGGTATTCATAGCTAATTTGTTATCATTATATGGACTAAGTCATGTTAATTATGTTTCTGTAAGGAGTTAATAAAATCCCTGAGGTGATGCCCTTGGGAAGGGGGTCAATGGATACTTTTACTGTTTTGCTACACAGCTAGACATGGGTAAGAGTATATGAATATATGTATAGGTATATACATATATTCATATTCTTCTTAACAAACCTTGCTAAGTGCTATATTAATGATGTCCTTAGATAGGATAATGGTATGTACATATGCTTAGATATATGCACATTATATATATGTATATATAAATGTATGTATATACCATCTTATCTTACTTTAAGCTAGCAAGGTCTTCTAAGCATTGTTTTTACTCAGGGAAGCATTTCGTGTTACAGAAGATGAGGCACAGCTAATGCATTTGAGAATACAGTACAGAACATAGTCACAATTGGAATTCCTATATTAAGTTAAAGGATCCTAAAGTCAGAGTTTATATTAGGTATATAGATATATATATATATACTAGTAATAGTAGATATAGATATATATACTGATGCCTAAAGCTAAGATATAACAATTTGCAAGATCAGAATCAGGAAGTCTTCAATCCTGTTACCTTTTATAGTTTAATATATATAAATATACATATGTTGATAATAGTATATCTATATTTATATACATTTGATCACCTCTAGAAAACAATTCAGCACAGGATACATATATGATAAGAACTAGGGATGTATTGAGCAACAAATAAAGTTATTACTTGCTTTAATGGGCAACTTGCAATTGAATCTTTTCCTTAATTAAGAATGTAGTATCAAGAGATAGGGACATATGTTTTTATGGAATCTCCTGGGATCTAAGAATAGTGTTATGTTGTTATGAAGGACTTAATAATAAGTTTGAAGTACTGACGTTGCAAAGCCAAACACTCATCGATCTAATGTATTTTCAAGTAAAAGTAGAAACTGATGTTCTCCATGAAATGAATGTATAAATTGATTCCTTAAGTCTCCATGATCCTAACAGTGAAAATGGTGTACGATTTGATGTTGAAATGAGCCAAGTTGGGAATCCATGTGCACCAATCATAGAGCGGTCGCATGATCACATGGAATAAAATAATGCCTTGCAATCATGCGACAATGGAGTTCAGGCAAGTGAATGCGCTCTACTAGGACCCACGTATGCTAACAGCGTAGATGCGATAATGAAAAGTTATAAGTCCGAGCCCGATGAGGATATTATTTCATGTGCCAATGATAAAGCGATCGCATGATCGCGTGAATAAAATAACACTCTTGCAATCATGCGATAATGGAGGACCAGGTGGGACCCAAGTCAATGGACTTACCTATGGTGGAACAAAGAAAAGGATCCAACGGCCCTCGCATAATCATGATCCCTATCAAATGCTTTTGCAAACTTGCGAGATCTTTCCACGTGTAAAGGTGGGGCTGAGAAAAGTTGTCCGAAAGGAGGTTGCATAAGATTCTTGATCGACGGCTCCCGCTTTTCCATTTTGGAAAGAAAGATGCTTAGCGGGATATTGACACGTAGCCAAGAGACCAAAAGATTTGTAGATACTAAATCAACGGTAGTCACTTAGTCGCTATGGTGTGCAAGATGCTTTGTGACTAAGCGGGATCCTTCCACATGTCCAGGTGGGGCCAAAAGAGTTAGTATGCGATATCATATCAACAGTAGTCGCTTAGTCGCTATGGTGTGGAAGTTGCTTTGTGACTAAGCGGGATCTTTCCACGTGTCCAGGTGGGGCCGAAAGAATTTGTATGCGATATCAAATCAATGGTAGTTGCTTAGTCGCTATGGGAAGGAAGATGCTTTGTGACTAAGCGGGATGTTGACATGTAGCCTGTGGGACCTGAATCTTAAAGGAACTGTCGGAGATGATATAATCATGGTCGTTCATTTCAAAAGCTACCAGATCAATGGCATAAGTTCAAATCTGAGAATTTTTCAACGGATGCCAAACTCAAATATAGCGTCCTCTCAGATGTATTACCACATATGTCGCATGATCGCAAGAATTAAAACAATATCATGCGATCATGCGATGACATAAACCAAGCAGATGAGAGAAGATAATGAACGACAATGAGTCTGTACCAAATTATAAGGGGGTTGAGGGACATTGTTGTGAAGTTATGAATGACTTGGTGATGAGTTATAATGGCTGAAAAATGGATTGATTTCTATTAAGATGATGAGCATATGGATGATTATTGTAAATCAAATGACATGTTTTATTTACTTCAACTTAGCATGAAGACAAAGTGAAGAGTATGCAAACAGAGGAATCATCGAGCTACTGGAAGAAGTTGGCCAAGTGTCAAAGTAGTTTATGGTATATATAAATATATATACATGGGTGTTTGTATATATATATTTATATATAAATTCTAGCTTCCTCCTATGAGTATTTCAAAATGGCTTATATATAATAACTAACAGGGCTTCAAAGTATGTTTGGCTTAAGGTACTGGACTTTCTTCTCTTTCCTGTTACTTTTATATATAAGAGTCATAAATATAGGTATATTGAGGACAGTATACATATATTAATATATAGAGCTTTGCAAATATATATTTATATATTGGATTAGCCTCGAAAGATCTCATAGATTCAGTAAGGGTATGAACACATGGTTATATATATATAATCTACATATATATATATATATATATAACCACATCTTCAAACTAGTTATTTTTTGCCTTACAATTTGAGGAGCTTGGAAATCTTTGCAACTTTTTCTGAATGATGTAAATATTCGAGGCCCATAATGAACTCTGCTATTATCTTCTTTCCGATAGTTAGTCAGGTATGACTTGAAATTAGTCAGAGCACTAGTATAGTACTGAGGAGTATATTTAGTTATGATGTAAATATGCCTAAAATGTTAAGACTCTCGTGGCAGGAATTGTTAATCTTTAGCGGTAAGGATTTTTAATCACAAGAGTATTTGTTTCTAGTGTTATATTGTCAATAATAAAAGTCTTTAACTATAGGCTTCATAGTCAATATCAAATATTCTTAGAGAGGTTATGTAGCCGAGATGTAGAATTTTTATCTTGATGCAGGTTAACCTTGGTCTTGGAGGAATTTTCTCTTGTTTTTTTCAGGAAGGACTATCATTCGGATGTTCAACGCATATACTTGACATAGTAGGAGGATTAGAAACTCTACTTCAATTGTACAAATGATGTAATCCTTGTCTAATTGCCATTCTATGTATAATTCATGATTTTAAAAAAAGCAATCTAGAGTTTAATCGGAACGTGGGTATGCCTACGTAAAATATGTACAAATCTTGATAGGTATCAAGCCGTGGGTATGCCTATGGAAAATATGTATTTTAAAAAATCTTGACAATTGTCGAGTCGTGGGTATGCCCATGTAAATTTTTGTATAAGGTCAGGACCTATGGTCCCAGGAAAGGCTGGAGGTTTTCTCAGCCCTGCTCTTTCCTACCAGCACCTGCAGTGAGCGGGGTCACATTGTAATATAATTATTTATATTAATAAAAATCTCTAGGGCTTCAGCCTTTTACCGATCAAAAAAAACAAAAAACAATACATAGGTTAATTACACCAATATAAGGCATCCAAAAGGTTTCCAAAGGGGTCATAAGGGTTCCTAAGGGTCCTAAGGCTTGAGAAAGTGTACACATACCCCTTAGGTCCCTTTGTAACCCCCGACAACACATTAGAGCACTCAATTGTGTCCCAAGGAGTCCTACATCCCCCTGGGACACACTTTAGTGTTGAAATATGTCAAAAGGGGTCATGGGGACTTCATAGGGGTCCTAGTATGCCTTATCACACGTTAAGACCCATAGAAAGTCCCCATGACCCCTTTTGACACATTTCAACACTTAAGTTTGTCCCAAGGGTCCATATGACCCCTTAGGAAACACTTGAGTGTTCTCATATGTCGAAAGGGGTCAGCGGGACTTCCTATGAGTCCTAGTATGCCATATCACGCATTAGGACCCCTATGAAGTCCCAATGACTCCTTTTGACACATTTCAACACTCAAGTGTGTCCCAAGGGGTCGTATGACCTCTTATGACACACTTGAGAGTTCTAATGTGTCAAAAGGGGTCATGGGGACTTCCTAGGGGTCCTAACACGTGATAAGGCATACTAGGACCCCTAGGAAGTCCCCATGACCCATTTTGACACATTTCAACACTCAAGTGTGTCCCAAGGGGTCGTATGACCCCTTAGGACACACTTGAGTGTTCTAATGTGTCGAAAGGGGTCATGGGCACTTCCTAGGGGTCCTAGTATGCCTTATCACATGCTAGGACCCCTAGAAAGTCTCGATGACCCCTTTTGACACATTTCAACACTCAGGTGTGTCCCAAGGGGTCGATGACTCCTTAGGACACATTGGAGAGTTCCATTGTGTCGAAAAGGGTCATGGGTACTTCCTAGGGGTCCTAACACGTGATAAGGCATACTAGGACCCCTTGAAAGTCCCCATGACCCCTTTTGACACATTTCAACACTCAAGTGTGTCCCAAGGGGTTGTATTACCTGTTAGGACACACTTGAGTGTTCTTATGTGTCAAAAGGGGTCATGGGGACTTCCTAGGGGTCCTAGTACACCTTATCACATGTTAGGACCCCTATGAAGTCCCCATGACCCCTTTCAACACATTTCAACACTCAAGTGTGTCCCAAGGGGTCATATGACCCCTTAGGACACACTTGAGTGTTTTCATGTGTCGAAAGGGGTCATGTGGATTTCCTAGGGGTCGTCTTATGTGTTATCATACATTAGGACCCTTAGGAAGTACCGATGATCCATTTCAACACTCAAGTGTGTCCCAAGGAGTCATATGACTCCTTAAGACACACTTGAGAGTTCTAATGTGTCGAAAGGGGTCATGTGGACTTCCTAGGGGTCCTAGTACACCTTATCACATGTTAGGACCCCTAGGAAGTCTTCATGACCCCTTTTGAAACATTTCAAGACTCAAGTATGTCCCAAGGGGTTGTATGACCCCTTATGACACACTTGAGAGTTCTAATATGTCAAAAGGGGTCATGGGGACTTCCTAGGGGTCCTAACACATGATAGGGCATATTAGGACCCCTAGGAAGTCCCCATGACCCCTTTTGACACATTTCAACACTCAAATGTGTCCCAAGGGGTGGTATGACCCCTTAGGACACACTTGAGTGTTCTAATGTGTTGAAAGGGGTCATAGGCACTTCCTAGGGGTCCTAGTATGCTTTATCACATGTTAGGACCCCTAGGAACTCCCGATGACCCCTTTTCACACATTTCAACACTCAAGTGTGTCCCAAGGGGTCATATGACCCCTTAGGACACACTTGAGAGTTCTAATGGGTCAAAAGGGGTCATGCAAACTTCCTAGTGGTCCGAACATGTGATAGGGTGTACTAGGACCCCTAGGAAGTCCCCATGACCTATTTTGACACATTTCAACACTCAAGTGTATCCCAAGGGATCATATAATCCCTTAGGACACACTTGAGTGTTCTCATGTGTCAAAAGTGGTCATGGGGACTTCCTAGGGGTCCTAGTATGCCTTATCATGTGTTAGGACTCCTAGGAAGTACTGATGAGCCCTTTTGACACATTTCAACACTCAAGTGTGTCCCAAGGGATCCTATGACACCTTAGGACACACTTGAGAGTTCTAATGTGTCGAAAGGGGTCATGGGGACTTCCAAGGGGTCCTAACGTGTGATAAGGCATACTAGGACCCCTAGGAAGTCCCCATGACCCCTTTTGACACATTTCAACACTCATGTCCTAAGGTGTCATAGACCCCTTGGGACACACTTGAGTGTTTAAATGTGTCAAAAGGGGTCATCGGTACTTTCTAGGGGTCCTAACATGTGATAAGGTGTACTAGGACTCCTAGGAAGTCCTAATGACCCTTTTTGATACATGAGAACACTCAAGTGTGTCCTATGAGATTATACAACCCTGTGCGAAACACTTTAGTGTTGAAATGTGTCAAAAGAGGTCATGCGGACTTCCTAGGGGTCCTAGTACACCTTACCACATGTTAGGACCCCTAGGAAGTGTGCATGACCCCTTTCGATACATTAGCACTCTCAAGTGTGTCATAAGGGGTCATACGACCCCTTAGGACACACTTGAGTGTTGAAATGTGTCAAAAGGGGTCATCGGGACTTCCTAGGGGTCCTAATGTGTGATAAGGCATACTAGGACCTCTAGGAAGTTCCCATGACCCCTTTCAACACATTAGAACACTCAATTGTGTCCTAAGTGGTCATACGACCTCTTGGGACACACTTGAGTGTTGAAATGTGTCAAAAGGGGTCATGGGGACTTCCTAGGGGTCCTAGTACACCTTATCACATGTTAGGATCCCTAGGAAGTCCCCATGACCCCTTTTGACATATTATAACTCTCAAGTATGTCATAAGGGGTCATACAACCCCTTGGGAAAAACTTTAGTGTTGAAATGTGTCAAAAGGGGTCATGAAAACTTCCTAGGGGTCCTAACGCGTGATAATGTGTACTAGGACCCCTAGGAAGTCCCCATGACCCCTTTCAACACATTAAAACTCTCAAGTGTGTCCTAAGTGGTTGTATAAGGGTCATATGACCCCTTATGACACACTTGAGAGTTATAATGTGTTGAAAGGGGTCATGGGGACTTCCTAGGGGTACTAGTATGTCTTATCATGCGTTAGGACCCCTAAGAAATCCCCATGACCCCTATTGACACATTGGAATGCTCAAGTGTGTCCTAAGGGGTCCTATGACCCTTTCAAATGTAGTTGTGCATTCAAATGTTTCAAAAGGGGTCATGAGGACTTCCTAAGGGTCCTAGTATGCCTTATCACGTGCTAAGACTCCTAGGAAGTCCCCATGACCCCTTTTGACACATTTGAACCCTCAAGTGTGTTTGAAGGGGTCGTAGTGACCCCTTTTGACACATTACAACCCTCAAGTGTGTCCTAAGGGATCCTACAACCCCTTCAAACACACTTGAGGGTTAAAATGTGTCAAAAGGGGTCATGGGGACTTCCTAGGGGTCCACCCCTTAGGACACACTTGAGGGTTCTAATGTGTCAAAAGGGGTCATGGGGACTTCCTAGGGGTCCTAGTATGCCTTATCATGTGTTAGGACCCCTAGGAAGTCCCTATGACTCCTTTTGACACATTAGAACCCTCAACTGTGTTTCAAGGGGTTATAGGACCCCTTCAGACACACTTGAGGGTTCAAATGTGTCAAAAGGGGTCATGGGGACTTTCTAGGGGTCCACCCCTTAGGACACACTTGAGGATTCTAATGTGTCAAAATGGGTCATGGGGACTTCCTAGGGGTCCTAGTATGCCTTATCACATGTTAGGACTCCTAGGAAGTCCCCATGATCCCTTTTGACATATTAGAACCCTCAAGTGTGCCCTAAGGGGTCGTAGGACCCCTTCGGACACACTTGAGGGTTCAGATTGTCAAAAGGGGTCATGGGGACTTCATAGGGGTCCTAGTACACCTTATCACATGTTAGGACCCCCAAGAATTCCCCATGACCCCTTTTGACACATTGGAATGCTCGAGTGCTACCACCTCTTCGGACACACTCAAGTATTCCAATGTGTCAAAAGGGGTCATGGGGACTTCCTAGGGGTCCTAATGTGTGATAAGATGTACTAGGACCCCTAGGAAGTCCCCATGAATCATTTTGACATATTTGAACCCTCAAGTGTGTCCAAAGGGGTCCTACGACCTCTTAGGACACACTTGAGGGTTCTAATATGTGAAAAGGAGTCATGGGGACTTCGTAGGGGTCCTAACGCATGATAAGGCATACTAGGACCCCTACGAAGTCCCCATGATCCCTTTTGACATATTGGAATGCTCGAGTGTGTTTGAAGGGGTCATAGGACCCCTTCGGACACACTCGAGCATTCCAATGTTTCAAAAGGGTCATGGGGACTTCTTAGGGGTCCTAACGCGTGATAAGGCGTACTAGGACCCCTAAGAAGTCTTGGTAACCCCTTTCAACATATAATTTAAATCTTATGATCTATAAAGTTTAGATATTAATATATATATATATATATATATATATATGATATTATTATATAAAATATATATTAATATATAATTATATCTATAATACATCTTAAAATATGTATAAAATATTTACATAATACCCCTTAAACATTATATATATATATATATACATATATATATATATATACATATATATATATATACATATATATATATATATATATATATATATATATATATATATATATATATATATATATATACATATATATATATATACATATATATATATGTATATATATATATAATATAAGTTCATTAAATATATTTATATAGAATACAGATTAATATATAAAAAATATATTAATATAAAATATATATGACAAACAATTTAAATATTCTAAGATATTATAATATAAAATATATATTAATATATAATTATATATATAATATATATATTAAAATATTTACATAATACCCCTTAATACCCTTTAAATGTTATATATATAATATATATATATATAATTTGTACATACATTTATATAATATAAACATTAAATATAATTATATACAATACATATTAATATATAAAAAAATATTAATTTATAAAATATTATAATATAAAATATATATGACATACAATTTAAAACCCCTAAGATATTATAATGTAAAATATATAAATTAATATATAATTATATATATAATACATATTTAAACATTATATATAAAAGTTCAATTTTTTCATTTACTCCCGTCATTTTTTCAACTCGAAAATATCGGGTACCCAATTTTACCTGATTAGGCTTGTGCTTTGGTGTCAGGTTTGCCCAAGTGTACTGACACCCATGCCTACTAAAAAGTCAACATACATTTTCATGCACTTTTGGACAACTGAAAAGTGGAACTTTTTACATCGCCACTTTTTGGCCCCTCATGATCTTGCACATACCCAATTGCTTTTATGAGAGTTTTTCTTCATGTTTCATTTTCTCCAAGGCCAGTGTTGTGATATCCCATACTTTCAACAATGGGTGTGGCCTTTATAAACTTCCCTTTAGGAATGTCTACAAGTTTGTCTTCTTCTTCATCAAAAAGCCAGGAAAGAACATTATGTTCCATATGCTCGTTAGAGAGAGACCCCCAGTGTTCAAATGTAGTCTGTTTACATTTCATAGTTTCTTTATTTTCCTTAGGAAAAAGTTGCAAAGGTTTTCCATAAGACCTAGGAGAGAGAGGGAGTTGACCAATGCATAGGGAATTTTCAAACTTGTATTCCCCCGAGCCTTGATCGGTGAACCTAACTTTCTTTTCAGACTCAGTAATCTTTTCTTGGGTAACCTTTTCCTTTCCCTTGGCTTGCTTAGACAACTGTTCTTCAGAGGAAGTGTGTTGAACTAGAATCTCTTGTGAAAGTGGGTGAACACATTCATTCAATGGGAAATAGTTTGATTGTTTTCCTTCCAACCTTTTGCAATATTGGAAGGGTTCATGATTGCCAGGAATGGTTATTTCAGCTCTGTGATGTGGAAATTTCAAACATTGGTGAAATGTGGATGGGACACCTGAGATAGCATGTATCCATGGCCTACCCAAAAGGATATTGTAGAGTAGATCCAACTCAAGCACTTGACAAGTAGTTTCAATAAGGGTTGGGCCCACTTGTAAGGGGAGTGCAATGAGACCTTACTCACCCTTTCTCTATCATCATATGCTTTTATTGTTATTCTCTTATTTACATCAATGAGCTCCTTAGGAAGACTGATATTGTGAATCATGCTTAAAGTACAAAGATTCAGACTGGATCCATTGTCTATAAGGACTCTTTTGATTTGGGTGTTATGGATGGTGACTTGGATATGCAGGGGTTTATTATGATGAGGGTCGGGACCTCGAAAATCTTTGTCAATGAACACCAAAAGTTGTTGGGCAGCCAAATTTTTGATCATTGCTTGGAATTGAGAGGCATTGATATTTTCTGGGATGCGAGACTCAGTTAGGGCATTCTCAAGGACCTCTTTATGAATGGGAGATGTATGCAAAATCTCTAGTATGGATATCTGCCCAAGGGTCTTCTTTAGTTGGGAAAGCAAGTCATAACATGACATAGGTCATGTCTTGGTAGATGGTGCAGTAGGTGGATCAACAACAGGTGGATTGATAGCAGCTTGTATAGTTACGCGAGGGCGGTGGGTAGTAATATTGCAATCTGCACTTTTTAAAGTCAACATGTGTATATGAGTGTCTGATTGTTCAGTATGGCCACATAGTGAGTCAAAACCACAAACATCATTTTCAGCTAATTTTCCACAAGTGTTTTCATCCCCTGAGGATTTTTTTGTTGAATAATCATAAGAAAAGCCCTTGGATGTGGATGCATTGTTTTGATTATGTTCTGGAAAAGGTTTAGAATACATTTTTACTGGATGTTAGAAGTAGAGGCATTTTTTCCTTCTACTTCAATTTTACCATCATCGATCAAATCTTGCACAAAATGATGAAACTTCATGCATTTTTTGATCTCATGCCTTTTTATGCAATGATAATCATAGTATTCATTATCCTTATACCAGTTGGGTTTAGGTTGATTTTTGTCAAAAGGCCTGGTGTTAGGATAAACCATCATCCCTTGGTCAAATAGATGTTGGAAGATCACATCAAGGGAATCTACCAGCTGTGTAAATTGTCATTGTGGTTGTTGTCGATTGTTGTTGTTGTTATTGCCATTATATCATGAGAATAGAGAGCCATGATAACCACATCCTTGATTTTGATTCTGGTTATTTGAACTGTTCTGATTGTTTTGGTTATTCAAATTGTTGTGATTGTTCTGATAATTGTTATTGTGATTGCCTTGGTTACTATTGTTGGATGCTTGAACATTTTGGACATGTTTAGCATCGGTCACTCCATCATTAACAACACCCTTGTTCTTAGACCAGAACTTGGGTTTATCACCAGTATTGTTAGATGAGTTAGGGGTGTAGTGTCTAATTGCTCCTTTCATCAAAAGTCCATCTTCAATAGTCTTCCCCTTTTTAATGAGTACCTCGAAGGAATCTGGGGTAGCCATCTTCATCTGAAATGACATTTCTATAACTAGATTCTTAGTAAAGATGTCAACAAGATGTGAATCTGAGATTTTCCAAGGCATGTGGTTTGCGAGATGTCACCATCTTTGGAGAAAATTGGAAAAGGTTTCTCCATTTCTTTGTTTCATGTTACACAAATCACTGAGGGATGCTTGATGTTCCATGTTATAAGAATATTGTGTAAAAAAATTTTCTATGAGATCATGGAATGTGGAGATGGAACCCAGAGGAAGGTTCAATAGCCACTTTAAGGCTGGTCCTCCAAGACTTCTAGTGAAAAGTCTTAGGAGAAGATGATCATTGTGGGAAACTTCTTGTGCCGCTACATAAAATTCCTTGATATGTTGTGCAGGGCATGAGTCTCCCTTGTATTTGTCAAACTTTGGCATTTCAAAATTGGCGGGGAATGGCTGGAGAGTGATTGATTTGTCAAAAGGACAAGGACATATTTCTACAAAAGAAAATTCCTTCTTCCCACCTTTTTGCATAGCCAACATCATGCATTTGAGCTCATCAATTTGTTGGACTAACTCAGGAGGATTAGTGGTGATCGTATGGGCTTGAAGTGTTCCTCCTTCTAATGATGCATTATGTCCCCCTAGAGGGGGAAGATTGGTGTTATGTCTCTAGTTGGTGTTATTTTCTTGTGCAGAATTTTGATTTTTTAGGACTCGAGTAGGCTTCGAGAAAATAGAAGCAGAGTGTCATCCTGAGGACCCTGGTTGTGTTTTAGGTACATGGCCCACATTTGAACCATTCTTACTCACCCCATTGTTTGAGTTAGGCTTGTTTAGGAGTTTTCAGATTAACTCAAGCATATCAGGTGGAGGTTGAGTTGTGTTATCAGATGTTGATGGCACTACTTTTCTTTTGTTGGTTCGAATCAAGTTATTCTCAAGCAAAGTTTCATCAAAATTATCAAGGAGGGTAACACCTCTTTGGAAAAGATTCATGAAGATATTGACACTTTTGGCTTGGATTAGGTCTTCAACTAAGCTTAAGTTGTTAGGATCCTCAAAAAATTCTATAGCTCGTGGATTAGCATTGACACTTTCAGGTATTACTATGTCAGATTCCGTGTGAGGTTCTTCTTCGTCATTAAAGTCTTCTTGATAGAAAGTTTCTTGATCATTATCCATGATGAGAGATTCTTGTCTTAGCTTTGCTTGTGATCACATAAGTACCATGCATGAGTGACCTTAGGATGGTTGAATTGAAGAAGGGAGAATATTTGATGACGTATGGAAAGAAAAAGGATTTGGTGGTCTAGGAGCAACTTGGACTAATGATTAAGTCTTGATGATTGATTAGATTGATTGATTTTATTTAGGATTAAATTGATTGATGAGATTGGATTAAAGAGGAACTAAGCCTCAAGGATTGATTGGATTTAAAGGTTTGGAACAAACCTAGGTGAAACAAGCCCTTTTGATTATGCAAACATAGGATTGGTTTTGATTTAAAGTCTTCTTGTGTTTGGGTGATAAATAGATGATCCCAAAACAAAATAGGACTGGATTAGGACTACTAGAGAAAGACTCAGTTCTCAAAGTAGTAAGGGATTAATGTTTGCTTTGGAATTAAGGTCCATGAGACACTATTGGAATGATTCTTTCACCATATGGCTTGATGAAGGCGTGAAAGATGGATTGATCTGATTCTGATTTAAAGTCCAAGATTTTAATTAATGCTCCTAATTTTTTGGAATGTGGATGACAAAAGGGATGTTAAAAGATGAGAAAGGGATGAATGACTTGAAGAAGATGAGGAATGAAGGTCAAAGGTACTTAGTCATAGGATTCCCAAGTGACAAAGGCCATGTTCACTTTTTTCTTGGCAACAAAATTAGCAACCCGATTGTTGTAAATGATTTTATTTGATTTCTCCACAACTTCTAGAAATTCTCGAATGGGTTTCAAATAAGATTGGTTGGCTTTAATCCTTTGATCGATGATTTTCTTCTCTCTATGGACTCGTGTAACTGGGAGTTTTGCTTTCTTATGTTTAACACTATCTATCATGACTTGAGGATAATATCTTGATAGATCAGAAGATGTTATTGGCAAGAACTGATTTCATACATACATCAAACATTTCGGTTACAAGCACATTTGTCGAAAATAGTCCTGCAAGGGACAAAGCAACCTTGCAGGATTCAAGTGTATGGATTTGTTTTTCTAATGAAATTAATAAGCACACTCTTTATACCTAAAAGGAAGTTGGCTGAGATTGAAAACCTTTGCTCACTGACTTAGGAACACACCCAACAACTCCTTAGAATACGGCCATCACCAAGCATGCAATGGGTCCATGATGTCATATTATCAGAGTGTTAATGTTGTAGGGGGATCGATATGGTGAGTGTATTGGGGAGATTACTATTCTCCTCACACATAGATTATCAACCTTCCAGAGGTGAACTGGGTGGCTTCTAACTAATGGGTTTTATTAAGGATCTCTGTTCGAACACACTCTTTGTGTCCATGCAAGCATGACTAGGACATATAGCCTCACAAAGCACCTTGACACAAGTAGTCACATAAATGTGATTAAGACCACAAGGCCCTACTAAATGTTAGGTGAGAGTTGTGTATAAGCTCAAATGTCATCTAGCTTCTGAGGCTTTAACCCCAAAAATCAAATTTCATTAACGTGAGTTGGAGTGGTGGGCTTAGACCTTGTTCTCATGTGGGTCATTCCCAGGAGCTTTTTACCTCACCGACAGGCCCATCTAAAGGATTGAAAGTAAATGCATGGATTGGCCCCAAGAAGGAGTGTGGATTTCTAGTTTTCCCTCAAGGGGAAAAGAGCATAATCTCCTATCCAATGAGGTTTTCTCCCAAACACATCAAACAAATGACAAATTCCAAGTCTTTTCTTCAAGACCACAATTCAAAAGGTTTTGGGTTTCTATTTTTCTCACTAGGAGAAAAGAGCATAATCGCCTAGCTAATGAATCATTATCTACAGAAAAAGACTTCATATTTAATGCTAGGTGCCTAAGAAATCATTAAGAAAACACAATGTTTGATTTAATCTCCTTGGCAACCTACAAAACAACTTTGATAAGTAGTTTAGTGTGTTTGGTCTTCTAACAATGCCTTGCAAAAAAAATAAGTTAGTAGTCTTAGAGTGGTCAAATCTTGGTCAACGTTCTGCAAAATCACTGTTAGAAGTCACAAAATGTCAGTATCTTCCAAAAAACTCAGATTAGAAAACCTAAAGTGCAAGATATTATGAAAACATGCAAAAATCAAACAAAGACATCTGTTCATAGGCAGAGATGCCTGTCTGTTAGAGACACATGTTTACAGGCAAAGATGCTTGTCTATCAGAGATGCCTATGTACAAGCAGAGATGCCTATTTACACAAAAATAGAAGTTAAACACCAATGCTTGAAAGTTTTATCTTCTCATTAAGTTTTGAATGCATAAAAACATTTCTTATACCAAAAATACAGTGATTTTTAACCTTAATATGTCAAAAAAATTTACTTAATTAGCTTTAAAAAAATAACACAAAGGAAAACTCCCTCTTCTAGTAGAGACACCTATGTGTATGCAGAGACACCTATCTGCACAAAAATAAAGATTTCATCAGCTTCATGTATTTTTCTTCATTTGCAGATACAGTTAGGTGTTTTAATACTTATCATTAGCCTTAATGTGATTATGAAATACAAGTTTTGCTATTTAAAATAAATTAAAATGAGAGAAAACTCTTTCTGGCGGAGATGCCTGTTTGGAGGTGGAGATGCCTATGTATAGGCAGAGACGGCTATTATAGAGATGCATGTTGGCAGGCAGAGATGCATGTGTGCAGAGATGACTGTTTATAGGTGGAGACACCTATGGTCGTGTGAAGATACCTATCTAGAAAATTTACGGGAAACCTTCACAAAATCAAGAGAAATAGTTAGTAAATGGGATTGTGGGTCCCACCAGGTGTGCCAAAATGTGTATGATGAAAATCCACCTGTTAAGAACAAGTTCAAACATGCAAACGTTAACAACAAAGAGCATAATCAATCTAATCTAACATGTTCATAAACTTGTAAAAAACATTAATTTCCACCATAACCTCGGATGAGCATGAAGCAAGTGCACCCAAGACTTGCTTGATTTAAGCTCTTAGAGAGGTTGTGGGTGTGCTCTCCCAACACAAGTATAGATCCCACTAAAAATGAAAGTATAATGAAGATTGAAATGCTCAAGAAGAAGCTATAGAAGCAACTCTCAAGCACTCAATGCAAGAGGCCAAAAGAAGCTCAAGGAGGAGCTATGAAAAAAAATCCTCAAGCTCTATGGCATGCAAGAGGTAAAAATGGATGAAGCTAAAAGCATGGAATGAAACTAAGTCTATAATAAAAATCTAACAACTACCAAATGGTTAGTAAAAACTCTAAAAACAATTCTAAGCATATACTAGCATAATAACTCTAATGCAAAAAGGAATGTATTTTGCTTGAGACAAGGGTCTTATTTATAGGATTTTTGAGGGCTAGGGTGAGGTGGCATCTATGTGGAATCCACATAGGTGCCACCAAGGAGACACATAAGCCATGCAAAGTCCAAGACTTGCTCACACGTGTGTGAGAAACTTGGGATGTGAAAAGTCAATGTGTACTTCAAGTACATGTGTAAGTGTGTAAGATATGTGTAAGTGAAAAAGTCCATTTTCACATTTTAGAATCTATAAGAAGTGTCATAAAATGTAAGAAGCCTTGTTTATGCAAATTTTAGTAATTTTTTAAAATTCCATTTTTGGAAATTTTCTCACACGTGTGAGCAAATAATTAGGACTAATGGATGTAGGAATCCAAAAATTAGCCTAATTAACCTTAGTTAATTAGTGAATAGGTTTATTAGATAGAAAGTGATGTGTGTAGGATAGCATCTAGGTTGGATTTAGGATTAAATTAAATAAAATTTAATTTAATCATGGTTTAGTAGAAATAAAGAATGTGAGGGGATTAAATAAATTAAAAATTTATTTAAAAGGGGACTATGGAGGAACATGTATTAAATTCAATTTAATACATTATGAAAGGTAGTATTTAAATTTAATTCAAATACTATTAATTAGTGAATTTATTTAATTAAATAAATAGATGAATTTAACAAATATAATTAATTAAAAAATTAACTATAATGTTATTTGGGATCATTAATTAAATTTAATTTAATTAATGTTAAAAGGATGAATTTAGGTGTCTACAACTGGTCCATCTTCTAGTAAATTTGAAGTATTGTTGGAAAGAGATTCACTCGAATCCCTTGAATTATTTGATTTGAATGGTCTAATTGATTTGGAAAATATGGAAGACAATGAGTTAAGGAGAATTGCAAAGTTAGCTCAAGCCAAAGTTATTGCCAAATCATTAAGGAAAAAGGATAAGGAAGGCAGATTACTAACCAAGGCACTTGATGTTCTCACAAAGTATTACCAAATATTTAGATCAACCAAGGTAATTTTTCACCTGATCAATTGCAGGAACTTCTGAATAAATTTGATGTGCGCTTTGAGTCTTCGGAGAAGGCAACTAAAGATAAACTTTAGGAGTTTTTGTCAAAAAGATTTCATCATTTATGTTCTTTGATTAGTCAAGCTAGAAAATATTTGGATGATGGAATTAATCAGATTAAAGATACTATCAAGGATGGTAGTAATATTTTGTAGTTATGTACAAATCCATTCATTCATGTTTATAATATTGATAAATTTTTTAATGATAATGAGAAATTACTAGCAGATGAGGCAAAAGCCTTTGATCCATCAAAGGATTTTTCTTCTGATCATATGAAGGGAGTTTTCAAATAAATGATAAGATCATGGTTTTGGAAGTGGAGAGATAGAGAATGTTTGGGAGATTCTCTGACATGAGGAAGCTAAAAGGTCCTAACTTGGACATTTTGCAGAG
This sequence comes from Chamaecyparis obtusa, assembly GCA_027943335.1. NCBI lineage: Eukaryota > Viridiplantae > Streptophyta > Pinopsida > Cupressales > Cupressaceae > Chamaecyparis > Chamaecyparis obtusa. Next base: position 2,030,541 of record BSBK01001346.1, on the reverse strand, counting down.
AGTTTAGAAGATTTAGAAAGAACAAGAAAGGCACCTTCCCCACCAGACATTATACATGTTGAGGAATAAACTTATCTAATATGTGGGTAGATTCAGATTCTGGACAGTTTGAGGAAGTCATGGAATGCAAAGTTGGCATCTTTGAAGGATAGCTTCTCAGATAATTTGTTCAAATTTATGTAAGTATGCACTTATAACTTGTATATATTCATGCGGACAATATTGGATTTTGGCAAAGATTTTGATTTTTTTGGCCCCACCTTTTTCATTGATGTCAAAGGGGGAGAGATAAGCGAAAAATGATATTTTGGAGAGATTCTTATCTTAGGGGGAGTTTTAGTTTTTGAAAAAAATTTATGGCTTGGCATTTTGGGATGGACACTTAGGCATTTTTCACTAAGTGTTATCATCAATGCTAAAGGGAGAGATTGTTGGAAGGAGTCAATCTATAATGCATGATATGTTGTCATTGATGGAAACTGTATTCATCAATCTTGGTCATATTTTAGTTGAGATAGTTTACTAGAGGATTTGATGTATGAATTGTCTAAGTATCAGAAGCATAACAGAATACAATCGGATAGATTAACTTGGTACAGACAGATGTTAGAGAGTTAGATCATGCAATGGTAGAGAATACAAGTAGCCATCTTAATATATCTAATCTAATCTTCACTGTATATGGATTTTTGGTATGCATGAGATATTCACTAATCAATATCGGGTTGACAGTTTTGGGTTGGAACATAGCAGTTCGGTATGACCGATCAAAGTACACTAGGATAATTAGTTTATAGAATCATTTTGGTGATTTATTATGATTGATATGACATTAGATCATATTTTATTCAATTAGAAAGCTTTAATTTAATGTTTTGATCAATTTTTTGCATGAAGGATTGCACACATTTTGTTATCTTGTTTTGTCTGACAGACTTATGTTTTTGGGCTTATGATCTCATATATAAGATTGGGTTTTGGTTGAAAAGGGTATGGATTTTTTTGTGATGGTGTGTGATCTATATTGATGTGAAAAGTGGCAGTTTATGATATTCTTGGATCTTCATTGGAATTGTACAAACATTATTTATGCTACTAGCTAGTTCATTTTTCAGACTATAAGTTCTTTCTATATTATAATTTGTATATGATAGGTGAACTCAAATGAGGGCCAGATCTTTATTTTTTAATTGAGTTGTAAGCTCTAGATCTCATATGTACTTATACCTTTCACAAGGTAATTATTACTACAGTAGTGAGATATTTGTGGGTATCATTCCCACCAGGTTTTCCCCTTAACCGGGTTTTCCTCAAAAAAAAATCATGGTGTTATGATTTTTTGTGTGATTATTTTGTTATGTTTACTTTTATTTATCAGTGTATTCGAGTTTTGGGAATTGGTTAAGAAAAGTAAAGAACATTGTTGTATCGATTCACCGCCCCCACCCCCTCCCCCCTCATAGTGCTTCCTAAGTCTAACAATTCAAATCGAGATTGTAGTTTTAATAATGTGTTATAACTATCATTGCACTGCGAGATCAAACCACTGATATCTAATATTAGCTAGTATCAAATTTTTTTTATTTGTTAGTATTAGATATTTGAAATTAATGTATATTCCTTAAAAAAATATTATGTTTTTATTGTTGGTTAGTTTATTTATTATAATAATTCATTAGTCTATAATGTATAATATAGTATAATCTCTTATACTTTTGTTTGCTCAGTAATAAGGATGTTTTATTGATAAAATAGGAAATTTACAATAAGGCTAGAAGCCATTACAAGCTAGACCATCAGACCAAAAACCCTCATTATCAATAATAGATCGATATTTACAAATAATACTTGTCCGCTTACCACCCAAATATACTTTCGGCCACACCAAAAAAGAGCCCAATTAGAAAAATGGTTGACCTTTACATTTCATCAGCAAACGCAACACCCAAGAAACCTTCCTAAAACAAAATTTTGTTGCACACAACCACCCAGAGAAAGGCCCATTACACCCTGACGAGCCTCACCACATGGCCTCTGTAGCAAGGGAGAACTGGGTGACGCTTGCGAGGATAACCAACCAGAAAGTCAAGCACTCTGCATCGTCCCGATAGCTCGAAGGACCTAATCTCCACTTTTTAAGTTTGCCCATTCCGTAGCCATCTTTGTCTTATAGGTGTCTTTGTCAACATTAGAGGGCCACCATAGGAAAGAAAAAAACTGCTTCTCCCATCCTTCCACCGGGTCTTTAAAGCACTCAATATAGTTGAACCTAAAACTAGAGAAAGCCCACTCCACCAGCGAGTCCAGCCCGACAATCAAATTCCTAGGAAACAAAGAGGTAACAACCCATTTCACCACATCCACATTATCATCTAGCTACAGTCCCTAGGCCAGGATCATTGCTTCTATGTTCGCGTTAATTTTCCAATGGTGTTGGGCCTCCTGGAACAGCGGCCCCAAAGTGTGTTGAACCACCATTACAACCCCACTTGACAGACACATAAGCAGATGTTTAAGTCGCAAATCCACCACTGGTCTAAAGATTGATTTTGTTACAGCACAGTCTTGGAGGTGAAGGTAGGCTCCATTTCTTCACCCATCATAATCAGTTGTAATGAAATAGCCACAACCCACATCGTGCCTTATAAAACAACTCCACATGCACAAAATAAATATAGTACCTTGCAAAGCCATCATCAATCCAACCACCACGCCGCCAAAAATCATAAAAACATCTGCAATGAAAGATCCATCACAAAACATCACTAATCCCCTATGTCATCCCCCTCTCAACCCGCCCACGTCATCCGCCCACATGGCCAATATAAATACTCAGCAAGAGCCCCTCCAATCTTCAAGTGGGGTCCACTCCCTTATAAAATCCCAATGGTCACATAATTCAAAATTTTGAAAACCTATGGGCTCCAAATTCAACGCACATTTTGATAGAGAGCCAGCCTCTCCATTACCCTCCCTTCTGATATGGCTTATTTTGAAATCATCAAACTCTAGTAATAGAAAATTTATATGCTTAACATAATTGCTAAGATGCCAAGCACCAACTTTACATTGTCTAATGGCCTCCACGATCACTAACGAGTCCCCTTCCAGATGTAGTTTAGAAATCCCTACCACCTTTGAACATCCGACCGCCCACAAAGCCGCTTTCACCTCTACCAAATTATTTGTCCCATCAGACAACCGTTTAGAGCCATAGGCTAGAACCGAGCCATTTTCATTCCTTATAATTATCCCTACTCCGGAGGGACCAGGATTCCCCCGTGAGGCTCCATCAAAATTAGCCTTGGCCCAACCACCCTCCAGTGCCATCCAAACCACTTGCTCCATCTCCTTAGACTTAACCACATTCCTTGAGCAGCAATGAGCATATATTAACTTGATGTCAGACCATCTCTCCAATAATCTACCATCTTCTTTAGTGAAAGGTAATTTCCTAGAGGACTTTCCTAAAAGTGTTGCGCTCATTACCTCTGAGATTGCATGCTTAATTCGCCATAAAAGTCTATCCATAGGTTCAGTAATATCCTGAAAAATTTTCCTATTCCTTTCTTTCCAAATCTCCCACACAATGAAAGGACTAATCACCAATAAAATAGATAGTAAAGATTTCATCTTGACCCTAGGCCAGCTGCCAAAGAATTCCTTCAGATTAGGCAGCCACAGACCCAACCAGTTAAGTTTCTATTGGATCATCAACCAACATTGTTCAGCTATTGAGCATCTTAAAAAAAGGTGATCAATTGACTCTTCCTGACAATCACACATAACACATTTAGTTGGGCCATAGATCCCCAGCTTCTTCTTCCTTTCTGTAGTAAGAACTCTATTTTGGACTGCTAACCAAGTAAAATTCCCCACCTTTGGGAGGCACTCTTTGCTCCAACATAAATCTACAACCTCAAACCTATCCCTGACCTCCAAAGATAAAAGTTTGAACCCTAGTTTAACCGAATACTCGCCTAAAGAAGAACCACACCAAAACACTGAATCTTCCTCATCCACCATACAAACCTCTTTGTTCTTAAAAATATCTTTTAGTAACAGTAATATCCTTTAGTAACAGTTGTTGGGCCTCTAAGAGATCATCCACCACCAAGTCTTTCCATTGCCAGCAACCCCCACCAGGAGTAACCTGCCACATCAAATAGTCCCCAACTCTACAACCCCATCTATCACAAAGAAACCTCTCCAAATATCTGAGTCTTCCATCATTCCTCAAAATAGGATATCTATTCCATGAATCAGCCCAAAAATGAGCCTTATTGCCATTGCCAATCTTCTAGGAGATGTGGTCCATGATGACCTACCTACAAGAAATAATGAAATTCCAAATAGATGACCCACCAAGGGGGTTCCTGACTGTGAAAATCCTTTCATCAGCCCCATTATCTAAATACTTCGCTTTAAGAATCTTCACCCATAACTGATCAGGGCATTTATAAATCTACCAACATAGCTATTAGAGTAAAGTATTAATTGTATGAATTAACTTTACTCCCTTCTTAAGATGTCAACTCTTTTGCTTTAGTTGTTTATATTTAAACACACATGCACGAGTTGTTTTAAACTCATGCACTAGTTGTTTTAAATATAAACTTGCATGCATTAGTCTTGTAATAATTTAACTAATTATTACATGCACTAGGATTTGCCTTTCAAGGCTTTTGATCTCCTTTATAAGGATGATCCATTGTACATTTAATTAATTCATTAGTTAAGGATATTTTCTTCTTCATATTTTTGAGTCAAACCCTTGCCCTATTCTTGTCTCTACTTCCTTGTAATAGGTTTTAGTATGCAGGAGATCTTCAGATTTTGTGGATTTGTATTGCACAAATCCTACATGGTATCAGAGCCTAATTTGCTACAGCTTGTTTGTGTTTGAAGGATTCAAATTTGGGCCTTTTTTTTGTTTTTTTATTAAAATTAAGGGGTCTCTCAATTTTGGTGCACTTTGAGCTCAAACAGACCTCATTGTTGAGCTCATAGTGCCCAAAAACCCCTATTTCGATATAAGGCACATCCAATTTGGACAACTTTGCATTTTGGGGCCTTTTGGGTACCATAAGCTTGACACACTTCACGAGGCAGAAATTGTACTAATCTGCATGCTTCTCGAGGCAAAATTTTTATGTTTTGGCATGCAAATTGAGATAAAAAAAATTTGTTGTTTAACACGTAAATTAAGATCAATTTTTTGGTATGCAAATCGAGGCAAATTTTGAAAATGTCTAGCACAGATCCCGAGGTGCACATGCGATTTTAATTTTTTATTTCATTTTATTATTTTTTTAACTTTTTGGGCGGTGACAGCCATTTGGCCATCAAATTTAAGCCCGTCATTTGATGATGTCAGCATGCATCATTCTCATTTACACCATTTTTGGGCTCTCTAGCGCACCAGTTGGTATTTTAATCATAACTTGAGCATACGATGTCAAAATCGGGAAAATGAGATATCATCGAAAATCTGGTTCTGAGCCTGATGCTCTCATGGTGGTTGATCTAGTGCTTTTTGTCATCTAGCTTTAATGTTTTCCTATCAAAGTCAGATTCTCTTTCTTGCATTCTGGGGGGGCTAATTTTCTCAAATTAGCTCTGTTTTTCGATCTGAAAGAATCGTTGAAAATCTCTTCTCAAGCACCATCCATATTTCTACCCATTTTCATCAAAAAAATTTCAAGGTACACAAGATTCAGATCTGAAGCTTTTTTGCTCTTCTCTAGATAAAGCATATCATTCTAGGCTTAGGGGTTCGATATTTGAATTGTGGGGGGTGTTATTTTCTTGATTCTATCAGTTAAACCAGATATTTATCAAAACAAAAACCCCTTCTAAAAAATATGGTTGAGACCTCTTCTTGTCTAGAACATCTGACCCCACATAATTATCACACATGGAAAACCCTAATGACATGGCTTCTCCATTCAAAAGGGCTCTGGTCTTGTCTAGATGCAGTGCAGCCAGTATTACAGATGCCCTTTGAGATCATGCAGCTTTGAAACAAGATGGATGAGGCTATGGGGTTGATTGCTTTATAGGTATCAGATAGCTTGCAGTTTCATCTTGATGGGTGCACTACCCCTCTACAGATGTGGGCTAAATTTGAGACATTATTTGGTACCATCAATGATTTCAGAGCACTTCAGATTGAGGCAAAGCTTACCTCTCTTGTACCTAATTCTTTTCCCTCTATTAAGGACTTTTTGATGAAGTTCAAACAATAGAGATCTTTGTTACACAGATGTGGAAAGTGAAAGATTGATAAAGAATGCATTTATCTGATTATGTCTAAGCTTCGGGGAAACTTTCAGATCTTCTCTTCTACCTTTCATTCTACCATGGACACTTTGGGACCTACATTCACCATGCCCATTTTTGAGGTATTCTATGATCATTTGACTAGAGAGAAGGCCAAGCTTACTTAGTTGGACTCTCTAACAGGATCAAAGAACCAAGCATTAGTTGCCCAACCATCCAAAGAAAAGTAGAAGCAAAAGTCGAAGCAGATATCAAATTCCTCTTCTTAGCACTCTACTAGCCCACCATCTTCTTCTAAGAAGGAGAAATAGAAGATTGAGAGACCTACATGTTCCTATTGTCAGAAGGGACCTCATGATGAGTCACATTATTTTTAGAAGAGATTTGATGGCTATGAGAAATAGATTGTAGATTTGCAAGCTCTTCTTCAGAAGAGCACTGTTTCCTCTCCATCCTCTTCTACCTCACAGAGGTCTGATTTTCAGTCTTCTTCCACATGTTCGACATCTGGATAGGATTTTGGATAGGGTCATGCATTACGGGCATCCATTACATCCCCTTCATAGGTCCCTTGGATACTGGATTCAGGTGCTTCTCACCATATGGCATCTTCTCAAGGGGTCTTCTCTACTATTGAGGCTTCTCCCATTCCTCATATTCTCATGGGGAATAACACTGTCCTGACAGTCTGCGGGAAAGGTTCAGTAGGCATTCAGGATGGAAAATTCAATGATGTATGTATGTTCCATCTATGCCTATAAACCTTCTGTCGATTTATCATATTACACACAATGGATCAGGGAAGATAGTTGAGTTCACTATAGATTCAGTCTTCATTCGAGATAGTGCGACAGGAGGCATTGTTGCTACAGGGATAGTTGATCATTCCACCCATCTCTACACCTTCTCACACTTTGGTCCACCATCTCCATTATCAGAGCACAGCTCTCCTATTTCGTGAGAGCCTCATGTGGTGCAGTTAGGTCACTTGAACTTTTGTATTATTCCTGAGATCACTACTATGACTACCACACCACATCCTATTGAGGTCTTTTCTCTTCAGCGGGATTCTTCTTCAGCACTACCTGACCCTCCAGCTCCATTCATCAAGCCACCAGGTGCACTTGTTGAGGATTCTACAGAGGACGTTCATCTCCTCTTTCATGACAGTGTCAGTACACCTCTCACACCACCTACATTGGGGATTCCCTTTCAGGATCCTCATATTTTCTCCTTTGAGCATCAGTTAGGCATTCCAATTTCACCTCTCATTCAGGGGTTTCCTTGTTCTATGCCTTTATTTTTTCCACATTGGAGTTGCATTGGTTCGATCATTTCCATAGGGGTTCCATCATTCTGGGGGGCTTTGGTGTCTCATCCCTCTCTCATGGGGGGGCTGGTTGTACTTATTATTTTGAGAGAGTTTCTTGAGCCATTTCTTTTTCTGCATTTTTCTCTCTTTTTGGAGTAGGGTTTTTTTCCCACTAGGTTTTCTCTATTTCTCCATTTTATAGAGATTTGGTTGTGCTAGGTACCTTATCAGGGCATGTTGTCAGGACCTATTTTTTTGCTTTCTACACTGTAGTTTCCTTTGCTTTCTTCTTGCATTGTTTGTAGCTGCATTGTTGCTCATGTTAAGGGGGGTGTTAAAGTATTAATTTTATTAATTAACTTTACTCCCTTCTTAAGATGTCAACTCTTTCACTTTAGTTGTTTATATTTAAACACACATGCACGAGTTGTTTTAAACTCATGCACTAATTGTTTTAAATATAAACTTGCATGCATTAGTCTTGTAATAATTTAACTAATTATTACATGCACTAGGGTTTGCCTTTTAAGGATTTTGATCTCCTTTATAAGGATGATCCATTGTACATTTAATTAATTCATTAATTGAGGATATTTTCTTCTTCATATTTTTGAGTCAAATCCTTGCCCTCTTCTTGTCTCTACTTCCTTGTAATAGGTTTTTGTATGCAGGTGATCTTCGGGTCTTGTGGATTTGTATTGCACAAATCCTACAATAGCTTTTCCCTAAGGGTCGTATTCATAACATTCCAATCCCTTAGCCCTGCCCCTCCAAAGGTTTTCAGGCAGCATATTTTCCTCCATGCTAACAGAGGCAACTTCCTAGTTTTAGAGGAACCACTATAGAAAAATTTCCTCTATTTGTGTTCAATCACACCCGTCACCTTCTTAGGGATGTTCAAACAAGGCATGGAAAAAATGGGCACAACAGACACAACCAATTTAAGCATTAAGATTCCCTTGCAGCCATGAGCCATCTACGTTTCCATCCTTCCAGAGTACGCAAGCATTTAGACACCAAGTCCTTCCACAAAATAGCTTTGTTCCTTCCTTGAAACAGGGGGATGCCCAAGTATTTCCTAGGCAGAGAACCTTTTTTAATGTTAAGGATTCTGCAAATCAATCTTTGAGTGCTCAGGGGAGTGTTAAAGAAAAAAAATTCCGATTTATGCCAATTAATAACCTGACCAGAGACCTGCCCATAAAGTCAAGAGTCTTTTTCATAACTCTAGCCTCTCTCTCCACAGCATCTCCAGCTAAAAAGGTGTTGTAATACCCCAAAAATGGGCTATAAGTTCATTAATCTCCTACATCTTCAATTCGAATGAAATCGACATCAAAGTCCTAATCTAAGGCACATCTAAACATCATCGAATCATAATTGATTATCTTAAATTCTGCATCGGGGAATATTCCTAGCAATATTCCTAATTATCTTAATTATCTTTAATTTAATGATTATTTGGCAATAAATCACATTTATCCTAAAATTTGATTAATTAAATATTTTGCATATTTAATTAATTAGATTTAATATTTGTCACTTAATTATTTAATTAAATTTAATTCTATCTATTATTAATTGTATTATTTAATTTTGACAATAAATCAAAATTCCTATGAATAATTGATTAAATTCTTATTTAATTAATTAAAGCAAGTTGTCATTATTTAATAATAGAGTTTTTAATAAAAATTTAATTAAATAATTGATTAACCCATAAATCAATTGTTTTATTTTTAAAAGCAGTTAAGTTGGAAATAAATCACTTTATTATTAAATCAATTCATAAATAAAACATGCACAATCATAAAAGCAGACAACTATCAATTATCAATTAAAGCTAAACTCTATTTTGAGTTAAAACTTAGCTTTTGCATGTTTTTGTGAATTAAATTATCTTTATTTAAAAATAACTCAAAAATCAACCTGAGTTATTTGAGTGATTTATGGCTTTTTTTCTCATGCACCTCCAAAGCCCTAGATTTCTATAAAAACAAGGCTCAGCTCTTCATAATTCATCTCTCAATCATCTCTCAAATTTGCATCCAAGCATCTCATATTTTGCACAATCACGCTGGAGAATTGGAATTGAAGAATCAAAGCTCTTGTGAATCGACATCTTTGTGAGATCAATCTTATTTTTGCATTCATATTGCATATCATTGTTAGATTAGCATTGCATATCAATTTTCAATAGCATTCATAGCATATCAATTTCCATACTAGCATAGATTTATATCAAGTTTTTCATTATTATTGCATAGAAAATACCAAAAAAATAGAATAATTTCATTCAATCTCATATCTAGAACAATTGCATTCAAATCCTTCATTTAGGTGTCGTCTGGGTCACTGATCTCGATTACAATCTGAGAACATCAATCTCGCACCTATTAGAAGGCAGTAAATCGCTTGGTTAGATTAGATTTTAATTTTGCACGATTTTAATTTTAGCTAACTTCTAATGTTTTATTGAAGTGTTGTGTCTACAAATCAGGTACAATTTTCACACACACATTTCTGGCGCCCACCGTGGGGCAACCCACCTTTGCATGCTGGTTTTGATTTTTTTGGGGAGCTAAAACCCCAAAGTTTCAAAGATTTAATTTTATCTCCCAAACGGCTTGGATTTTTGGTCTGAAATTTTTTTTGTAGATTTGTGACATACTAGGGAAGCTTCGACAAAAAATTCAAAATTTTTTGAAATGTTTTAAATTTTTAATAAGTTTTTTTCTATTTTTCATAAAAAATTAATTTTTGGCGCAAATCAGAATATTTTTTGAAAATTTTTACATTTTCAGAAAGCTCTTCAAATTCTACAGGGGATCTATTATTTGTGTTTTAAATTTGGATGCAATTTAATAGCTCAAATAGTCAATTTTCAAAAACTAGTCTATTTTGATAAAACGGGTCTCTAGGGCACAAATGAAGAGATTTTTCTAAAAAATTTATATTTTTGGAAATATCTCTATTTTTTAGTAGGGGTCTCTATTCTAAATTTCTATTTTTGTGGCCAAAATCATATCAAAAAAATTAGATCTTGTTGACTAGGTCAAATGCAATGCAAAACAAAAAAATAAAAATTTTGTGATGGGTATGCACTTATTTTTCATATGATTCAATGCATGATATGAGTTGTCATTTGGGTTAATTGCTGGTTATTATTACTGATAATAATTGATTTTTAGAGCTAACCCTATGGTTTTCATAAGTTGAATATATTTTGCATATCTTGTTTGTTTGTTTGCTTGTTGGAGAGTTCGTCACTTGCTTGCATGGAAAAGCTCAACAAAAATTGCTAAAAATTAGGTAAAATCTACTAAACGCGTTGCAAGGATCCCAAGTATTCTCCTTCATCTAATAACATTTTTATTTGGGACTTAAAATAAATCTCTTATGTGTCAAGCTTGTGTGCATCTTTTCATGCTTTTGATCTATTTCTACACGCTTGCATAATTTGATACTAGGTTGTGATCCCTTAAGGATTCATTAAGTAGTCTTAGAATATGTGTGATTGATCTTGATTACTATCTTGAGTTATTTGACTCGCTAATCTTTTGGCCCCTCATTTCCGCCCCGTGGTTGCAATCTCAGCGCCATAAAGGGGAGGGGTCAACAAGACAGAAGCATTAAGTGTTCCACTTGGCAACCCTTTTGTGCTTTTAGGAACTCACTTGTTTTCTAAGTTGGGGACTCATTTTCAGCTTGTGTGAGGTGTTAAGTGTTCCACCTTTTGGACTCATCTCATATTTTCTTTAAGTGTTAAGTGTTCCTCTTTCTACTTTTTGGATGCTTTTGGTAGATTTGCTTTCGGAACATACATCTGTGCTCACATAGTAATTAGGCCCTATGAACACTATTCATGATTCTTGAGAGATTGGATTCCTAGCGAAATCCTTCCTTGACAACGGAATCCTTGTAGGTAGGGAGGATACTTAGTGCTTTTCACATTCAACTTGGTTAGTGCATCTTCTCTTATTGATCGACACATTCTCTCTCCGGAGAGGTTGATAGATCACGTGGGGTTGATATCATGAGCTTTGGTGAATCAAAATTGGTTAGTGTGTCTTCTCTTATTGATTGATACATTCTCTCCCCATAGAGGTTGATAGATCACGTGGAGTTGATATCACAGACCTTGGTGAAACAAACTTTATCTTAGCGTGTCAGATTCATCTGCTTGCTTTGTTTGGGTTAAAAGTGAAAAGGTGTCAAAAACCTTGGATCTGGAGCCAAGTCCCCTTGTGGTATAAATCTGTGAGTCACCTTTAGAGAAGGTTAACCATAGCGGACAATCCCTTCACAGGGCAAACTGCATTGACGGAACCTCAAGCAGTAATAGCCATTTTCGCCATGGTAGTGACAGTCACTATATAAATGTCCTTGTGGAAGAAATCTCCACGAGTATGGTTCATTGTTGGGTTGTCAGATCTCCCTAGCAGCTCTTGAAGATTAAGTTCTCAGACTATGTCAAAACCCTGGTGTGCCGGGATTGGAGTTCACCCCTCTGAATCATAAAAGTTGCAGAGTCAAACCATTACTAAAAACCCTAGAGAGGCCAATTTTTCATTCTCAGGTATATGTGTGTTATTGCAAAACTTTTCAGAACATACACAATTAGTACTCTCAGGGATTAGCACAATTTGGTCACTTGATTGTTCATGCGCAAGGTTGCTTTTGCCCTTGTTCATTGTTTTCAGATGTGCTTGGAATCACTTGCTTGCTATTCTACGTGCGTGTTTATCTACTTGGCTATTAAAAATGATCAAATCTGGTATAACCTTCAAAATCTGGATAGTACAATTTGCAAACAATCCAAAACTAAAAACCTTAAGTTTTGCAAAATTTGACGTAAAATTCTTTCTGGAGTCAAAAGTCATTTCAGGAAGTCAAAAGTCCTATGAGTTTTGTCAAGTGTCGTTTCAGTATTGCCCATCTGTCGTATGATTGAGAACCCAGTGTCATACGAGTTTTCAAACCAGCAAATTCAAGAAAGTCAAAACCCTATTAGCAACTATCGTACGAGTTTTGTCAACTGTCGTTTCATTGCTACCCAACTGTTATACGAGTTTAGCAACTGTCATTTCATAGACTACCCAGAGTCGTACGAGTCTGCAGAGTGTCGTTTGGAAAAATTTGAAAGAGTCGTCAGAAATTGTCAAATTGCAAGATATCCAATGTTTCCAGCCTAGTTCCAGAATCTGTCAAAAATATCATTGTGTCAAGAACAAATCAGTAGCTATTGAAAATCAGTACAGATGTCTCAAAGAATCAGTACACATGAGGAAGAAATTCTGATCGCCGCTATGATGAAGCAACTGCAAGCTATGCAAGTCCAACTTGACAAACTTGAGAAAGAAAAGGAACCTCTATACTCTTTTCCATTTGATAAAGACTTGTACATGTCACCATGCCCCCGAAAAAAAATTGAGCAATATGATACCTCTTCCACGGAGAGTGACACATCTAGCTTTGGAAACTATGATGACTATGATGACAGACAATGTAATGATACCTATGACACCTATGTTCCTAAGAGTCCTCCTCATCATTCATTCCTGCTTACTACAAATGGGCCATCACATTGGATAGATCATGATGGTGATCCATATGATTCTGATTTTGAAAGAGACTTTGATGGCTTTTGTGGACAATACCTTGATGATGATCCATCTACTACTGCTAAGGACTATAAAATACATCGTGCTAGCTTGAAACGTCAATACTATAACGATCTCTCCTCTAAGAACTCTCCAGCTGAAAATAAAGATTACACTTTCAAGCAAGATCATGTTAATGCTGAACCTTTGTCTGGTGATGGTTCCCTTCCATCCCCTACTTCCTCCAATACCCGTACATTTCTTAAAGCTTCTGAGTCTTTCAAATCTTTCACAGAACCTTCATCCGACATAAGCCTTGATACTTTTCATGCGGTTCCCTATAGTTATCCTCCAGGGCTACCTCTTAAAGAAACTCAAGCTAACCTTCACTTGGCTACAAAGACTTTCAATAATGATAAACCTAAAGAGCCTAAGCCTTCATATGCTATAATCCCTACTTCAGCTAGTCCTCCACCATCTCTTCCAAAGTCTTCCATACAATCCCAACATGCTTCCTTGTCCTTAGAAGTGGCTCCATGTCAAGAGGATTCCAAAAATGATGAAGAAAAGAACATAAAGAAAGATCAAGATCAAGAACCCTCCATTTCATCCACTCCTTTTCCCGATGTCTCTTATCCGCTTTATGGTTCTTTTGATCCTATACACCCTTTTTCATGCATTCCACCATGTCTTAAGTCTTCTCCTAAGCAAGATCAAGCTACTACTCACATTGTTGACCTTATTGACAATCAAAATGACCTTACTACACTTGCGCTTTCCAAAGATGATACTTCCATTAAAGTTGTTAAAAATGGTGTTGTTACTTCCAATGTTGAGCCTATTGAAAATCAAGAGAAAAATTATACGCTTATGCTTTCCAAAGATCCTTGTCAAGATCAAAGTCTTCCATCTTCTTGTTCTACCACTCCATGTTCATTTCCACTTTCTACTCTTCTTGAGTCTTTGCAAGCTTTGAACAATCCTATCAAAGAAGGTGCTCCTATTCAAGATGTCCATGATTCTATTGAAAATTCTAATGCCCACTCTGAAAATGTTGATATCTTTGGTTGTCGTATAGATGCTGATGAACTTATTGATTATCCTTTTGCGTCTTCCACTTCCATCCTCGAACCTCTTCCACCACTACAAAGGGCTTCACATCTTCCTTCCATCTTGGGTCCTTATGTCCCTTCACTTTCCCCTCCTAACTTTCCTAATTCGCCATCCATCTTGGGTCCTTACATACCTCCATCTCCTATCTTTCCTCAAGATCAACATAGATGCATACCCTTGAATCCTTTTCATCCACCCACCCATCTAAACCAGTCATCTCCTCCTTCTTCCACAAGTCCCAAGTCTTTTGGAAGTAACTTGAATGTTCAATACAAGAAAAAGAAGCAATACAAGAATCCATCAAACAAAAAAAAATCACCATGTCTCTTCTAAACGACATGGAGGCATAAAGTCAAAAGAGATATCTAAGAAAAAAACTACAAGACAAGTATGGGTTCCAAAATTCATCATTGAAGATATTATCTCTAGATCATCAAAAGGAAATAAAAAGCCTACGGCTATATGGATTCCAAAGTCTCTCTTGAAAGAGTCTAGTGTTGAGCAAAAAGTGAAACTGACATTCATGCTTCCAAAGGCTTCCACTTCATCTCCCTCCAAAAATATTCTTCCATTCCATGTGCCTAAACCACAACCTCTGTTGTCCATTCACCATATTCCTTCACGTATTCTCTCATTCACATTTCCTCCACCCTCTCGCCACCCTTCAAGGTATGTGTTGATGTTGAGCTTGCCTTCCTTTCCATCTACCCTTTCACAATCTTTCCATGCATTATCCTTCTACCTTCTATCATTTTTCCTCATTTGCCTATTCCTCCTATCTTCCATCCTCACTCGCTTTACATAAAACCCTATCCTCCATTTTCCTCTTTCATATTCCTTTCCCTATCAGCATCTTTGAGCATATCATTTTGAATCCTTGGCATATCATGGTTTATCCTTTCAAGGAGCACTATCTAAAAAGCTTGCCTTCTTCCAAAAATTCAAAAATAAAATAAAATTGAAAATGTGCCTTGGTGAAAACCTGGAAACAGGCACCTTGGTAGCAAAAGTAAAGAGAAATAAATTCATCCTATGGTGAAAACCACTCCCTTGTGGCACCTTGGATAAGTACCATGATGAAAACCTAGCAATCAGGCGTCATGCGTAGTTCTTCTACATATTTCATCCATTCCATCTTCTCTCTTTGATCTTGACAATGTTGATCTATACACGAACATTTGACTATCTTGTGAGCTATCTTCTGATGATCTTGCTTTCATTCCCTTCCTATTTAGCCTTCATGTCTATCTTCCTCCATTCATTATAGACTTTCACTATCCTTTTCCCCTTTGGTCTTGATCTAAGAAAGAAAGAGTAAAACACGGTGCTATGAAGCCTCTTGACATGTCTACTCCTTTGGATTGCATCCTTTCCTACTCTTGCATTATGATTTTGTGACTTATCCTATGCTAGCCTTTCATTGCTTGTCCAAATGTGCTTGGGTATTCTTGAGGAGTTTGCCCTTGAGGATTTCTTCCCTTCATTAGCTTTCATTCTCTTATCTTCCATCTCTTCCACCAGCTTGCCAATCCCTCTTGTTCTCCACCTTGCTAGACATTGGGACTACACGATATAATCTTGCTTGGGAGTTGGCAATGGAAAAAGATGCTATCAAGTATACCAAGTATCAGAACTAGTATCAGAATAATTATTAGAATCAGTATCTGAATCAGTATCAGAACCAGTATCAGAACAGTATCAAAACCAGTATCAGAACAAGTATCAGAACTAGTATCAGAACCAGTATGAGAACAAGTATCAAAACAAGTATTAGAACTAGTATGAGAACCAGTATCATAACAAGTATCAGAACAAGTATCAGAACTAGTATCAAAACCAATATCAAAACAAGTATTAGAACACCCACTGGGGCTACACCTTTCTCTTTAGTTTATGGGTCTGAAGCGGTACTACCTATTGAGGTTGAAATCTCATCACTAAGAATTAGAATGCATGGTCTAGTAACTGATGATGACTACAAAGTGTCTAGGTTGCAAGAACTTGAACTACTAGATGAGCATAGACAAGCAGCGTATGATCATCTCAGAGTATATCAGAAGAGAATGTCTAGAGGCTACAACAAGAAAGTCAGACACAAAGAATTTCAGGTTGGTGATCTAGTCTTAAGAGAAAATCCTAAAAATCAATCCCATCGAGAATGCAAGGGGAAGTTTGAACCCAATTGGCTGGTTCCCTTTGTTATCACTGCTACTTTTGGCTCTCGTGCCTATCAACTCTCAATGACTAAAGGAGAACAGCTCCGAGAACCAATCAACGTTCTCCATCTGAAGAAATTCTATGCCTAAGGCATTTAGTCTACGGTAAAATGTCTTGAAAAAATCTTTAAAATTCAAAAAAGTCCTGAAAAAATGAACATCTTGGTGAAAACCTAGCAATAGGTGCCTTGATGATTCACAAAAAAATAAAAAAATATCAAAAGTACAAAAAAATTGAAAAACTGAAAAATACAAAAAAATGAAAAAGAAGAAAAAGTGCCTTGGTGAAAACCTGGAAACAGGTGCCTTGGTAGCAAAAATAGAATCTCTACCAAGATGGTGAAAACCTGGCAAACAGGTGCCACTTGTTCCAAAATGCTCCATCTATCATTGCAATCTTGGTCTTTCCCAGCTTTCAGTCTGCTTTAGTTTGTACATATCTCCCAGTTTGTTTCTACATTTCTAGTTTTCAATAAGTCAGTCTGTACACCAACCAGCTCAAGTGTCTGTATCCTATAAATGTTTAACACTTGGGGGCAATCAATGTCATATCCTATGGTCTCCCATGTATCTTAGACGGATCATATCTAGTCAGAGTCTTTTGAAGCTTCATGTGAATCAGTCAGTCAGTCTTGTCTCCAGAAAGGATTTTGCATCTACAACAACGCAATCAAACATCAAAACTCAACTGAAAACAATCTATGTTTTTTACATGCTTTTATCTCCTTGTATGCTTACTGATTCGCATTGAGATTTTTGCATATTGTGTCCCTTTGAGCTCTTCAATGATGTCCTTTATAGGATTTAGAGAGTGATGACTAGGGGCATAATCTTTTCTTTGTCTTCTGCTTGTATGTGAAAATCTAACGTCTTTGGAAATTTTGGATTGAAATGGTGTCCGACTGTAAGAGCCTCTATCTCGAATTGGATGGCCATGCGTACCTCGACCATTGATACCCAAAAAATTCAAGGAAGTTTGATCTAACTATTGTCTTTTTGAGTGAGTTCTTTCTCCTACTGTGAAATGCAATCTTGCCTAAGGATGTGAACGATAAAGGATCACTACGGGTAATTCACATTGGATTTAGAATGATCTCTTGACTCTTTGATGTGTTTGCAATGCAAGGCGTATTCAGGTCATCATGACATTTATGTTTTGATACTTATATAAATTGCTATATCAACATGGACATGATATTCAGGTCATCCTGGCACTTATGCTTTGATGCTTATATCTAATCTGATATTCCGAAAATAAAATCAATATTCATATGTCCATGGTTGTTTGACCAGTGGGGGTTGTATTGATTCTTGCGCATACAAATCAATATTCATATGTCTATGGTTTTTTTTAGCTAGTGGGCATTGTATTGATTTATCCAGTTACCTAAAAGTTCAATGATGATAACAAATCGACATATGATCAGTGAGTAGGTCCTAGGTCTTAGGTTGCATTTCATTTTGCATGTCTCTTTGCATTTTGCATGTTTGCATGATCTCACAATGATTAAACGAACTTCAATGCTTAAATGATTCTTCAAATCACATCTTCAAGTCTAACAAGAGCTGAATCTCACATGAAGGTTCCTCCAATGAAACAGCAAGTAGAATTCTTTTTTGGGATCAAAATTGAAATCTGCGATCATTCATATTATTAACTACTTGCATAATCAACCTTCAATTATCATAGAAATCTAAAATTCAACTTAACTAATTATCTTCCATCAAACTATCAAAAATTTCAACTTGGTCAACCATTGTCAACTCATGGTCAAACCTAGTCAAACTTGGTCTTTTGGGACCTTCCAACGATGTAGAATGCATTCTTGAATGTGTTTAACCACTTCTCAAATCAATTAACATGCTTCTAAACTATCAACGCTGACTTTTTCTTATCAAATTTCAATTTTAATCCCGAAGGGGGCATGGTATTGCATATCATTCAAAGTCTGTAATCAAATTTGAAATCATATCTTTTTTTATCTATCAATATCTTTCATCAGTAATCAAGACAAACAATCACGTCTAGTCGCTGATTCATCAAAAGTCCTCATCGCTTGGGGCAAATCTATCATCACTTGGGGCATATCAGATTCATCGATCCATATCAATCTGGTATTCTCTTAATCTTGTAAACTATATCAGTTTTTGCAACCATCAGATCATAGTGTTCTTTCCTTGGTTCTTCGACAACTGAAGGGTTTGGATGTGATACCTGCTAGTTCTGCTAAGACAATCGAGTCTAGAACTGGTCACTCACTTCTTTGCAATCCTAAGGTTTGGAATCAGGCATTTTGACACTCTTTCGCAATCCTCGGTTCATTTGTTGTTATAGTGAACATTATATTTGGTCATTCAGGACCTATTATCTTCATATCAAATCAATATCAATCAGCTTCTATCTCATATCAATTATCAATTTCGAATCAGTTTCATATCTCTATCAAACACAAACTATCTTTGAACCACTGCGCTTCCCACAGTAATTCAAAGAGGGGCAAAATGTAATACCCCAAAAATGGGCTATAAGTTCATTAATCTCCTACATCTTCAATTCGAACGAAATCGACATCAAAGTCCTAATCTAAGGCACATCTAAACATCATCGAATCATAATTGATTATCTTAAATTCTGTATCGGGGAATATTCCTAGCAATATTCCTAATTATCTTAATTATCTTTAATTTAATGATTATTTGGCAATAAATCACATTTATCCTAAAATTTGATTAATTAAATATTTTGCATATTTAATTAATTAGATTTAATATTTGCCACTTAATTATTTAATTAAATTTAATTCTATCTATTATTAATTGTATTATTTAATTTTGACAATAAATCAAAATTCCTATGAATAATTGATTAAATTCTTATTTAATTAATTAAAGCAAGTTGTCATTATTTAATAATATAGTTTTTAATAAAAATTTGATTAAATAATTGATTAACCCATAAATCAATTATTTTATTTTTAAAAGCAATTAAGTTGGAAATAAATCACTTTATTATTAAATCAATTCATAAATAAAATATGCACAATCATAAAAGCAGACAACTATCAATTATCAATTAAAGCTAAACTCTATTTTGAGTTAAAACTTAGCTTTTGCATGTTTTTGTGAATTAAATTATCTTTATTTAAAAATAACTCAAAAATCAACCTGAGTTATTTGAGTGATTTATGGCTTTTTTTCTCATGCACCTCCAAAGCCCTAGATTTCTATAAAAACAAGGCTCAGCTCTTCATAATTCATCTCTCAATCATCTCTCAAATTTGCATCCAAGCATCTCATATTTTGCACAATCACGCTGGAGAATTGGAATTAAAGAATCAAAGCTCTTGCAAATCGACATCTTTGTGAGATCAATCTTATTTTTGCATTCATATTGCATATCATTGTTAGATTAGCATTGCATAAAAATTTTCAATAGCATTCATAGCATATCAATTTCCATACTAGCATAGATTTATATCAAGTTTTTCATTATTATTGCATAGAAAATACCAAAAAAATAGAATAATTTCATTCAATCTCATATCTAGATCAATTGCATTCAAATCCTTCATTTAGGTGTCGTCTAGGTCACTGATCTCGATTACAATCTGAGAACATCAATCTCACACCTATTAGAAGGCAGTAAATCGCTTGGTTAGATATTTCAATTTTGCACGATTTTGATTTTAGCTAACCTCTAATGTTTTACTGAAGTGTTGTGTCTACAGATCAGGTACAATTTTCACACACACAGGTGTCATCAACAAATTGGAGGTGAGTTATGGCATCAAGCCCTACCGCCACCTTCACTCCTTTCCAAGAGCCATCTCTTCATTTTAAATAAATTAATCATCCTAACACCTCAGCCAAGATGATAAAGAGAAATGGGGAGAGAGGGTCCCCCTATCTTATGCCCTTATTTAAAGAAAAAAACCCTTGAGGACTACCATTTACCAACATCGAGAAGCAAGGGGTGCATATACAGCTAGTCACCCATGAAACCCAATGTTGATCAAAACCAAACCTCTGCAGAACTTTGATCAAAAAATACCTATCCACTTCATCATAAGCCCTTTTAATGTCCAACTTTACCATCATCTTCTCAAGTTTGTTCAGCCTAATCGAATGAATTAACTTGTGAGCAATAATAACCCCTTTATAAATAGAGCGCCCTGGAGAGAAACCACTCTGTTCAGTTGAAATAATTGCCTCTAACACTTTTTTCAATCTGTTAGCCATCACCTTAGAGATAACCTTATAAATAGTATTACAGAGGGCAATAGGTTGAAGATCATCAAAGGAAGTCACCTTATCATGCTTTGGGATAAGGGCAATGAAAGTGTTATTAAAATCCTTAAGAACAAATCCCTCTCTACGAGACTCCTCCACCACTGCCCAAATATCATTTGCTAACAAGTCCCAAAACACCTGAAAAAAGAGAGCTGGGAAACCATCAGGCCCAGGAGCCTTGTCCCTGCCTAGCCCCCATAAAGCTTGTTTGAATTATTCTAAATAAATTATATCAATCAACATCTTATTCTAGTTTTTAGAAATAGAACACAGAATACACCTTAAAATCTCATTATCCAAAGAAGGAGCGCAAGGGTGTTGTTGTCCCTAAATCGTGAAAAACTCAACCGCAGCCTTGTTAATCCTTGCAAAATCTTCCACCAGAATACCATCCTTATCAACAATAGAAAAAAATTTATTTTGTACTCTATGAACCTTCATCGAGTTATGAAAGAATTTTGTGTTACAGTACCCCTCAGCTAACCATGTTTCTCTAGACTTTTGCCGCCAGAACACTTCCTCCTTTGCAAGGATCTTCGCATACCCATAACTGAGTTTCTTCTCCTCAAGTCTACATCCCTCATTCCATGGCTAATGATCCTTTCATTTAAAACCTTCAAAGCCTCCTCCACCTTAAACTTATTCAAAAAAAGATTATAAAAGTGGACCCTATTCCAGATCTTCAGCTACTCTTTCAGAGATTGCAATTTTTTGAAAAAAGAGAAAGCATAATTACCTTCAAAAATTGCGGAATGAAGCCACCATTGCTTCACTAAATCCTTAAACCCTTCATTCCTTAACCACATCACCTCAAATTTAAAAGGGCACCATTCTGGGGTTGATTCTGCTTGCATATTCAAAGCAATAGGGAAATGATATGAACCATGAATGGGCAGAATGACAGCCTCCACATTCCAATTACATTTAGACAAATCACTAGACATCAAAAATCTATCCAACTTCTTAGCAATATGAACAAAACCCGATCTATGATTTGTCCATGTGAACTCACCTTTCTTGAAAGGGACATCAATGAGACCATTGTCAACCACAAACTTATTAAAATCTATCTGGCTTGGAAGCATCCCTCTACCCCACCCCCCCCCCCCCATCTTCTCCACTGGGCATAGGACCACATTAAAATCACCACTGAGCACCACCATTTCCTCTGTAAACAAACCCATCAAATTTGTGAGCTCCCTCCACACAAGCCTCTTTTCTCTATCCTGAGTAGGACCATTAACATTAATGAGATTGAACAAAGCTCTAAGTTGTTTCGAAGTCACTTTGCACCATTTCTAGTGAGGGTTGTTCTACAAAACAACAAGCTCCACCACATCCTCCTTCCACAACAAACCTAACCCTCCTGAAGCTCCCACAGTAGGAACCCAAGAGCTATTCCAACTACTAAAACATCTGCTACACCAATCTACACTTTCTTGCTTCAACTTTGATTCTTGAAACATCACCACATCGGGCCTTGCTTGATCCAGACCATGCTTGATCAAGTGAAGCTTGTCAGAGGCATTGCAATCTTTGACATTCCATGAAAGCAACCTCATTGCTTCCGGGAAGAGACATACTCTCTTCCCGATCTCAGTTTTCTTTGACCAGTCGTACTACCAGCAATTTGGAACAAAGACTTAATAGACTTATGTCTTTTCTTTTTATGTTCCCCCACCATGATTTTAGAGTTGGTGGCATCTAATTAAGACATCATCCTTTTATCTATGAGACTTTGTTCCCCATCTAACCCCAAAAGATCTTCATCCTACTCCTCAACCAACACATTCTCCATATCGAAGACCATCTCACCATCACTAGAATCTTGATCATAGTTAAAAAAAGATTCAAGATTACAGATGGAGGAGATTTAGATGTCCTTAAAAACCTACTCATTAGGGACCAATGCCTCCATAGCACTTGAGTAAGGGAGATCAGAGCCTTCAGGGGGAACACTACTCTTGTTTCCAACAAAACCATCATGAAATTCATCGCACACTTTAAGAGAAGACACAACAATACCCCCATTTTGGATGATGAGCAAATCATTATTAGAGAGCATTTTAGGTGCCACCGCCTTACCTAAAACAACATCTGAAGACAGGGGAACCGAATCCTAAAACAATGTATTTGCACTAATATCAGTCCAAAAATTAGCCGAAGGTAGACTCATAACCCTTTTCCTCCAAAAGCAAGGGAGCAGGAATGAAAGAGGTTTCTTGCATGAAACCAAGGATGATCTGACATTCCCAAGCAGCCACCAAAGCTAATAACTATTGCAAGACCATTTCTGAGATTTCTCTTGCCCTTTTGACAACAGAAAAGCTTGATTTAATAACTTAGCCTCCTCTAGGACTTTACCTTTTCCTTTAACCAAACCCAAACAATCCAAATATTCATGGTCTTCACTTAGGTAAACCTCACACACCAAAAGCTCCTCTTCAAAAGATAAAGGCTGCCTCCAAGTGCCTTCCAAGGATACCAACTCCACCATCTTTGGTAAAGGATGACAATTATTCCAAATAATGCAGATTCTTGGGAACATCTACAGGGAGACTTTGTCCACCATTTCTACAGCCTCAACAAAAGTTCCTAGCTTGTCCCCTATGCACTGATAAGTTTCCATATTCCAATACTGTTGAGGGAGGTTCCTAAGACCCACCCATATAAGAAAGGTAAAAATGGTTTCCTTTTTAGGATCAAAGTTTGTAACCCATTTCTTTAGATAAAATCCTTTTCCTTCTAAGAAATAGGGCACATTGCTTAAAATCCAATCTCTATCATGGGAGCTATCCACAAAAACCAACATAAACCCATTTTCTAAAACTTTTAGGCTTTTGACAGAACCCCACTATTTTTCACACCAACATCTAATCTTTCTAACTACAGGCCATACACCAACCCACCTCATGAAAAAAGCATGGTCTTTAAGGAAGCTTACCATTTCCATGACCGACGGGTTAGAGATATTCAACCCCACCACTCTGCATTATTGAATCGCAGGTTCCACATCTTTCTGTTGGTCTTGATCCACTGTAATCTTTGGTCTCCAAAACTTCTATGCCACATGACTGAAATCCACACATCTGCCAAGGGCCATGGATTTGAAATGTCTGATAGGGTGGTTACCAAAACCATTTCCATTGCTCCTGTGCCCAAAAGATCTATCCACCTTGAAATATTTTTTCTCTCTGCGAGATCAATCCTGAAGCCTGCCCTTTGAAAAACCTTTAGAGTTTTACTAATCCAAAGGATGAAATGGCCAACTGACATCTCTATAAACCCTGCCATCATGTCTTCGAAAGGGAGCCCTTCCATTGTGTACCTTTTGGTTCCAAAAACCCCCCTGAGAGCGATCAGAGTGACCAGACCTACGTGCAGGCCCAAGTGTCGACCCTGGCCTCCAACGGTCCATTTTTTTGCAGCACTTCATATAATCTCTTATACTATATATATAATATTATATGTATTTTATTTTAACATACACATACATATTAGTAATATATAATATGATATAACTAAAGATATTAATATATAATATATATTAAAAAAACTTATACATCCTTGATATAATATTTTATATTAAATAAATTATGTTTCCCTTTATCCTTCTTATAGTTTCCCATTTGGACAATCTTTCCCTCTACCTCTCTTGCTATTTGTCCCACATAAATTCTCTCTCTCTCTCTCTCACACACTCTCCTTATCACTTTGTTGATACTCCCCCCCCCCTCTACTCCTCCCCCATTATTACCCTAATCTCTCTCTTTTTTGATACTTCCCCCTCCTCCCTCTAACCTACCCCTCTCTCTTTATTGATTCTTACCTATCCCTCATCTCCCTCTCCCTTTCTTTCCCCTTCTTTCTTTCCCCTCTCCCTCTCCCCCCGTCTCTCTCCCCACAAAGTGTACTTAATATACATCAACTAAGATTATTACATAATAAATAAATTAAATGTGATACAAAATTATTGAATTAATTATGGAAAGTTAAGTACTAAGAGGGGACGAGTGAATCAATACTCCAAAAAAAATTATCTACTTTTCTAACCATTTACCGAATAGAAAACTTTGCATATATCAACATAAAACATATAAATCAAAATCATGAAACACAACTCATAAAACCATGATTTTTGGTCTCATAGAAATCCTTGGTCAAAGGAAAAAATTGCACTAGGGATGGAACCCACAATACTTCACTACTATAGTAAAATATTTTCTTGGTTAGAGCTACAAAATTAGCTATTTTTGATAGCTTACCCTGTTAAGAGTATTTACCCTACTAAGAGTATAAAGACTTATTTAGTCTACCTTGCTAAAGGATTTTACAACTCTAATATAAGAGATGTACATGGTTAAAGGATTTACAAATTAAGACCTATTAGGGCCTACTCGGTTAAGAGCTTTTACAATTATGATTATACAATAATCAGTAACACAAAATTGTATGTAATGTTGCATCAACATATGCTAATCAGACTCAATATGCTCAATATTAATTTACCTCATTTTGTATTCCACTCACAATTCAACTTATGTACTTAGTAGCTTCAACTCTGAATTGCATTCATAATTCTTCTCTAATTGCTTTGTTACTCAGTAGCTTATCTTCTCATCACATTCACACTTATCTCTGAGTGATCATCACCTACTCTCTCTCTCTCTCTCTTACACTATGATCTTCATACTTTGATCCATTTGTACTCGATCTAGAAGCGGTGAAAATGTTCTAGAATATTCTCCTTAAATGGTTCTACCAATGGTTACATCTCCAATGCATATATTATATTTAATTTTCATTGGCGGATCTTACCTTATAATCATACAAAATTATCATGTTTAAATCTTCAATGCATTACCAAACAATCTCCTCGAGATCTATAAAATGTTTTATACTTAGTGGCCAGATTCAATGTATCTATTATGTCCACCTATGTTACTCAATAATACATTTTATTCTGCTTTGTAACATATATAACTCTCAGCTCGGTAACTATTGTAACTTGATAACTACTCGGTGCTTGCCTTGCCTTGCTCGGTGCCTGTTCCTTATTCCCTTTACTAAAATTATCTCTTCCTTTACCGAATTGACTAACCTTCTTTATCGACTAAATTTGACAATCAATATGACTATAACAAAACTAATGACAACAAAATAACTCTTTTAGGAGTATCAATCTCCCCATTTGGCATTATTTTGGCATCTTTGTTAAAAACTTCAAAGTCATCAAAATTTTGTGTCCTTAAGCAAAACTTGACCACTTCTCGGTATAACTCTTTATATCTCCATAGATTCATTACTCAATACTCATTACTCCCCCTGTAGTAATACTCCCTATATACATATATCTATCCCCCTTATTACATATATATCCCCGTTTTTTGACAAAAATGCCAAAAACAAAATTACTTACTGTGATTTGGTGGAGGAATCTTATCAAAAATGTATTTATACCTCTGTTGTGCATATTTCAGTGATGTCTCCCATGATTCCTTGAGTGTCTATAACACCATAATTTCTTCACCTATGTCAACTGTAATACTCATCATGCTATCCATAGCACTGATATTAGGGGTTCACTAGCTCTTTTTCCTTATGAATATGTTTCCGCAGTGACTTAATCTGGGGTATCAAAATTGTTTGTAACTCCATGAGTTCCATTCTTATTTCTTTCTCCTATTTTCTCAACTCATGTTGCACTCCCATTAAATCTTTAATCCTTTGATAGTAAACTTGGAATGTACCAGGCTTGGTTGTTAGCTTTGCCAACTATTCAGATAGCTCTTTCTCAATAGATTCATCTTTTTCCTTTATATCCTTTGTAATATTTGAAATTAAACAAATTTTCCAAAATAATGAAAGAATATCTTTCAACTTGGTTTCCAATTCTATAACTAGTTCAGAAAGTGTTACCTTATCTAGTGCCACTGATTGAAGTAACTCTTCAATTATCTTATCTTCCATTTTCTTTTTTTGTACTTGTCACATATTTTCAATGGTCTTTGTACCAGGTTGATTTATATGCTTTATTAGTTCTTTTAATTGACTATGTATACTTCCCTTCTCATTTATATTAGCATCAGGGACAATCTCCTATAGTATTTCCTTAACATTCTCTAGCACATCAGTTTTATGTTTCTTTTCTAGCAATTTATCCTATGTTGCTTTCTTCTTAAGTAGATCTCCAAATTATGATAGCTCCTTAGGGCTTAGGGTGGAGATTTCTACCTTAGGAATCACAATTGGCTTACTTAAGTCAACTTTCTCCTTCTCATGCTTTCTCTTCTTTGACTTTTTCTTTTTAGTTTGTACACTCTCTCCAGTAGAGAACTTTACATAAGATGTAGTGGTCGTAGTTGTATCTTATGTTCTTTCATCTCTTTCCTCTTCTTGTTTTTCTTCCTTCTTCTCTTCTTGTTTCTTTTCTTCTTTCTTCTCTTCTTCTTTATCCTTCTATTTATCCTTAGGCTTCTCTTTCTCTTGTTCTTGTGACTAATATAGACATATAGTCTCAGTAGAGATAACCAACTTTGTATTCTATTCTTTTGTGATCTAGGTCTCTAGTTGTCCTCGGTGTCCTTTTATTCAGTCTCTTTTACTAGTTTGGTGGACTCCTCTACATCAGTTGGGATATCTTTTTTGACCTCTAAGATAACCTCATTTACCTCAGGAAAATCAAGTACATTTTCAATAACTAGATCTGCATCCATCAGTTTAGCCTTAGTTGAATCAGAAATGATCATTTCTTATGTTTCCTTTACCTCAATTACCATCACATCTTCATCATTTTTTATCTCTTCTGTTGGGTCTTTTTTAATTATATCTTCAATAATAACCTCATCTTTTTTTAAGGTCAAGTCAATAGGATCTAACTAACCTTGTTGCTCCTTGATTTATGTCGCTTGGTCGGGAAAGAGGATGTTTCTCCATATACCATCTATTTCATTTTGTACTTCTTCAAGTTTACTGACCATAATCTTCAATGCTCTACTCTTAACTAGAAATCTCTTTGTGTATTCCTTCAATGCTTCATTAATTCATCTTTTTGACAATTCAGGTACAATGATAGCTAGGTATCTCTCCCTCATTTGTTTCTCATATGCCATAGCATACTTCCGTCTAGAATCTATCTTTTTGTATAATTCATCATGTATTTGGTTGGCTATCTCAATTGGAATTGTTCTGAATTTGTGTAGTGTAAACACAACTACTTCCTCAATCCTTTATTTTTCTTCATCACTTTTGGTTTCATATTTAGCATATTTTATTCCAGCAAAACCTCCATACTTCTTGAGAGTTTTAAGAAACTCATCTAGGTTTCTCGATTTTGGGGGCTGGTTTTGCACAACTTTGACTTTTCTTATATCTTCTGATTTAGTCTCATTGTCTTCACATAGCTTTAGCTTTCTCCTTGGTCTTCTAGATGTCTCATTTTCTCTCATATATGTTTTAGGCTTTCATTTCTCTACCTCTTGTTTCTTCTTCTCTCTCAATGTGGATGAAGACCTTGTCAATAGTCTTGTACCGATTGGGCTTGGACTTTCCTTTTTCATTATTATTTTCTTTCTGTTTATCCCAAAAGGACCAGCTTCATCTTCTTCAGCAGTAACTTCTAGATTCTTAGACAAACTACTTATCATTCTACTAGTTTTCCTCTATGCCTTAGGTATCAATATACCTAGTTTTACCTTGTCCTTCACTTCTTCATAAGTCCCAACCAATTTTCTCTTTTATCAACTAGTTTAGCTAATAGAGCTTCAATATGTTTTGATTCAATGTCAATGTCCATCTCATATCCCATTGGTTGCAGCTAGATGGTCCTTGGATCCACATCCTTCACTATGCAAGTGTCAGTATCCACTTCAAAACAAATAGAATCTCGGTACTTTTTGTACTAGATGAGGTGGAATTCTAAATTTCTTGTGCATTTTTGTTTGGAACTTAGAAAATTAATCATTCATTATCATATCAAAGTTATCTCCTAAACTTTGAATGAACTCATTTATCTTATATATGATCAATTTATCCACACTCCATTCTATATTACCAATTAATGGGAAAAAGTTCTGAAAGTAGAAACATATACATACCAACAATGAACCAAAATTCAAAGTGTTGGTCTTTTCTTTCTTGGTGGTGTTAATTTTATCATCAAATTACTTTAGTAGGATCTAACATAGATTGATCTTCATATCTTTCTTGACTATCTTGTAGGCTATGTCTGTAGCTCCACATGGTACACTATCTACCTGAGAGGATTGAAAGATTTGGTAGGAGATGACATTACATGCAAATCTCAATTCAGGATCATTAACAGTAGACAATTTGAGACCTCTTCCATCTCATTTTGCTCGAGTCAACTCACACAATTTGTTCTTGTCCATTTCCTTATGTGTTTTTGGTCTATCACTAATTGGATAACCAGTCACAATATCTAACACATCCTTTGTAAACTTGACTGGTACATTGAGCCACATGAATTGGTCATGAACTTGGCTCAATATGATTCTGATCCATTCTATTTTGAACACACTTGATACATGCAGTGCACGCATCACAATCCTTGGTTTGTAAGTGAATGTGGCTATCTTTCAGCTTTCCATTTGCACATAGATTATGGTAGGATGTATCAATATTAGCTTGGTAGATCTCCTTGATCTTGCAATGGATGAAGGCAAAAATGTCTTCAATCCAATTACTCTTGGAGGGATCGAAGATAGGGCTCCCATCTTATCAAGTTTGACAACTTTAGCTGGTGGAAGCTTGTATTTTGGATTGACTGGATCAATCTTTTCAACAATGACAGGATTTTGAACTTTAGGTGCCATAGTTTCATAGATATAATCACTTGATTAAAGTAGGGTTCCATTTGAATATCAACTTGGTCGAGCTTTCACAACTCGAGAAAACACCATAAATCACTTGATTATGCTTTCTTATTCTTAGATCTACTTGATTACTCACTTGAATGCTCTTAGAGGACTTGTTTATGGAAAGTACTCAAACGCTCTTAGAAATGTAAGGTAGAAATGAAATAACAAAGGGTCTATTTATACCTTTTCCTCGATTAGGGTTTCCAACAGATATAATTTTAGCATTAAATGTTGTCACCGACTCCCTTTTTCACCGATTACCAATCATATCCTTTCACCAAATGAAACAAAATAACATAGACTCTCACCGATCAAAACATGAAAATGATAACTTCACAACATATATCCAAACACATCTAAATATGCTCATATGTATCTTTGCACAAATGTTAGGAATGAATTTAAGATTAAATTTTAGTTCTCAGTTCCTACACATACCTTTGATTGATTAGGTGAAAATAGGTGCACCCAATCTAGAGGGTGAGGTCCCATCAATTGTTCGAAGTGCAGTTCCATCATCTAGAGACTTTCTTCTCCATGTTCTATTCATTTGTTCTCTTATTTCATCAACATTTACTTGAACAATTTCACTTTGTTGTTCCTTAATTGGAGTTTTGCCTCAGTACCTACAGTCTTTGGCTAAGTGACCAACCTTATGAAAATGAAAGCATGGCACTCTAGGATTTATCCATGAACTTTTTTTGTTCCTTCCATGCATCAAAATGCAATTTTCCACTATGTGTTCAAATCTCCCACGTGTTGTACATGAAACTCTTGTATTGTAGTCCCATGGTATAGTTGATCCTTGTCAGTTGTTTACAGTATTCTGTCGATTAAGTACCCATTTGACATTCTTCCTTTGTGACCTGCATTCTTCAAACTTGTGACCATATCTATTGCAATTTTTACAGTAACCATCAAAATTTGGCTTCTTTGTATTGTTATAAATCCTTGATCTACACTCAAATAATTTATGCATACTTATTGTAATTGTAACAATAACCATCAAATTTAGGAATGCTCGGTGTTTACCTCTTTTGCTCCTGCAAACATTAGTTGTATGACCCAATTTCCCACAATGATAATAAGTAGGATTATTTTTCTTAGGTGGGGTAGTAGTATCTCAGTTCGTTGTTTGATTTGAGGACTCTCCCTTCTTGGTAGTGTTGTTTTTAGTAATCCAAGTTCAGTAATATCTCTCAATTGTCTCTGACCTCTAAGTTGTTCATCCAGTATCCTTAATGTTTCTTCATTCCTTTTCAATACTTCATTTTTATCCTTTTCAAATTTTAGTTCATTCCTTAGATGTTCATTCTCTCATCTCAGTCCAACAATCTCTTCAATTTTCCCTGCAATATCCTAATTAGCACCGATT
Organism: Chamaecyparis obtusa; assembly: GCA_027943335.1. NCBI lineage: Eukaryota > Viridiplantae > Streptophyta > Pinopsida > Cupressales > Cupressaceae > Chamaecyparis > Chamaecyparis obtusa. Next base: position 1,999,471 of record BSBK01001346.1, on the reverse strand, counting down.
AGTTGATCTGTCATATTATAGTGATTTTGTGTCAACCTTTGTATCTCCACATCTTTCTCATTTAGCCTTGTACTCATTTTCCTTCTCTCATCTTCAATTATTCTTTTATCATCTTCAACTTTTCTCTTTTGTTCCAGGACTTCACACATTCTTACCGATTGAGTTTCTTGTTCTATTTTCAATGCTTTTACTTGATTAGTTAGGCTTTTGTTCTTTTCAATCAATTCTAATATGGAAACTTTAGATTCATCAAAAAAACTTCCCTCTGATTGTTCTTTAAGTTCTTCAACCTGATCTTGAGTATCTTTCAATTGATGGGCTAGCTCCATTATCTTGTTAAGTGAATGCTTCAATTTCCTCCTTAGTTCATCAATCTTGTCATTTGCAATCTTCAGTTCCATGTTCATGTTATCAATCACCTTTTCATACCTATAGCTTTCCATCTCTTTAAATATTTCCTTTGAAGTGGTTAAACTTCTGAATAAGAGACTATGCTCTGATACCAATTGTTGAATTAATTATGGAAAGTTAAGTACTGAGAGGGGAGGGGTGAATCAATACTCCAAAAACTTTTATCTACTTTTCTAACCATTCACCGAATAAAAAACTTTGCATATATAAACATAAAACATATAAATCAAAATCATGAAACACAAAACTGTGGTGGGGATGGCACCCACAATACTTCACTACTGCAGTAAAAAGTTTTCTTGGTTAGAGCTACAAAATTAGCTATTTTTGATAGCTTACCCTGTTAAGAGTATTTACCCTACTAAGAGTATAAAGTCTTATTCAGACTTCCTTGCTAAAGGATTTTACAACTCTAATATAAGAGATGTACCTAGTTAAAGGATTTACAAATTAAGACCTATTAGGGCCTACTTGGTTAAGATATTTTACAATTATGATTACACAATAATCAGTAACAAAAAAATCTATGTAATGTTGCAACAACATATGCTTATCAAACTCAACATGCTCTATATTAATTTACCTCATTTTGTATTCCACTCACAATTTAGCTTCTATACTTGGTAGCTTAAACTCTGAATCACATTCACAATTCTACTATAACTGCTTTGTTACTCGGTAACTTCTCTACTCATCACCTTCACACTTATCTCTGAGTGATAATCACATGTTCTCTCTCTTACACTGTGATATTCATACTCTGATCCATTTATACTCGATCTAGAAGTGGTGCAAATGTTCTAGAATATTCTCCTTAGATGGTGCTACCAATGGTTACATCTCCAATACATATATTACATTTAATTTTCATTGGTGGATCTTACCTTGTAATCATGCAAAATCATCATGTTTAAATCTTCAATGCATTACCAAAAAATCTCCTTGAGATCTGTAAAACTTTTTATGCTTGGTATCCAGATTCAATGTATCTGTTATGTCAACCTGTGTTACTCATTAATATGTTTTGTTCTGTTTGATAACATTTATACTCTCAACTCAGTAACTGTTGTAAGTCAGTAACTTCTTGATGCTTACCTTGCCTTGCTTAGTGTCTGTTCCTTATTCCCTTTACCAAAATTATCTCTTCCTTTACCGACTTGACTAACCTTCTTTACCGACTCACTTTGACAATCAATATGACTTTAACAAAACTAGTGACAACAAAATAACTCTTTTAGGAGTATCAAAAATAAAGTAAATAAGGTACAAAATAAAGTAAATGATATACAAAATGAAGTAAATAAGATACAAAATGAAGTAAATGAGATACAAAATGAGGATATGAAATTGGTAATGAACTAGATTTTCCCTTATAATTCTTTCTTCCCAACTGTACAATGTCAAACAAACTAGATTCAAAGCCATTTTCTTTAGATGCAATTTGGGGGTTTCCCCCCTCTCCTTCTCTCTCTTACCCCCCTCTCTCTCTCTCTCTCTCTCTCTCTCTCTCTCTCTCTCTTCACCCTCCTCTATCTCTCAAACACCCCCATCTCTCTCACCTCTCCCTCCTCCCCCCCCCCCCCCCCAATAACCTGTAATGTCTCTTTCTAATGTAACCTTGGAATATAAGTATTTAATAAGGTCATCAAATATTGATTTAATTATTTAATATTATCCCTCAAAATAAATTACAAGGGTATAATTTAATAAAGTCACTTTACGTTTTATTTTTCTAAGTCCAAATTAAATTAAAAGAGGGGAATAAAAAGACAAAGAAATTGGATAATGGAGAGGCAAAGTAGAGGGAAGGCAAAGAGTCTCTATAGTGGGCTAGAAAAGAACAATGATAGATTCTTTCAAATTATGCTTGGTTTATTAATTTCTTTTGGAGGAACTTTGATAGCTTATTATTTTAGTTTCCCAAGGATGGAAACCCGTCGGATTATTTGGCAAGTTGGACAAAAATTAAATTCATCTTGGAGATGGATTCACTTCACAATTCACATTTGGGCTCAACATAAAAAATTGTAAAATCTTTTTTGAAAACAAATTTATGAGGTATTTATGTAGAAAGGTTTTTTTATAAATTTTTATGAATAGTCCTTTTCCATTAAAGTATAATTTAAAGTATATATTTACAAAATAAGTTTAGGGGATATGAAATCGCCCCATGAGTTTTAAAATGGGACTAAGATCGAACAACAACAACAAAATAACATGGGCATATCCCAGAAACCAAATCTAGCCTAAGTGGCTAAAGTAGTACCAGTTGAGGGAGGAGGATCATGATCATCTTTTTTCCCCATACATCAATGGGGCCTAGAGTCAGGTCTGGGAGGGACCATCCCTCTTCAACTTTATCTTTTTCTTCATCATCCTTCGAAGTAAGATAAATTGCAAGAGCAAGTTTCAAGAACCACTTTGAAGAAGTGGGCTAGGTAGAATCACCTCCAATGTCCAGCCAGCCAGAGCCTCTCAGGGTGGCAATAGCAGTGTTAGTAGATGACCAAGCCAAGGTAGAACCACCATAGGGTGGAGAAGCCAAGTGTCGCCTCCAATAATCTCTTACACTACCAGAGGAGTGGTGAGGGGCCTGGGGACATGATGTTTGTGAGCAATGGGCAGAGGAACTATGGTCGAGGTAGTGCCCACGAGGTAGAGATCTATCACCAGAGGTAGAAATATCCAGTGACACTCTGGAAATTGTACAAGGGGCATTGCCCTAATGCTGAAGTAACTCTTGCAAGTGGGACACTTCCAGTGCCACTTTATTGGCTTGCGCTTGAATCTAGACAATAACATTATTACATACACATGCTTTAATTTACATAGAAACATTAATATCTAAAAATATGTGAGTGAAAATAACAACATTTATATCCTTCCAAAGAGTGAAGATTATTTCCATCCTGAAAGCATGCCAAGAACTGGGTTCAAGCCTGAAAGGCCGGAAAAAATCATGAATCTAATTCCAGTATTGTTGAGCTCTTTTGCAAAACTAGAAGATATAGCTAAAAGACTCTGGCTTCCTACACAAAGGGCATCGAGGATCTGGGACACCCAGATGTCGAAGCCTATAACCCAAGGGAAAGACTTGGAAAAGAGTACACGAGGATAAGTGAGTTGCCTTGGGTTCAACAATAGAAAACCAGACTGTGAGGAATCTAAGTCTCCAAGCTTCCTGAGAGGACTGCAAATTCCATCTTTGGTAAATGGGGAACCAACCAGTGGTAGCGCATGTTAGTCATGTAGTTACATAAAGGAGTAGATGGGTACCACTTCTAGTCTTTCCACCATGGATTAAAAAAATGTATGCCTAGATTATGAAGCAAATTGATAGGTAGAATCGAGACCACCAAGTCAAAAGTCTGACGATCTGGACGAGAAAGACAAAATTGGACCTAAAGGTCATCCCATGGCCAAAGATTCATAGTAGCTTTGGAAAAAAGATCTCTAGAAGTGTGGATGCCACGTTTATGAAAATGTAGAGCACAAATTCCTAAGACTTTAGCAAGAGGGGTCCCCTGAGACTGAATTAGCAGAGACCACTAGAGATTATGTTAATTTTTTAGAATAAGAATTTTTAACAGAAATATTCATCCAATTTTGCAAATCTTATATTTAATACAAATATTCCTTGGTCATATAAATCTAGAATGCCTGAATTGGTTTTGGTATGAATAATATTTGTGATTTTCACCTTCTTCATACATTAATATATTTTAATGGGAAGTATAAACTATAGATGGGCATTTAATAAAAACTTTTCCTTAAGTTAACATTGCCTAATGATTTGATTATTTTAAATATTGAAATATTCTTGGCATTATATAAGTGGAGTTAGAAGTGACTACTTGAAATATTTCAAAGGCGTATATTACAATGATGCATAAACTTTGTTACGACTTCAAAGGAAGTAATAAATTGTAATGGTTATTCATATCAAAGACATCAAGAATATTAAGCACGAAATGACAATACCAACTAGAGGTTGCTACTTCTAGCCTGCTATTTGTAGTAGAATCGACTTCATTATCATTCCCTTATGCAGGCTAGTAATATTATGAGAGATATTGTTGGAAGTGTGGTTTCTTGTTAGGAATGCATATATATTGCAACTGTGGTAATGAAATTATATGAGAATTTCTTCAATGAATTCTATATGGAATGAAATATTCAATAAAGGAGATTATTGATCAGAAATATAGTTTCCAAAAGTTGGACAAAATTGGAATCATTGCAAGCTACGTATTGGGCGGCTATTAGAGAATGGGTTATGACCAAACCATATCAAGCTTTGAACTAACGAGACTGAAGGAGTGAATGAGAAATTGCATGGAAGTTGAATTCTCAGATTTCAGGAAGACTTCACGTTTGAGACTTTATGTGCATGTTTTTCACACCACATAGCAACGAACAATCATCACAATGCATTATGACTTAAGTTTTGCAAAATACTTACTCTTCACTAGTTTTTTTCCCTTGTCAAGCTCATTCTGTTTCTTATGATGTGAGATTTTGACCACCTTGGTTTGACAAAGAGGAGGAATACACTTCTGCAGATATTAACAGAGTGAATAGTGGGAAGGGAATAGCCATTCATCTTTATTCTCATCAACTGGTCCAACTCAAACATGGCACAAAGGTCATGCTTACCTTCAACACTATATTCTGTCAATTAAACAATATAGTGGCACACTATATAAATGATCCTCTATTTTTGTTAATGTTGTATCAGAACTTAAATTTGATTACCAAAGTTTAATGTATGGTCTAAAAGGTTCTTGCATAATCAAAACTATATTGAACTTTCCTAATCTGATTATCTTGTGTATTAATTTTTATTCTACTGCAAGTAATTACTATATTATGAGCATTGTTCAATATATCTCTTATGTATAAACTATCTGTTATTATGTTTGAAAAAATAAAAGCATTGAAATAATTGAGTTAAAAAAATTAGTGGTCAAAAAGGGGTGGCTTCTTACCTTACCCTCCCCCAACCTTTCACTCCCTTCACTCACTCCCTTCACTTTATATATATTATGCATTCACTTTATATATATTATGTATAAAAATATTATTGGCCTCAAGAAAATATCATTGAATAGTAATTGATATCCATTTTTAACAGACTCCAGTAACCTTTGTTACATAAAAACCAAAGAGCTACAAGGAAAATCCATGTCACTTTGTGAAAAGTAAATATATATCAATTAGGAACGAATATATGTTTCTTTTGCCATACAAAATCAAAAGAGGCCAAGGAAAATTATCTGGTGCTCTTTGTGAAAATATAACAAATATTAATTAGGAAAGGATATCCATTATTAACTTATTTTTGTTTTCTATACAAAAAAGGTCAGTGGGTCATTTTGATTATTTCAACAATTCTTACATTTCTTATTTAGTTGACAAATACAACTTTCTATCTAATACAAACAAAATTCAGCTTTTGGTGCATATGTTGACACAAATTTGAATTTATCAATAATTTTCTATCATCTTTTTGTAGCTATAATGGATAGCAACAGATGTCGTAAATAAAAACACAAGAGAAAACTCACAACAGACCAAATTGAGACATATAGAAAAAAAAATAGAGAAAGTCATCAAAAGAGAAGATAAGGTTTGTAATATTGGTCAAGGTGCGGCCTTTGATCTACCTATAAATGTTACTTCAAGTGAGACGAAATTGAATATGCAAATGTTGAACATGACATTAAAATTAAAAATAAAAATGTTGAACATGACATTGAAATTGAAATTGAAAATGTTGATCTTGAATTGAATATGAAATTATTGATAACATTGGCAACCTACAAAATGAAAACATTAAAATTGAAAATTATGAAACAATTGATTGTTAGGTATCACCAAATTATATGAGAAATGTAGACCTTTGTGTAAAAAAAAAAGACAAATTCCAAATCAAAGACCTTCAAGACCCCAAAATGGTTTGAAATTGATGAGAACATTATGGAAAATTTTTAAGAGGTCGACATTAACTTTTAGGTTGTCAGCTACACAAGACATCCAAAGCTGGTGGTGAGTCTTGTTGGTCCCAATCAATGATTTCAGGATGTTTGAGTGAGAGGCTAGGGGATGAAAGGTCAACTTCAATCATGGATAGGACATGGTTAGTATACATGAGATCATTTTAAATGTACTCAAAGTGGACTTCATAGAATTCCTCCTCAAGGTCTGAATCAGAAGAAACCCCACAAGAATTAGTTAAGGGCACCTTAGTCTCTAGGGAGCCCAATCCTCTACCATGGGGGTACCAAGTTGCTTTTATTGGCTCTTTTATACCTTATTCTTGTCTGTCTAGCCCTGTTCCATGATATCCCATACTTCCTTTAGGTATGTCCATGGGCTTGTCTTCTCCTACAAAGAACAACTTCATGCTACTCCTACAAAGATATCCCTTTGGGAGCTTCTTCAAACTTCGCCTACATATCATGAAGCATTACAAAATCCCCTTAAAAACATGATTGTTCAACCTCTTGAGAAAGATAATATAACTTCTATATTGTATTGCATGAATGCGACCAATAACAAATCTCAAATTTTGTTTTCTCAAGATGACATGCATCTTAAGGAAATTAAATATCAACTTGTTTCTCTTATGGTTGATGTCCTTTTCAATGGTAATCTTATTCGAATAAATTTAGTTAATAATGGATTTGGACTTAATGTTTGTAGCATTGACTTGTTAAAAAAGATAAATGAAGATGTTTCTTTAATCAAACTTGATTCTATTAATATGTGGATTTGACAATGTTGCTAAACAAACTATGGGTATTATTACATTACCTATTACAGTAGGTCCTATCATTTTACCTATTTTTATTCATGTCATTCCCAGTTCTCCTAATTATAATCTTCTCTTAGGATGACCATGGCTACATGTCATGCATGTCATTCCTTCAACACTTCATCAAAAAGTAAAGTTTGTATATAACAATATCATGTCTACCCTTTTTGTTGATGATAAATTACAAAGTTGCCTATGAATTGGGTCTAACTCCATTCCTATACCATTTCAAAAAAAATATCTTCTCCTCCTAAAGATATGTTTTCTCCTAAAAGTTCCCTTTTAAAAAATGATTGGGGTTCATTAGAATTTACACCATCTTTTGTCGGTGAATACAAAATTCATAATTTTAACATGTGACTCTTTAAAGAGCCTAGTGTATCATTTGTTCAAATTGATTCTCTTAACAATTCAACTCACATTGTCCAACATAATTTAGGATGTGTACAACAAATCTTTGAGACTCATGAGAAACCTATATAAGTGTTTGGTCTCACACCTTATGTTTTTCCAACATCCCCTCCTTTATCATCTAACATTTCTTATCTACTTATCTTTAATCAAGAAATCATTATGCCTAACCTTTTTCATGCTAATCTGATTACTCAACCTAAATGAAAGAAGAAGCATAGTCAAAATCTAGTGAATTTCCCTTTTTGCATGTACCATCGATATCATGACAACTCTACTAATGAATATCAAGATTTGTGTTACAAAATTTAGAAACTCATTGATTATGACATCATTCACATAACATATCACAATGAGTTAATTTTCAATTCGGATTTCTTTGAATAACATTTAAGTTCTGATTATGTTGCTGCACTCTATGTAACATTGCTAGGCTTCTCTATTGGGGCTCATTGTCATTCATGGTGGTATAATTTTTAGGTGTGATCATACTTTGTGAGTAACATAATAGCTCTACTTTATCTTATTCTTGTCTCTACACTTAGGGGGCAAGGGTATTATTTCAATTTCTCTCATCCTTCTCTTAAGGATCCACTTTTCCCTTGGTTAAATGGCATTTGATTATCACATGATATCTAATCTTACATAGAATTATTTGTTTATATCAGGAATTCTCTCCTACACAAGATGTATGTATCCTTGATCATAACCTCTTCATTTTTCACAATTGGGTATTTATGGTAAATAAATCCCTTACATTGGGGGCTAAAAGTGTGTCATCATTCAATAAGAATCCCTTTACCTAGTAGTGGGGAAGGTGTGAATTCTTCCCTTCATGTTCCACATCTCTTTTTAGCATCCTTCAAAAGGATCCCTTTACACTTCTAGCATGGCATCTCTTTGCATTCATCGCTTTCTTGACCTCATAGGAGTTGTGGCCTTTTTGGCTTGTACCGGGTGTTGCTCGAGGGATACCTCCTTTGTATTAAAGATGCTTTATCCTTGTTTCTATTTTCCTTAAGATGTCAAAATAGTACTCTTTTTTCATCTTAAGGGGGGGCACATATGGATTCTTTATAGAAAATATTCTTTTTTACTTTAAGCATGTCAGGTAGAGTACACTATATTTAATACAACTTGCTATAACCATATTAGTCTCCTTCATATATTTTTGGTGGATTTTCTTGGATATAATGCTTTCCTTGGCTATCCTTAGGATTTGTTGAACTATCATAAAACAAGTTGCTAGCTCATTTTATCTCTCCTTTGCATACATTTTGAAGATTGGTTGACTAGCATAACACACTTTTCTAGACCGTTCAACCTCTCCTTCGCATATTTTTTCTAGAGTTGACTAGCATGCACTAGACTATAAAATCCCTCTTTATACTCTCTTTGATGGCTAGAACTAGCATAACATAATTTTCTATACCATTTCCCCCTCCTCTCTCTCTTTCTTAGCTCACTCTCTTGGATCACCTAGTGTGACATAACTGGCAGCCCGTGTTATCTATGATTGTCTTTTTCTCTCCTTAGTGATTATGTAGCTTAACAAAATTTATTGTTTTATTGAATCATGGAGTCTTTTCTTATATTTTATGTTTGCTCTCACTCTTTTCATGTGACTAGCTATACTTTTGCAATAGCTTTTTGAGCATGATGCTAACAGTTGAGATATTTTCTTTAGCGAGGTCTCTTCAACTATTTGACTTAGAATCTTAGTAATTTTTAAGCTTTTGATGTTGTTTTATGCATTTTTGCACATGGTTGTACAAGTTAAGAACCTTGTTTTGGGGGCTTATGTCCATAAACTTAGTGATATTTTATCTCCTTGTAGTTTTTCCAAGAACTTTATCTCTTTCTCTCTCTTTCTTCTACTTTACCATGAGCATGAGGTGGACCCATACTCATGCTAAAGTGGCGGCTAAATGTACTATCCTAAAAAGTAATCACCCTTAATTTGGTTCTCATTTTATCCCTATTTTAGTATGTATGGGTTCCCACTTTCATTTCACACTCTTGTAACACTCATTGAACCTTCAAATTAATATTATAAGTCATGTATTGATTCAATTTATTTAAAACTCAAGGTTATCTCATATTTCTAAGTGTTGTACTCTATTTTTCATACAATCAAATAGTCCATTTCATCTCCTAGGCCCTATCTTACCATTTATGGCCTTTAGATTCTCTCCCGACTCTGAAACTAGTTGTCAGATCAAATCTCGCACCCCCTGACTTTCCAGGACTCGTAGCCCAAATTTAGACCTAATTGGGGTGGGAAAAAATGAATTTGGGGTTTTGTTCCTAGGTACATAATGGTTTTGGAATTTGGTACCCCAACTCTTGTGCCCAAATTCAAACTGGGTTCATGCCTTAATTTTTTAAGAGAGGGCTTTGATTTACATTTGGCTTGCCTGAGTTTTAACCCCTGAAATGTTGTGATAGGTATATAAACACCCTATCTCTCCTCATTTTAGTAACCATAATCAAGTTCTAACATTGTTATTAAGCAATCAAGCGATTGGGTTTCAAGAGCATTTTAAAGGTGTTCAAGCATCTGAGTCTTCAAGGCAATCCTCTTCTTCATCATCAAGCATTGTGGAAAACTAAAATATCCATCATGAAAGACTAATATTTCATTATTTTTGTTGGGCTTTTGTGGAGTTCAAGCTATTGCATTGACACATGTGGTTGTTAATATGATTTAGAACAATAGAGAGGGGGGGTGAATCAATTGTTCTCAGGTCCAAATGTATAAAATAAACTTTAAAACTCTTCAACAAATCAGATCCAACAACCAACAACTACTCAGTCATTACTGATTGCATAACATAAACATATAACAGTGCAGTCCACTATCCAATAGTATCTAACTTGTAAAACACAAAAATGTTCAAACTAAAACATTCACACAAGTATTAACACCAGGATTTATATTGGAAACTCAATTAGGAAAAAACCACTTTGTAACATGTTACTATTATTTTCACTCTTCTGAAGTGAGCTCTGTGAAAAGACAACCCTGTCAAAGGTTACAAACACACTGTCAGGTGGGACCCGATTAAAGGATTTAAACCACTCTGTTAAAAGTGCGCCTTGTTATAGGACTTACATATATCCCATTAGAATGCAACCTTGTTCAAAGGATTTATACAAATGACTATTAGGTCAACCTCTTTTAAAAGGATTTTGACTGATACAATTGTTAGAAAGTGATGCAAGAGCATCCTGGGTGTAAGAGCAATCTTGCATCACCCAAAAATATTTTTGTTTTTGTATTCAATAAGGGCTATCTTGTGTAGAGTTGCTATTTATGGAAACTTGCTATTTTTAGTAAGTTGGTCTTACGATCTTGGAATGTTCTAATTTTACATATGGAGGTTCATCTCAGTCATATCAGCCTGCCAGCAAAGTTTCATGGCTAGATCAGGTCTAGTTTTGAAGATATTGAAGATTTTCGATATTGGCAGCGGGGTGCAGAAACTTTGAACTCAGTTTTGAAGGCTTTAGAAGCCCCGAATGAGGTTGAAAATTTGGGTGATGGGTGCTTTTTGCAAGTCAAGCCTATAGAGCGCTTCGTGGCATTTCCAGAATGGGGTTATAATAGCCAATCGGGTCAATGGGTGATGACTTATGGTCTTCGGAAGTTGGGTCACCTGAAATGGCGGAAAATAATTTTTCTTTAAAATTTTTGTTTAGGTTTCAAAACTCATTTTGAGCCGACTTTAATGTAATAAATTGTAAAATAAAATAATTCTAAGTTTGGTCGGCCCTAAGGGCTAAATTTCTAGAACCTTCTCGGGCGGTGGAATTTGCCTATATAAAGAAGGCCCGTAGTGTTGTCTAGGGCAGTTCTGGGTAGTAGATCTGGGTATTGATTTGAGGCTTTATCCTATAGAATATTGTAAGAGAATGCCCATGTGGCTTTGCATATTGTAATTTTGAAAATTTGTAATTCCACATTTGTGGAGATAATAAGAAGCCAATTTTTTGTTCTTGCATATTATTGTTGTTATTTCTCTATTTTTGTTATGTGTTTGTGGTATTAAGGGGAGCAACCTTCAACAAGTGGTATCAGAGTAGGAGTTCTTGAGTGTGTAAACAGATCACCAACTGTGAGACAGTTTGCACCAGGACCATGGTTAGGGTTTCAGTGTGCATCGCAAAAATGCCTCCACGAAGAGAACGTGGCAGAAGAGCTGGTGCTGTGACCCCTGAGGTTAGAGAGCTGCAGAGACAAGTGCAAGCATTGCAAGAAGAGATTCACAGAGGAATGAATCTTAATGTCAGAGATGAAAGCGAGGATAAAGCCGAAGAAGAATATTAAGAAGGAGAAGCTGAAATTGTCAACCAGGAGGAAGAAAGACTTTTTCGGGCGATTTCCAAGATTGGGAAAAGACCTAAGATTGAGGTTCCTACATTTTCTAAAAATCTTAACCCAGAGGAATTGATCGACTGGATCAATGAATGTGAGGAATATTTTGAGTACGAAGATGTTGAGGATCCTGATAGGGTCAAATTTGCGAAAGCCAGATTGAAAGGTCATGCGAAGATCTAGTGGCAAGAAATTCAATTGGAGTGAAATAGAAGAGGGAAAGATAAAATCACAAAATAGGATCGGATGGTGGATAAATTGAAGCGATAGTTCATTCCTGTTGATTATGAGATTGACCTACTAAAGAAAATGCAAAGTTTGAAGCAAGCAAGAAGATCTGTTCAGGAGTATACAGAGGAGTTCTATCGACTCCTCATCAGAACAGGCCATGTAGAAGCTGATAAGGAGAAAGTTGCCTGATACCTTAATGGGTTAAGGCCAAGCATTCAAGAGGAGTTGAATCTGGTTCGAATGAATAGTATTGAGGAGGCATACCAGTTTTCCCTAAAAGTAGAGGAAAAGCTGAACAAGAAGTTTGAGAGCAGACAAAATGGAAGAGGCCGTGGTGGAAGATCTGGTGAACGGTCATATGGTGGCCGAAATGAAGATCCGAAAAAGAAGGATGAGGCCAGTAGCAGTCAGAATCTGAGAGAAAATAATTCCAATCATTTCCAGGATTAGAGTAATAGAGATCAGAGAGGAAGAGGAAGAGGACAAGGATCTGGAAGAGGAGGCTTCCGTGGAACATGTTTTCACTGTGGAGAAGAAGGTCATAGGGCATTTGAATGTCCTCAGTGCCAAGCCAGAACAGACAGGAGAAATGAAGGCCAGGCTAGAGTTGCACATGTAGATGAAGATGCTAGATCATCAAATTCTGAAGATGCTGAAAGAGGAGAAACGCTAATTAACAGAAGAGTCTTGTTGAGTGGTGAGAATGAACCTGAACAAAGGAGGAGCCTGTTTCACACTAGATGCAAGTGTGAGGGTAAATGTTGTGATGTGATTATTGATAGTGGAAGCACTGACAATTTGGTGTCAGAAGAGATGGTGACAAAGTTGAAGCTCAAGAGACAGAAACACCCACATCCATATCGGATTGCTTGGGTGCAGGATGACCACAAGGTCATGGTCAGTGAACAGTGCCTGGTAAAGTTCAAGATCAGCGGGTACCAAGATGAGGTACTATGTGATATCATCTCTATGGATGCATGTCATATGTTGTTGGGTAGACCATGGCAGTACACGATGGTCGTGCGAATACCTATTCCCTGACAAAGGGTGGAGTGTGACATAAGCTAAAGCCATTGAAAGAGACCGAAGAAAAGGTATGTGGTAATGCAAGAATAACATTTGTTGATGGAAGAAAATTCCTAGATGGTATGAGGCATGAGCATGTGTGTTTTGCTTTAACTCCAAAAGTTGGTAAAGAAGAAGTAGAGGATGTACCTATAGAGGTTGCAGATTTGTTGAATGAGTTTTAGGATATTGTATCTGATAATGTACTTGATGGTTTACTATCGGTAAGGAAGATCAGTCATCAGATGGATTTGATTCCAGGGGCCAATTTGCAAAACAAGGCAGCACACAGAATGACACCAGCAAAAAGTGAAGAGTTGAACAGACAAGTACATGAGTTATTGCAAAAGGGGTTGATTCGAGAGAGTCTGAGTCCCTGTGCTGTACTAGCAGTATTAGCACCACAGAAGAATGGAGAGTGGAGGATGTGTACAGATTCCAGAGCAATAAACAAGATCACAATCAAGTATAGGTTTTCATTGCCACGAGTGGATGATATTATGGATTGTTTGAGTGGAGCTGTGTATTTCTCAAAGATAGATCTGAAGAGTGGATATCACCATATTCAGATCAGAGAAGGAGATGAATGGAAGACTACCTTCAAGACAAAGGAAGGACTGTATGAGTGGTTAGTCATGCCTTTTGGGCTAACCAATGCACCGAGCACTTTCATGCAGCTCATGAACAAGGTTTTGAAAGAATTTCTGGGTAATTTTGTCATTGTTTACCTAGATGATATTTTGATTTTTACCAAGACATTGGAGGAACATATGATGCATATTCGTATGGTGTTTGATAAGTTGAGAGATGAGAAATTATTGATTAATTTGAAGAAGTGCAGTTTTGTGAAGAAAGAGTTAGTGTATTTGGGATTTGTAGTTTCAGCAGAAGGTCTAAAAATGGACCCAGAGAAGGTGCAGGCTATCCTTGAATGGCCTACTCCAAGGAGTGTTACTGAAGTAAGATCTTTTCATGGTTTGGCTAACTTTTACAGAAATTTTATCAAAAAATTTAGCAATATTTGTGGACCCTTGACTAAAACAATGAGAGGGGATAGAAAAGAGTTTAAGTGGACTAATAGGGCAGAAAAGAGTTTTCAATTGTTGAAACAAAAAGTTACAGAACAACCTATTTTAGCACTTCCAAATTTTAATAAGGTGTTTCAAGTAGATTGTGATGCTAGTGGTACTGCAATAGGAGCTCTTATGAGCCAAGAAGGTAAACCTGTTGCTTAGTTCAGTGAGAAGTTAAATGATGCCAAGAGAAAATATTCTATCTATGATCAGGAATTTTATGCTATAGTTCAGGCATTAAAGAAGTGGAGACATTATCTGCTTCCTAAGGTGTTTGTTTTGTATACTGATCATCAAGCTTTGCAATATTTTAATAGTCAAGGAAAGTTGAATCAGAGGCATTTGAAATGGGTTGAGTTTTTGCAAAGTTATACATTTGTTTTGAAACACATGAGTGGAAAGTCTAACAGGGTTGCAAATGCTCTTAGCAGAAGGCAACTATTACTGACAAAGATGCAAATTGAGGTGGTTGGGTTCAAGGAACTCAAGAATTTGTATCCAGAGGATCCTGATTTTGGTGAAGCTTGAAAAGTTTGTACAGAACCTGTCACTCTAGATAGGACGAAATGGTTGGATTTTATCATCCAAGATGATATGCTATTCAGAGGGAGTCAGTTGTGCATTCCACGAAGTTCTATGAGGGAGAATCTCATCAAGGAGAAGCATAACAGAGGATTGGCTGGACATTTTGTTCATGATAAAACCCTTGCTTTAGTTGGTGAGAATTATTATTGGCCACAATTGCAGCAAGATGTGAAGAAGTTTGTACAAAGTTGTAGAGTATGTCAGATGGTGAAAGGAGTGAAGCAGAATATAGGATTGTATCAGCCATTACCTATACCAGAGAAGCCTTGGGAGGAGATCAGTATGGACTTTGTTCTTGGTTTACCGAGGACACAGCGGGGACATGATTCAATTTTTGTAGTAGTTGACAGATTCTCGAAGATGGCACATTTCATTCCCTGCAAGAAGACTAATGAAGCTGTTCATGTAGCAAAATTGTTTTTCAGAGAAGTGGTGAGACTACATGGTTTTCCAAAGACCATAGTTTCAGATCGAGATACTAAGTTTGTTGGATATTTCTGGCGGACATTGTGGAAGAAGTTGAAGACAGATTTGAAGTTCAGTTCATCACATCATCCACAGACTGATGGACAGACAGAGGTGTTGAATAGAAGTTTGGGAAATCTGCTGAAATGTTTGGTTGGAGATAAGCCAACAGGATGAGATTTGATTTTACCACAGGCAGAATTTGCCTACAATAATTCTGTCAATAGGAGCGCTGGTCAATCACCATTCTAGATTGTATATGGAAGTAGTCCAAGAAATGCATCTGAATTGAGAAAGATAAATAAAGGAGAAATAAGTAGTGCTGAAGCTGAGGATTTTGCAGAACATTTGAAGAACATCCATGAGGAGGTGAGGAAGCATATTACCAAGATGAATGTGCAGTATAAGACTAAGGCAGATGAGAAAAGGAGGCATAAAAAATTTCAGGTTGGTGATGAAGTCATGGTTCATTTGCGGAAGGAACGGTTTTCAGTTGGTACATATAACAAGTTGAAAATGAAGAAGTTTGGGCCATGTAAGATACTGAAGAAGCATGATTCAGGAAATGCATATGAGGTAGATTTGCCTAGTAAGCTGAATATTTCACCAGTGTTTAACATTTTAGATTTGACAGAGTATCATGAAGGAGGTGTTGAAGATGAGGTTGCAGAAGCACAGTGGAGTATTCTAGCAACCAGTTCAGATATCAAGGAGATTGAAGACATACTAGGCAGTCGTGTTGGCAGAAGCACAAGGAACAGGACATATGAAGAGTATTTGGTCAAATGGAAAGGACGACCTGTTAAAGATTCATCATGGCTAACAAGGGAGGAGGTTAACCGTCTTGGTTTTCCTCTGCACACCTGAGTCGTGACAGGGTCACTTCTCAAATTACCCCGATTGTCTGATGCAGGAGCATCCTGGGTGTAAGAGCAATCTTGCATCACCCAAAAATATTTATGTTTTTGTATTAAATAAGGGCTATCTTGTGCAAAGTTGCTATTTATGGAAACTTTCTATTTTTAGTAAGTTGGTCTTACGATCTTGGAATGCTCTAATTTTACATATGGAGGTTCATCTCAGTCATATCAGCCTGCCAGCAAAGTTTCATGGCTAGATCAGGTCTAGTTTTGAAGATATTGAAGATTTTTGGTATTGGCAGCGGGGTACAGAAACTTCGAACTCAGTTTTGAAGGCTTTAGAGGCCCCGGATGAGGTTGAAAATTTGGGTGACGGGTGCTTTGTGTGGGGTAGGCTTGTAGAGCACTTTGTGGCATTTCCAGAATGGGGTTATAATATTCAATCGGGTCAACGAGTGATGACTTATGGTCTTCGAAAGTTGGGTCACCTGAAATGGTAGAAAATAATTTTTATTCAAAATTTTTGTTTGGGTTTCAAAACTCATTTTGAGCCGACTTTGATGTAATAAATTGTAAAATAAAATAATTCTAAGTTTGGTCGGCCCTAAGGGCTAAATTTCTAGAACCTTCTCGGGCGGTGGAAATTGCCTATATAAAGAAGGTCCGTAGTGTTGTCTAGGGCAGTTCTGGGTAGTAGATCTGGGTATTGATTTGAGGCTTTGTCCTATAGAATATTGTAAGGGAATGCCCATGTGGCTTTGTATATTGTAATTCTGAAAATTTGTAATTCCACATTTGTGGAGATAATAAGAAGCCAATTTTCTGTTCTTGCATATTATTGTTGTTGTTTCTCTATTTATGTTATGTGTTTGTGGTATTAAGGGGAGCAACCTTCAACAAGTGGTATCAGAGTAGGAGTTCTTGAGTGTGTAAACAGATCACCAACTGTGAGGCAGTTTACACCAGGACCGTGGTTAGGGTTTCAGCGTGCATCGTGAAAATGCCTCCACGAAAAGAACGTGGCGGAAGAGCTGGTGCTGTGACACCTAAGGTTAGAGAGCTGTAGAGACAAGTGCGAGCATTGCAAGAAGAGACTCGCAGAGGAATGAATCTTAATGTCAGAGACGAAAGAGAGGATGAAGCCGAAGAAGAATATCAAGAAGAAGAAGCTGAAATTGTGAACCAGGAGGAAGAAAGACTTTTTCGAGCGATTTCCAAGATTGGGAAAAGACCTAAGATTGAGGTTCCTACATTTTCTAAAAATCTTAACCCAGAGGAATTGATCGACTGGATCAATGAATGTGAGGAATATTTTGAGTACGAAGATGTTGAGGATCCTGATAGGGTCAAATTTGCGAAAGCCAGATTGAAAGGTCATGCAAAGATCTGGTGGCAAGAAATTCAATTGGAGCGAAATAGAAGAGGGAAAGATAAAATCACAAAATGGGATCGGATGGTGGACAAATTGAAGTGACAGTTCATTCCTATTGATTATGAGCTTGACCTACTAAAGAAAATGCAAAGTTTGAAGCAAGCAGGAAGATCTGTTCAGGAGTATACAGAGGAGTTCTATCGACTCCTCATCAGAACAGGCCATGCAGAAGCTGATAAGGAGAAAGTTTCCTGATACCTTAATGGGTTAAGGCCAAGCGTTTAGGAGGAGTTGAATCTAGTTCGAATGAACACTATTGAGGAGGCATACTAGTTTTCCCTAAAAGTAGAGCAAAAGCTGAACAAGAAGTTTGAGAGCAGACAAAATGGAAGAGGCCGTGGTAGAAGATCTGGTGCACGGTCATATGGTGGCCGAAATGAAGATCCAAAAAAGAAGGATGAGGCCAGTAGCAGTCAGAATCTGAGAGAAAATAATTCCAATCATTTCTAGGATCAGAGTAATAGAGATCAGAGAGGAAGAGGAAAAGGACAAGGATCTGGAAGAGGAGGCTTCCGTGGAACATGTTTTCACTGTGGAGAAGAAGGTCATAGGGCATTTGAATGTCCTCAGTGCCAAGCCAGAACAGACAGGAGAAATGAAGGCCAGGCTAGAGTTGCACATGTAGATGAAGATGCTAGATCATCAAATTTTGAAGATGCTGAAAGAGGAAAAACGCTAATTAATAGAAGAGTCTTGCTAAGTGGTGAGAATAAACCTGAACAAAGGAGGAGCCTGTTTCGCACTAGATGCAAGTGTGAGGGTAAATGCTGTGATGTGATTATCGATAGTGGAAGCACTAATAATTTAGTGTCAGAAGAGATGGTGACAAAGTTGAAGCTCAAGAGACAGAAACACCCACATCCATATCGGATTGCCTGGGTGCAGGATGACCACAAGGTCATGGTCAGTGAACAGTGCCTGGTAAAGTTCAAGATTAGTGGGTACCAAGATGATGTACTATGTGATATCATCTCTATGGATGCATGTCATATGTTGTTGGGTAGACCATGGCAGTACACGATGGTCATGCGAATACCTATTCCCTGACAAAGGATGGAGTGCGACATAAGCTAAAGCCATTGAAGGAGACCGAAGAAAAGGTATGTGGTAATGCAAAAATAACATTTGTTGATGGAAGAAAATTCCTAGATGGTATGAGGCACGAGCATATGTGTTTTGCTTTAATTCTAAAAGTTGGTAAAGAAGAAGTAGAGGATGTACCTATAGAGGTTGCAGATTTGTTGAATGAGTTTCAGGATATTGTATCTGATAATGTACTTGATGGTTTACCATCGGTAAGGAAGATCAGTCATCAGATGGATTTGATTCCAAGGGCTAGTTTGCCAAACAAGGCAGCACACAAAATGACACCAGCAAAAAGTGAAGAGTTGAACAGACAAGTACATGAGTTATTGCAGAAGGGGTTGATTCGAGAGAGTCTGAGTCCCTGTGCTGTACCAGTGGTATTGGCACCAAAGAAGAATGGAGAGTGGAGGATGTGTATAGATTCCAGAGCAATAAACAAGATCACAATCAAGTATAGGTTTCCATTGCCACGAATGGATGATATTATGGATTGTTTGAGTGGAGCTGTGTATTTCTCAAAGATAGATCTGAAGAGTGGATATCACCAAATTTGGATCAGAGAAGGAGATGAATGGAAGACTACCTTCAAGACAAAAGAAGGACTGTATGAGTGGTTAGTCATGCCTTTTGGGCTAACCAATGCACCGAGCACTTTCATGCAGCTCATGAACAAGGTTCTGAAAGAATTTCTGGGTAAGTTTGTCATTATTTACCTAGATGATATTTTGATTTTTAGCAAGACATTGGAGGAACATATGATGCATATTCGTATGGTGTTTGAGAAGTTGAGAGATGAGAAATTGTTGATTAATTTGAAGAAGTGCATTTTTGTGAAGAAAGAGTTAGTGTATTTGGGATTTGTAGTTTCAGCAGAAGGTCTAAAAATGGACCCAGAGAAGGTGCAGGCTATCCTTGAATGGCCTACTCCAAAGAGTGCTACTGAGGTAAGATCTTTTCATGGTTTGGCTAGCTTTTACAGAAAGTTTATCAAAAAATTTAGTAGTATTTGTGGACCCTTGACTGAAACAATGAGAGGGGATAGAAAAGAGTTTAAGTGGACTAATGGGGCAGAAAAGAGTTTTCAATTGTTGAAACAAAAAGTTACAGAACAACCTGTTTTAGCACTTCCAGATTTTAATAAGGTGTTTCAAGTAGATTGTGATGCTAGTGGTACTGCAATAGGAGTTGTTATGAGCCAAGAAGGTAAACTTGTTGCTTATTTCAGTGAGAAGTTAAATGATGCCAAGAGAAAATATTCTATCTATGATCAGTAAATTTTATGCTATAGTTCAGGCATTAAAAAAGTGGAGACATTATCTGCTTCCTAAGGTGTTTGTTTTGTATACTGATCATCAAGCTTTGCAATATTTTAATAGTCAAGGAAAGTTGAATCAGAGGCATTTGAAATGGGTTGAGTTTTTGCAGAGTTATACATTTATTTTGAAACACAGGAGTGGAAAGTCTAACAGGATTGCAGATGCTCTTAGCAGAAGGCAACTATTACTGACAGAGATGCAGATTGAGGTGGTTGGGTTCAAGGAACTCAAGAATTTGTATCCAGAGGATCCTGATTTTGGTGAAGCTTGGAAAGTTTGTACAGAACCTGTGACTCTAGATAGGACGAAATGGCTGGATTTTATCATCCAAGATGATATGCTATTCGGAGGGAGTCAGTTGTGCATTCCACGAAGTTCTATGAGGGAGAATCTCATCAAGGAGAAGCATAACAAAGGATTGGCTGGACATTTTGGTCATGATAAAACCCTTGCTTTAGTTGGTGAGAATTATTTTTGGCCACAATTGCAGCAAGATGTGAAGAAGTTTGTACAAAGTTGTAGAGTATGTCAGATGGTGAAAGGAGTGAAGCAGAATACAGGGTTGTATCAGCCATTACCTATACCAGAGAAGCCTTGGGAGGATATCAGTATGGACTTTGTTCTTGGTTTACTGAGGACACAGCGGGGACATGATTCAATTTTTGTAGTAGTTGACAGATTCTCGAAGATGGCACATTTCATTCCCTGCATGAAGACTAATGAAGCTGTTCATGTAGCAAAATTGTTTTTCAGAGAAGTGGTGAGACTACATGGTTTTCCAAAGACCATAGTTTCAGATCGAGATACTAAGTTTGTTGGATATTTCTGGCAGACATTGTGGATGAAGTTGAAGACAGATTTGAAGTTCAGTTCATCACATCATCCACAGACTGATGGACAGACAAAGGTGTTGAATAGAAGTTTGGGAAATCTGCTGAGATGTTTGGTTGGAGATAAGCCAACAGGATGGGATTTGATTTTACCATAGGCAGAATTTGCATACAATAATTCTGTCAATAGGAGCACTGGTAAATCACCATTCCAGATTGTATATGGAAGTAGTCCAAGAAATGCATCTGAATTGAGAAAGATAGATAAAGGAGAAATAAGTAGTGCTGAAGCTGAGGATTTTGTAAAACATTTGAAGAACATCCATGAGGAGGTGAGGAAGCATATTACCAAAATGAATGTGCAGTATAAGACTAAGGCAGATGAGAAAAGGAGGCATAAAAAACTTCAGGTTGGGGATGAAGTCATGGTTCATTTGCGGAAGGAACAGTTTTCAGTTGGTACATATAACAAGTTGAAAATAAAGAAGTTTGGGCCATGTAAGATACTGAAGAAGCATGATTCAGGAAATGCATATGAGGTAGACTTGCCTAGTGAGCTGAATATTTCACCAGTGTTTAACATTTTAGATTTGACAGAGTATCATGAAGGAGGTGTTGAAGATGAGGTTGCAGCAGCACAGTGGAGTATTCCAACAACCAGTTCAGATATCAAGGAGATTGAGGACATACTGGGCAGTCGTGTTGGTAGAAGCACAAGGAACAGGACATATGAAGAGTATTTGGTCAAATGGAAAGGACGACCTGTTGAAGATTTATCATGGCTAACAAGGGAGGAGGTTAACCGTCTTGGTTTTCCTCTGCACACCTGAGTCGTGACAGGATCACTTCTCAAATTACCCCGGTTGTCTGATGTAGGAGCATCCTGGGTGTAAGAGCAATCTTGCATCACCCAAAAATATTTCTATTTTTGTATTCAATAAGGGCTATCTTGTGCAGAGTTGCTATTTATGGAAACTTGCTATTTTTAGTAAGTTGGTCTTACGATATTGGAATGTTCTAATTTTACATATGGAGGTTCATCTCAGTCATATCAGCCTGCCAGCAAAGTTTCATGGCTAGATCAGGTCTAGTTTTTAAGATATTGAAGATTTTTGGTATTGGCAGTGGGGTATAGAAACTTCGAACTCAGTTTTGAAGGCTTTAGAGGCCCTGGATGAGGTTGAAAATTTGGGTGACGGGCACATTGCATAAGTCAAGCTTGTAGAGCACTTCGTGGCATTTCCAGAATGGGGTTATAATAGCCAATCGGGTCAACGGGTGATGACTTATGGTCTTCGAAAGTTGGGTCACCTAAAATGGCGGAACATAATTTTTCTTCAAAATTTCTATTTGGGTTTCAAAACTCATTTTGAGCTGACTTTGATGTAATAAATTGTAAAATAAAATAATTCTAAGTTTGGTCGGCCCTAAGGGCTAAATTTCTAGAACCTTCTCGGGCGGTGGAAATTGCCTATATAAAGAAGGCCCATAGTGTTGTCTAGGGCAGTTCTGGGTAGTAGATCTGGGTATTGATTTGAGGCTTTGTCCTACAGAATATTGTAAGGGAATGCCCATGTGGCTTTGCATATTGTAATTCTGAAAATTTGTAATTCCACATTTGTGGAGATAATAAGAAGCCAATTTTCTGTTCTTGCATATTATTGTTGTTGTTTCTCTATTTATGTTATGTGTTTGTGGTATTAAGGGGAGCAACCTTCATCAGAAAGTAACAGTAGTATTGATCTAAAAAATATACAACTCACTTTGCAAATATCAAATCCAATCCCATACACATATGCTGGCTTACTGACTGTGAACCTTTACCATCTCCATCACTGATCTACTCGAAAATCTCTTCAAGCAATCACACCACTTCTCCTTCAGCCTTTTCTACTTATACAGTCAATAACATCAACAATACTTCCAGCATCCCCTTCTTTGTTCAACCTCATGCTTAGGTTTCCTTAATACTTCCTCAATTAGGTCAATACATCTTTTTCCGCTTAATCTTCTTCATAGATCTTAGGGTTAGGTCAGATTTATCGAATCCTTGCAACTTTATGTTCTTCATCTATCCTTCTAGAAATATCTCAAATCTCTTAATAGATTTACAATAAGACATTTTACGATGCATTAAATGCTTTCATATAATCAATAAATAAAGTCAACATGTTTTACATAATCCAAGAATTCAACTATGTCGGCTAGAAATCTAAATTCTTCCTCAAATGTAAATTACTGGCACTCAGTCAATATAGTGTTCAACTCCTCGGTCTTCATTAGAAAGCTCAGTCACCTCAAAAACTATTTTCTCGACTAATACTGTCTTCCTCAGCAATTAACTGATGTTCGATCAACACTGAATTTACTCGGCATATACTAGATCGGTCGACACTAACATCACTTGGCTTAAACTAGATTTCTTCACTTTTGCTCGGTTAAGCCTATCAGTTTAGTCTTCATTCTTACTTAGATAAACAATACATTATCTTATCATTGTGCCACATAATCAAGTACTCATTGAAGTATCAAGATAACTCAACCTTTCCTTAGGTGCTATTGTTACCAACCTTGCCTATCCCCTTCACAACAATCAAATAGATATAGTACTTTCTTAGATAGCAACAGTCTTACTAGTTAAGGTTTGACACCAATGGCAATACAACAATTGCTTCAATTGCAGTTTCTAATAGTGGTCACATCTAAAGAAGCATTACATCATCAAGGAATGAGGTAATTTATAATTCAAATCTAGCTTCTAATATTTCATCTTTCCTTATGCAATTTCATTAAATTTTTAAGGTCGATTCCTAAAGTATTTTGATGAAGGAAAATCTCTTTAGCCAATCATTTTTCCCCATTTGTCTATTTGTGGGAATAGGTTGCTGAGATGTCAAAAAAAAAATGGGAAGATCGGGACTAAATGGAACATCCTTGCAAGTTTCATACCAAAAATCAAGGTACAAAATACCAAATTCATTCTATACCTAGGTATAGAGTGCCAAATTCAATCTATACACTTCAAAATAGGCTCAAATTGATTTTGGGGATAGTTTGCAATTTCAGGATCTTAGATTTGCAAGTACAAGTGCCTGTAGGATATTGACTATCAGAAAATCAGATCTGTAGAAACATAATTCCTTTTTTTATTTCTAGGTGAACACAAATCCTCTTCTACCTCTATCTTTACATCATTTATAGCTTCATCAAGTTCATAATGTGATATTTTGCATTATATCTTTATGTATCTTTTTTCATTCCAACTAGCAAAAAGGAACTAAAACCCTTCAAGCACAAATATTGCATTGACATCTCTTCTATCAAGGTGTTTTCAATCATGTTTGTCTTGAGGTGGTTTATGTTCAATAGGATATTGGATTGGTCTCCCTTAATCACCAATTTCTTAATGTACAAGTATAAAGAAAGGTTGGTTGCAAAAGCCTACTCTAAGGTTTAGGGTGTTGATTATGGCGAGATATTCTCTCATGTTACAAAAATGAAATCCTTTATATTTTTTCTTTCTATTACCATTGCTTATGATTTATATGTTGAGAAAATAGATGTGAAAATGTCTTTCCTTTCATGGATGAGGGTGTTTCTAGACGTGAAAATTGCTTATCATTTGATTTTTAAACAAAATAGCTAACATGAAGCTTGTCTATTACATAATTGACATCCATAATCTCCATAAAATATATAAATATGTTCATGGAAATTATTCTAAAGTCTACGATGAGGCATAAATACATAATAACAACTATCAATCATATTGACAAAGCTGTGAAGAAAATTCAAAGAAGTCACTTTCTAAAATTATACTTTTATTAGTAAATAATGTATAAATTCATCACAAATCGTATCAAATGCCCCCATCTCATATTGCTCATTGTAGAACATCTGACGTATAAATCCTTCGAATGCATCAACAACCAAAGAAGCTTTGCACATAGTTGCAAAAACTTCTTTGGCCATTGTTATCTCATAGTTTTCAATAGTTGTTATGCCAAGGGCAACATCTTCTGTATCATTTACAATTTCCATTACTTTTTTTCTACTTTTTTTGCAAGCTTTTCAATTTGGGTTTCAATAACCCATTAAAGCCAACTAATTCTAAGCGACCGATAGGTACATTAACTGAATTTTCAATTTGATTTTACTATGTTGTACAGTTGCATTCGTGACATTGGAGATCCATTTTCTGTACATGAAATAGAATAGCTTATCATATGGAATGAAATAAAACAATATAAGTAAACATCTATTTGGAAATATGTATGAAGGACAATTGAGAACATTTTTTAGAATTAGATTTATAAATGGAAGATATTTATACATGAATTGAAATGAGTAAACAAAAATAAACATCATTTTGAAAATAATTGGGAAGAAAATTTAGTACATTTTACATAAATAGATCTATTACAATTTTTAAGAAAAACACATTTGTGTTAGGATATGAGCTATACCATATTGCATAGAATTATGTAATTATATGTAAATTGTAAATTGAGTTTTTGTGAATTATTGGGAGTCAATAAATAATAATTGTTTTTGACCTATCTTTTGTTTGTTGAATGCAACAATTTTTTTAGCAATGAGATGAATTGGAATGAGCATTTATTATTTATGCAAGTACAACGTGCATCAACATGTTATCACTATTACTTACATCAAATGATTTCGAAGGATTTTAACTAATTCTCCTCATCCTTTCTTTTGGCAAATTGTTTTCCCTTCTTTATTTATTCATATATGATGTATGTGAAGGGCGACATAATTCTTAGTCCTTGTAGAGATTTTGTGTGTTATATTACTACAAATGTGAAGCCACTTATTTTAGTGGACCCTATATCAATAGTAGATTTTTGAAGTGTTAGGCCCCGAGATTTGTGGATAGTTAAAGCCCAAGCTAATCTCAAAGGTATTTATTTTGTGGTACCTCTATCAATTGACGAAATTGAGATTGTTTGTAGATGGCGATCTTTGAATTGCTTAGTAATTATCAAAATATACAAGTACATATGTTGGTGGTTGAGGTGGTGTGGGTCCATATTTGTATGCGATACTTTGAACATATCCAAGTGCTCCATTGACGAGACCTACTTCTATCCATAACTTATACACTAGCATTACCCTTGCATTGTTTGTTAGTAATAATTACATGTCAATCTCATCATTTGCATATGTGTCTGTGTAAGCAAGTGATGTTGTTTTCATAACAATGCTTCATGCAAAAGGATTAGATAATTAATGTAGTTTTTTCCTGTTGTGGTTATGCACATTGTTATTTGTTGAGAAAAAATGAAGACTTTTTTTCAAATTGCTCATTTTCTTAGTGCTCAAATTGGTATTAGATCTTGACATGAGTAACAACTAATCATCAATTATAGGGTTTTCATCCTTTATATTTGATAGAAGAAGATGAAATATTTCCTTCTCAAGGCTTTATTCTTTATATCTAAAGATATGATCCAAAGTCACTATTGTTTGTAATTCTTCCTATATCAATTTTGCATGTGTTCTACTTGCATATGTCAGTTTTTCATTTACAGATGGTAGTTGTGCCAAATCTCTAACCAATATCATAGATACACCTATCCTAAAGAAATGTATTGGGAAAAGAGTATTGTAATAATGAAAATGAACATTTTTTATATTTTATAGGTTTATTAGAATAAGGAATTTAAATACTAGACATACCTCAAAAACTTTTATGATTATTTGAAGGAATGCTTTTCGAAGACGAGATTCTATATTTTTTAGTAGCTTCTCTCCAAGGAAACTCATTTCATTTATCAAAATATACTTAATGTGAGAAATTTTCTTTTGAAAGTGGTTAGTCTTGTCCCTTTCAACTCTATGAAATCTTTTATTAGAATTTTGAGCTTAGAATGGATATTCAATGCTCCAATGTTGAATGCAGAAACATCGGTTGGTGCAAGTAGAAGTAGAGGAGATTATACTAGAGTGGTTGCATTTTATAGTGCTTGAGTGATGGCACCAATTAAATATGACTTGTATGTTCCTATTATTCCTTTGATTATCATTCACAAAGGAAAATAGTTTTGATGTGTATGATGATGGGATATGATAATATTAACTACTTTGTTCTATTTCTCACTAAGGTTTCCATTATCTAGACATTGTGGTATGTCATCATGAATAAGATAACCACTTCTTTTCATTATCAAAATAAAATCTACAACTTTTTTGTGTATTATTCACCTTGGAAATCATAACACCAATCTGTCTGTCAATCTATATCTCTCCTACAAAACATATCTCACTCTGGAACTTGCATAATCTGTCCATGATGACATCTGGAAAGAATTTCCCATTCATTCTTTGTAGTAGTCCCTCAAGTGTTCGTGTTGTCTTCAAATTAAAAACCAAAGTCACTTTGTCCACTTTCAATAGCCTCTCTTATGTGTATGTGTCATTGATTGTATTTAAAATTATCCCATCTTGCAACTATTGAGTCTTCATCATGACCAATATCTATTTGAATGTCATGAAACTATTTGTACAACAAGAGTTCAGATAAGCAAAAATCTATCCATTTGTTTATGTCTTCTTACAATAGATCCTACTTTCATTGGATTCCATATGTTTTGACCCTTCCTTTTATGGTTATAAATCCAAGATTTTGTAGCATCTATAAGGCACACAACTTCCATAAAATGAGGTCTATTTATGTATGCATCGATGAAAGATATGGTTTTATGATCATTATCATCATTTGTATTTAATTCTATATGTTTGAATACTTCTTTGAAAACATTTAAGTTGATAAACCTTCTACTACTTTCTGCTAAAGGAAGTTCAATAAGTGTGTGGCTTATTTCCTGGGCACCAATATCCCTTTCTATTAGTGTTTCGGTGAGAAGTATTTTATAAGATTTTTCTACTAATTCATCAAGATTTTGAGAATTTACAATTCATAATAACATTTGATGGTAGGTTTTTAGAGCTTCATTCTACTTCTGATGCATACTTTGTAATATAATTAATAATAATATGCTTTGACGTAATAGGTTGCCAATCAATATTTTCTCTCCACAATTGGAGTATGTAACGATTATATGGATTGACCCTACCATCATTCTTGAATGGCTCAAATTTCATTTGACCACTTTTAGAATCTTTATATATTCTAGATCCTTACAAATTTAATGGCCATAGTGCATTGTACCTACACGTGTTTGAGATATTTTTAGGATAAATTAAATATTAAATAATATTATAAATTAACAATATTGAGATCAAAATAATAGACAATTGGTTTTGAAGTATTTACCTACAGACCGAATTTCCTCCTTTTTTTCGTAGACATGCACCCTCTCTACACATTATGTATATTTGTACAATGTTAATAATCTCCTCGTAGTCTTCCCAAGAATCAGTTTATGCCAATTATCTTGTGTTTTTACAAAATGGATGTAGAGAGAGGTTTCAATATGATTTTAGGTTGAAGTGACATTATTGAGTTATTGAATGAGAAATGTGTATTTTTATAAATTGATTTTATTTAGAAGGAGATTTGATTTGTTAAGGATTTGTAAATGTACCATTATATTGTGAAGGTGTGAATCTTTTTGAGGATTGCATGCGTACACTAAATCTTGGAGATATTCTTCAAGTTTCATGACCTAATCAACATTGTTCCAATAAAGGGTATCTATATTTGATGCTCCATTTATCCAAATGAAACTATGCACATGTGCAGAGCCCCTATGTTGCCACTTGTATCTACACTAAAAGTCTTTGACATTCATACCTTTCTGAAAAATTCCTTTTCAAAATATTGAGTGTTGCAAATGCATGTATTGTGCAACAATATGTGAGTTGTCTATTACATTTTGTTTCTACCAAATTTTTGCTTCTCATGGGTTGGATGGTGGTGTGTCAGGCAGCAATGCATGCAAATCTAGCCAGTATAAATTTGATGCACTCAACATAAAAAATATTGTAGGTGTTCCAATTTGGTGGCGCATGTCTATTAAATTTTTCTCAACACTTTGTCCAGTACGATCTTTTTCCCCTTAGAGATGTTCCAAATCACATCAATTTGTCTACTAGATGGGAATGTGGCATATTATCCATATATTCACGTAGCTCCTTAATGGTGATTGGAATTTCATGCAAACTCCTTTTGACACAAATTATAATGGAGCTTTGTGATCGATGCCTCATGATCATATTCATTATATAGCAATGAAACCTTGGATGTTTTCCAAATCTAGTGTCTTTGTATCAGAGAATATATTTGGAAAATTCATGTAGATGTATTTTCCATAAACGCAATTCTAACCAATGTAGATGTATTTTCCATAAACGCAATTCTAACCAATCACATTTTCCTTTGGTAAATAATTTTGGTAATGTCGTGTCAAGAAAGCCAACAATAGTATGTTTGTTAATGGGAGATGAAGCAATTGTTGGCCAATCAATCATTGTACTTTAATCTATATTAGGGTTTTTCACCCACGCATAGATCAACTTCATTTCCTTTTGGACATTTAGTGGTTTTGATGCCATTGATGTTGTGTGCTCTATTATGTTTCTATCATTTGTCTCCATCACAAGGCCCACAAAAACCATTTCATTTTTGTCGGAGTCAAATTCTATATGAATAATTCTCAATTCATTGAAGATGTTTCAACATAATCTATATTTTCTGTTATATTTTAAAGAACATATTCATGAACAATTACATCAGAGTAAAAAATTTCATACTGAATTTTGAGTCGTAGGCCACTGTATACACACATTTTATTTACTATAAAATTGTAGTTTGTACCACATCGATCCCTTCTGCAGAATATGCTCATTGGAAGATCTTTAATTAAAGTACTTTTTTCACCACATTTTCAACATTCTAAGAAAATATTATTGTGTGCCCTCTATATTTGGGTTCGCCAACAGTAGCATGTGTAACTTGCAAAATTAGGTTGATACATGTGATTAACATTTCTTCTATTTCATAGTCTTGGGTTGATACGTGTGACTTTTCATAGTCTTAACAAGTAATATCTAAAAGGGTCATGGCGACACGTAGGAGCAGTAGCAAAGCGGGTGGAAGCAGAGTGGATGGGGTCCCTAGTTTCGAAGAGGAGGAGGGCACCTCAAAAGATGAGGACGGTGACCCAAGTGGGGGTTTGCAGGAGTTTTTGGTGGGAGGCTACTGATTTGGCATCTGGTGCTCTCACCTTTCTCCTATTAATATTTTAGAGGTTAGGGTTTGGGCTCTCTGCGACGGTAAAGGATTGGGGGGGTTCTTTTCCCCTTTATTTTGGAGAGGAGTTGGCCCTTGTTTCTTCAAAAGGTTTGTGATGGTGAGTGGCTACTTTGGGTCTTTCTTTGGGATCCTATCATGTTGGCCTATTCCTGGGACCCTCACGTGTAGGCCTCTTTCTAGGTTCCACAGCTTATGCCATTTGCATGGGAGAGTGGTGATGGTTCATTTGATGTGGTCCTAGGTGGGATCCCTATTGAGGTGGGGTTGCACACAAGTGCTCTTTGGTAGCTGATGGTTTCTCATCTTCATTACTCCTCTTCTCTACTTCCTATTGAGGTGGAAGCTCATTTTGAGGTGAAGGTTTATTTCCCTCTTAACACCTCTTTCTCGCTTTCTATAGAGGTGGAAGTTACTTCTGAGGTGGAGGCTCTGCCTATTGAAGTAGCTAGTAGCTGGATGGAAGAGGTGGGTTGGGGTATTGTTGGTGAGTTCAGCCATAGCTGGAGGGTTCTGTTTCTATCAGAGATCTTTGATGGTATTATCTTTTTCCTAGAAGGTTGTGATCTAGTGGTGTGGGGAGTCTTCCTCATTTCCATCTCTTTGTTAAAGGTTGGGGGAGCCTTTCAAAACCCTATTGTGCTCGGCCTTTGCTGGAGAGTCCTATTTTTTGTAGAGATCCTTGATGGTCTTTTCTTTTTTCTAGCAGATTGTCATTTGGTGGTTTGGGGAGTCATCCTCATTCCCATTTCCTTGTTAATGGTTGGGGGAGCCATTCAAAACCCTAAATGCTATGGTGCAGCTGAAGATTTTCTCATATGTTTAAGTTGTTGTTTCTTCTTTGGTTTGGTTTTGATAGGGTGGACTGGTCTGTCTGCCAGCTCTATTGGTTGTTAAAACCCATTCTGGTTATGGGAGCCATCAAAACCATAATGTCTAGTTTAGGGAGTCTGATTACCCTAGATATATGACGGTGTTGTAAAGCGATGGCTTTACACTTCTAGCTTCGACAACTTGTGCCTTTCTCTATCTATTTCTTTTGGCTACAATTCTTGTGTTAATATTGTGCTACTGGTAGTTCTATTGGCTTTATGTGCTGGAGGGGTGCTGTAAGGTTTATCCTTTTCTCCAGCTGTTTCTTTTAGTTCTGAGCTTATTCTTCCAATCTTCAAGATCTGGGTTACAGTTCCCTCCAAAAATTGAATGTATATGGTTTCGGGGCCCATTCAAAACCTGTTTTTACCTTATTCAAAAACATTTATTCTATTTGAGTAAGGTTTGTCAATTCTATTAGTTGTGAATTAAGATCCATGTTGTTTTCTCTGGAGAATCTATTATTTTCTATTTCTAATCTACACCTATTGCAAATAGGGTCATGAGGAGTGTGATAGGCATTGATACCTATATAACATTCATACCAAATATAGCACATGCTTGGTGCCACCAACTTATCTAATTTATTATAGAATACCACCACTTTACACATAATAATGCAACTATATATTATGTATTCATAATATATAGATGCATTATTATAATTTATGTCTTCAATTTATTATATAGTTTTACATTTAAATTGAATGAGATAAAAATGTAATATATAAATTTTTCATTTAATTATTCAGTTAATATAAATATTTCACTTAAATAAATATTAAAATGAGTATCGTCTTTCCTCATCTAACGCCCACTGCTACTAGCATGCCCATCTTAAATATAATTTAATCAATGTAAAATATGCCCAAATATATTGAGATATTTAATTTGTGGAAAGTTCTATATCTTCAAGTAAATATTTGGAAAAATCAAATGCCTTGATATATCTTGGTGTGTTTTACATAGATTAAATTATATTTAAGATAATTATACTAGTTAAATATGTTTCAATATCACATATATTATTGATAAATTTACATTGAAAATAATTGACCAATGTCCCATTACACTTTAAAATAAAAATGTCAAACAAAAACTAAAGAGAAAACCAAACCGATAGTTTAAGAAATAGGAAGACAAAAAAATGTTTTTGATGATGTAAATGCTTTTCCACTAGTAAGCTCTTGCGTCATTTTATGATCATACTTGTTCAAATGAAATTTTAGATTTCTAATCATTTTTCTATTTCTTAGGATGGTAATTTTATTTTAGGTCAACAAAATGATGTGGGAAACCCGAGATGAGTGCTATAGTGTTATGAAAGGATAAGTTACTTTTAAATCTAATGAAATGTAACTTCATGAAGACTTAATTTATGTAGTTAGGATTTGGAATGTCTCATGATGAATTAATATAAATACTAAGAAAGTATGATATTTTGGAGTGGTCGTAAAAAAAAAATAGTACAAATTCTCAATGGATTGGTGAGCTTTTATTGGGATTTTATAAGAAACATTATTGTGATGGATGCACTTATAATAGAGGTAATGATGGGTGATCCGAATAAAATTTTTTTTGTATACATGATGTATGAGCATTTAGAGGTGTAAGAGCAATATTGCATCACCACAAAAATCTTTTATTTTAATTTTTGGTTGGTTTGGCGTATATCCAATGAAGCTTGTTTTTTCCTAAAAAGTCATAAATGGACTAAATTACTAGGACCTTCATGGTTAGTAAGTTTCCATTTGAGCTTTTAGGGACCTAAATGTTTACCCAAATCTCCAAAATTGAAAAATACACATTATGGGTTAATTTTGAGCCAAATATAGGTTTCAATGGGAAGACATTAAAGATTCCCTAAAAAATCTTTAAGATTGAGTTGTGAGGCCCTAAAAATGGGGAAATATGATTTATCACATTTGTACCTATGCATAGAGCACTATGAACACTTTAGTTCTAAAAATTGTACTCAATTGGGCGTCTCTATCAAAAGTTATGACTCGCAAAGGTTGCACTAATTTTGGGAATGAAGTTATAAATTGTAAAATTCACTTGGAGGTACCAAAAGTCATTTAGGGAATTTCAAAAAGTAGGGAAAGGGTGGTGGGAAAGTGGGAAGTCATTAAAAAAGAGGGAAGTAAGAAAGGAAGTGTCAGTTTCGAAACAACAAAGATGAAAAAAGGTCTAGAAACAAGATGGAATGAAGTAGTAATGTGTTGCATCTTGTTGAGGTTTGATCCTCCATGTGTTTCATGATTATGTTCATTTGAATAAAATAACTCATATTTTCATTAGAAAGATTCAAAAATAAATGAATAACCAAGATCT
This sequence comes from Chamaecyparis obtusa, assembly GCA_027943335.1. NCBI lineage: Eukaryota > Viridiplantae > Streptophyta > Pinopsida > Cupressales > Cupressaceae > Chamaecyparis > Chamaecyparis obtusa. The sequence continues at coordinate 1,966,069 of BSBK01001346.1, read as the reverse complement.
TTTTTTTAGAGAAATAAGTTATAAAACAATAAATAAAATAACACAATTATAAACTCATGAGTCCAAAAAATGTTCAAAAATGTCAAGGTAAAAAGATTGCATAAGTATTTCAAAGAAAATATGTAGAAGAATGACCTAATGAATCAATCTACATGAATTCCAACCTATGCAAGAGTATCACAATGTATGCAAAATATTAAGTAATACGCAAGCTAGGTAGTGAGTTTATATAGAACTAGGGAGAGGACGAAGGTGATAAATCTAACCAATATGGAGTGATCACCTTATTACCTAGTTATTAATTAAATAAACTCACTTTATCAACATAAGTAAGCTTAATAAAAGTGTAAGAAAAACCTATGACTAGGGGAAACAAATATCCCACTAGGATAGTAGAAACCTACACTAACAAATATAGGTTCCAAAAAATTGAAGAAGGAACCATAGTATCTTATGTTAGCACTACATAATACCAAAAATTTATTTTATATAGGTTATGATGTGATTAGTGCTATTAGACTGGAGTTGTGGTGAGTTTGAAAGGTGAGATTGTCACATAATTAAATGAAAAATTTATTTTATGATCAAGAGTTTGATGATGTACAATCATGGAGAAGTTGAGACATTATTTGTTGTTGAAAGGATTTTATCATACACAAACTATTATTCATCATGGTTTTATAAATAGTCAACGTAAGCTAAATCAAATACATATAGAATGAGTGGAATAGTAACAAGTTTCTCATTTGAATTGAAAGTTAGGAGTGGGAAGCCTAATATGTTTTTTTTATTCATGATTAGAAGGTGTATCTTATTGATTGATATGAATGTGAAGTTCATGGGCTTTGATTCTATTAAGAAGTTTTACACAAAGGATGAATACTTTAAAGAAGTATGGCAGGTGCACATATGATCTAATACACAAATAGAACAATTTGCATATATTACCTGTTGCAATATAGAGTTGTTTAAAGTGACACAAATGTGCATACTTGGGAGATTAATGTAGTAAAAAATATAATCAAGGAGAAATAAATGGTGAATCGGTTAGCCATTTTTATATTGAGAAAATAATTCTACAACTAAGTGCAATATATTTTGGTTGTTGATATATGTAATGTATGAAAATATGTACAAGGGTGTAGTATTTTCCACTTAGCAAGATGCAATAGTTATAATACAAGGTTTTATCTATTGGTGTCACCCAAGAATGGTAACTTGCAAACCAAGTAACCTTCGCAACATAGAGATAAGCAACATATAGATGCTATTTCACCAATGATTGAATAATGAAATCAAGATGATACAAAATGTACATACACCTTTTATCTATAAAAAAAGGTTTGATGAGGTATGAGCTAACAAATTATAACAAAAAAATGCACTATACACAATATCAAATGCTAAGAGTAATATCTAATAATGTTATATGACCTGATTATAAGAAAATATAGAATGCCACCTAAGTAAACTCAAGTCATGTGAATTAAAAAAAACACATTCATGCCAACACCCTCCCTTAAGTGAAACTTAGGGGGGAAATATTTGTTAGAATAACTGAGAGGGGGGTGAATCAGTTATCCACAGTCCCAAATCAAAATGTATAATCCAAAACAATTTACTCAAACTTCTGCAACTCGGTAACATAAAATATTATACTGTCTGTGATTGTACCGATTACTAGTCAATAACATATAATGATTACCAATCAAATCCAACATGCAATATGTAAAGTATGATAACAAATAATCACCACAATGAATACATAACATAAAAGATTTAACGTGGAAACCCTGTGAAGGGAAAAACCACATGGGACTGATAAACCAAAAATTGTTCACTCTTCTGAAGTGAGGTCGGTGAAGACCCAACCTTGTTAAAGGTTACAAACACACTGTGAGGTGTGACCTTGTTAGAGGATTTTAGACCAACAGTTATCGTCCAACCAGCATTCACTATGGGGTTAACAGGATAACAAATGTACACTTTATGAATGACATTACAAGACTTTCAAGTCCACTCGGTTAAGAGATTTATCTGTTTACAATGGTTAAACTATAACAGTAGGTGATTTGATTACAATACAACTTCAATTGCAGATTATCAGATCTATGTTATGCTCATTCAAATCCTCTGATCAATATACCAATTCTATATCAACAATAATCAATGACTTATTGTTGCTCGGTAATAGCTTTATGATGCTCGATAAACTCTGTAGTTTGGTTCTCCTTAACCAATTTGATCAGGCATGCATGAAGCTTTTTCATGTGATAATTCTATAGTCTCCTTCTTTCAGCATGAGTTTCATAACGAAACCCTAGTCTCTTAAATAGACAAGTAAACCATTTTCTTCTCCTCCATAAGATTTTTCCCCTTATTCTCCTTCGTCCATTTTGCCGCTTAAACCTTTCTCAGCTGATGTGTTAGTAACATGTTTTAATTCCATCCTTTAGATCTTCCTTGAATTATGCTAGCCGTTGATCTTCATAACAAACTTTATCTCCATCTCCTATCACGAGGTATTTTCCAGCTCATCAATCCTTATCGGCTAAACTAATCATTTAGTTCCTTTCTCCTGCTCAGTTAAAAAAGAAATGTGTCAGTGAACACAAGCTCAGTTTATACTATGCTTGGTATACACTACACTGCTCGGTGTATACTGTGATGCTTCATCAACCGACCACACTACCTTGTGTCTTTCAACTCTTTTCCTCATCATAGATGAATGAAACATAATCAAGTCAATAACATAGGGTCATAGACTCATCAACAAGTTACCCAATGTATTTTTTATTCTCATCTGTCATATACATCTTACTCATGTAGATATTTCTATTCTTCATCTCTTTTACTCCTTTTCTACAGATGTTTAGGTATTGTAACTTACAAGATAAGTGTTGTCAAACTAGTTGACATCAATGACAACATATTACTGATTTAATCATATTACATATCTAATCAGAAACTCAGTGATCTCTAATCATAGATCTTCAATTAGGTTCTAAATCAGTTGTAGTTCATCAATCTCTCCCTTTGGCATTGATGGCAACTCAAGTAATATGAAATATACCATACACATACCAAACATGTATTCTACAACTTTGTGAACAAATGATGTACAAGCTCTCCCTAGCTTAATATGTTTAATCACTATGTTACTCAATAGCATTACCAATGCAGCTTTGACATTCTACAAATATGATCTTTTCAGTTCTCAGATTCCTTCTTTTGTTCTCAATATCTAATCTTCAGTGCTCTCCCTTTCTTTCAGTTTGTCTCTCCCTTAGATAGATGTTTCAGTGTTTTCATCGGTGCATATGGTTTCATATTGTTTATCTCTCCCTTTGACAACAATGCCAAAGAAAAAAATAAACATATAGCTCTATAGTAGCCATGTAACTCTCTATTGTCTGGTGCATTCTCTGTATCTCTATATACTGATATGCCAATCTGTTCCAGTTCTTCAAACTTTTCACAACCTTAGACATGATCCAAAGTGTGAACTATGCTGCATTAGCATGTATGATCTTCTAATAAGATTAGGCTGATGCAACATCCAGATCACATTAGTGACCGGTAGATAGGGGACAGACCCCAAGTCTAGTCCTCAAGTATTCAAATGTATCCTTCGGTAGAGGCTTTGTAAATATATCTGCAAGTTGTTCTTTAGATGTAACAAATTATAGCTTAACTTGCTTCTCCTATACTTGTTCTCTTAAGTAGTGATACTTAATAGATATATGCTTTGTTTTAGAGTGCATCATTGGATTCTTTGAAATGTTTATTGCACTAGTGTTATCACAATATATAATCACCGGCTCAATGATTACCTCATTCATACCTTCTAACACTTGCTTGATATATGCAATATTTGAATAGTTTGTAGCAGCAACAACATACTCTGCTTCGGCTGTAGACTGAGAAATGCAAGCTTGCTTCTTACTTGTCCATGTAACAAGTCTTTCACCAAAGAAAAATACTCCTTCGGTGGTACTTTTTCTGTCATCCACATTTCCAGCCCAATCAGCATCAGTATAGACTTTGAGTTCAAATTTGCCTTTCTTAGGATACCATAATCCATAATCCTTTGTTTTCTTTAGGTATCTTAAGATTATCTTTGTAGCAACCATGTGTGACTCTCTAGGGTTTGCACAAAATCTTGCAACAATTCCCACAGCATGTGCTATGTCTGGTCTATTGTGCACTACATACATTAATTTACCAATCATAGATCGGTATATTGTCTGGTTCACCTCTGTAAGTTCATCTTCCTTAGTTAGTTTACATCTAGTAGCCATTGGTGTTCCCATAGGTTTAGCATCTTCCATGTCAAATGTGTTCAATACTTCCTTTATATATTTAAATTGTGTGATGAATATACCATCATTCTGTTGAATCACTTGTAAGCCTAGAAAGAACTTAATCTCTCCAAACATAGACATTTTAAATTCACTTCTCATTTCATAAGCAAATGACTTACAGATTTGATCTTGTCCTCCAAATATTATGTCATCCACAAATATTTCAGCAATAAGAATAGTATCATCAGTATCTCCTTTCATATACAAATTGTTGTTCTCACTAGTTCTAACAAATCCAATACTTAACAAATAAGTATGCAACCTCTCATACCAAGCTCTCAGTGCTTACTTCAAACCATATAAAGCTTTATGTAATCTACATACCATATCTTTATTTCTTGGATCCACGAACCCTTCAGGTTGTTCTATGTAGACTTCTTCTTCAAGTATTCCATTCAGAAATGTTGACTTAAAATCCATTTGGTAAACTTTGAACTTTTTGTGTGTAGCATATGCAAGTAACATTCTGACTCCTTCTAATCAAGCAACAGGTGCAAAGGTTTCACCATAATCTATTCCTTCCTCTAGCTTTATTTCTTGTTACCTCTCCATTCTTATTTAGCTTGTTTCTGAATATCCACTTAGTACTGATAACATTCTTGTCCTTAGGTCTGGGTACTAAACTCCAAGTTTTTTCCTTCTCTATTTGTTCTATTTCCTCTTTCATTGCATTAACCCATTCATCATTTTCTAATGCAACTTTTACATTTTTCAATTCATATTCACAAACTAGACATGTACCTTGTCTTGTCTTACTCCTTGTTTGCATGTTAGCTTGTCTGTCTCCAATAATTTGTATCTCAGGATGATGTCTTCTGACAAATCTTGCCAGTATCCAATCTCTTCTTTCTTGTTCATCCTATGCAGATTCATTTGCTTGCTCGGTAGGTCCTTTCTGCTTGTTAGTTTCTCTTTCCTATTCCTTGGTATTGTTTTCTTGTTGATCGGTTGTCACAGTCTGCAACTTCGGTAGATACTCAGGCTGTTCAATGTAAGTGAATCTACCGTAGTCTTTTGGTTCCTTTCTTCTTTCCTCTATATTCTTATCATCAAACTCATCAACTTGAACATTAGTACTTTCAATCATTTTATTAGTTACTCTGTTCAGACACTTGTATGCTTTACTTTTACTAGAATATCTTAGAAATATCCCTTCATCACCTTTTGAGTCAAACTTTCTATTTCTTTCATCTTTCAAAATAAAACATTTGCTTCCAAAAATCTTGAAATAAATTACATTGGGTTTGTGTCCAAACCATAACTCATCGGGTGTCTTGTTAGTGTCCTTCTTCAGTTGTACTTGGTTCAAAACATAAACAGCTATGCTGATAGCTTCTCTCCAGTATGTATAAGCAACATTCTTTTCTATCATTAATGTCCTTGCACAGTCAACAATTGACCTATTTCTCCTTTCAGCAATGTCATTTTGTTGTGGTGTCCTCGGTGCAGAGACTTGTCTTTTAATACCATGCTCATTACAAAAATTAGTAAATTCATCAAAGATAAATTCACCTCCTCTATCAGATCTTAAGCATTTCAATTCTTCACCAATCTCTTTTTCTACTTTTACTTTATACCACTTGAACATATTGAATGCCTCAGATTTTTCTTTCAAGAAAATGACAGTCATTAATCTAGTGTAATCATCAATAAAAAGAATAAAGTATATGTCTCCATAATAACTTTGAGTCCTCATAGGACCACATAGGTCGGTATGCACTAACTCAAGTATCTTCTTTCTTGAATAATCTTTTCTTTTGAAACTAGATTTAGTCATTTTACCTTTCTGACATTCATGACACATAACATGATCAAGCTTTGATAAGTTAGGCAGACCTCTAACTTTTTTTTTTTTGCTAATCTTAATCATGTTATCAAAATTCACATGACATAACCTTTTATGCCACAACCATGCATCTTCATCTTTCATCATTAAACAAGAAAATTGATCATTATCAAGATAAAATAGATTACCTCTAGATTGTGTACCAGTTCCAACAAGTCTTCCTCCATCATCAAATATTTTCACCCTCTTTCTCTCAAAAGCAACTCGGTGGCCTGAATTGTTTAGTTGTGCCACACTTAGCAAATTATAGTTTAATCCTTTTACCTAATAAGCATGTTCACATTTTAATCTATCATTTATCATCAAGGATCCTTTACCTTTTACCATACAGGGTGCATCATTACCCATTCTTACAGATCCTCCATTGTATTCATCAATATAATCAAATTTTTCTTCATCACCAATCATGTGAGGTGTACAGCCACTATCTACGATCCATGTATCATTCTTATTAACTATTGGTTCCCACTTTTTACCCCACTGTCAGGTTTACACTATGATGACAAACTGGTTAGTAACCACTCCAAAGTATGACAGGAAAAAGTGCCAATTGATGAGGACCGAAGACATCCTCCTTCTTTGAGCTCCACATCACTCAGGTGAGTATTGCCTCATCTGCACACTCATGAGTCCTCATGACAAACAAAAGGTCTACAGATATATTATTGTGGAATAGATTTCAGACTCCTATAGGTATCATGTACCCCAATGAAACAATAACCACATGCAATAGTCCTACTTGCACGGAATGAATCTGAAAACTAGAAAGGACCTCCTACTACCTACTACCAACATGAAAGGAAAATTATTTCATTTGAATGAGTTTGATGTTGGGTTGAATGGACCCTTGAAATACCCTAAGTCTCTCATAGACTAGTGCCTTATCCAATGGGCAGCAGAGTCAAATACCTCACTGTAAGAGAGCTATGAAACAAGAAGACAACACATTCTAATTTGTCGGTGCCTTACACCAAACATACACCATTGATCAGATCATACTTCAACAATCCACCTGTGTACCCACATGTGCTATCACCTATTCAAAGGATTTTAACCCTCCCCTTAGAAGAGACCTAGGAATAAGTGATACATTAATCAAAATCCACTGAAAGACAAGAATGACATACCCTTGATACCCCAGCTCATACGCATCTAAAAACTAGTCCTAAACTCAGTTGTTTATGTGAAAACAACTCTATTACAGACACTTAGGAAATGCGAATAGAAAGACTACAACATCCTTGATGCTATAATCAATAAGTTCAAAACTCAAATGGAGACAATCTGATAGAAGTACAAATGTATTGCAATCTCATACATAAGACAACTATTACAACTTGTATTGTATTCTCAAAGCCAGAAAGGAAAGAGGGATCACCCTATATGCAAAAAAGAAGGAAAATATTTGCAGGAAAGAACCATTCATGAAACTAGGGAAATTGGAACCCCATGGGTTACCAAAATTTGGAACCAAGAGCCAGATTTGAAAAGGAAACTGGAACCCTTCTAAATGATCATGAAAATCCTTTCATAGGAACAAGGACTGCAACAAGCTATGGATCATTTAGAGCACAAAATTAAGTCTACAACCACCAACTTGAACAAGAAGTGACACAATGCAAGAAAGCCTAGAAACCTGGGAAGAATCAGATCAAATCTGATGTACAATTATATCAATTTCATCAACAGGCTAACTGTGATCACAAATTATTGCCTTCTTGTTGCAGGAAAAACAAACTTCAATGTCAGGATCCACTTGAAAAACTTCATGTGTACATAACATGAAGATCACTAACATACTCCAAACCCTAGCCACCTACGAAGAGCAACATGCCTTCACATTTAAAACTACATGGTACCCCAGGAAGAAAAATTAAATCAAGACGACTTCCCAAATCTTCGCATCATTTTTCTAACTACAACCGTCCTGGAAAATTAATTCTGAGCTACCTACATGTCGCTTATGGCCAACTGCAACAAACTGGCTAGAAAACCCTATGAAAATATTCAAAATATCGGCCCCAACGGCTAACCGATCAACTTTAAAACATGGCTATTGATAAATTATTTTCCTGGCAGATCAAGCAGTCCAAATAATTCTTCAACAATCGACCAACCCCCTTTGAAAATTCTACGGCCACATCACCACCTCGGCAACCAATAAAAATTGAGCACCTTAGCACAACCGGCACCCTAGACCCACCGCATTGTCAAACCCTACATGCTGAAAGATTAGACGGTTATTGCATGATTGCAAAGGGGAAAAAGACTCCTTGCAATCATGCGACAATTGTAGGATTAAAAGGTGTCTAACTGTCGGGCCCCGCCAATAAATTCCATGTCACACTCCTGTGGCCAATCAAGAACAAGCACATCTATAATGCCTGACAATGGACCCACTGCCTCATCGGCCCTAAATCAGACGGTGGTCACATGATCGCAAAGGGAAAGAAAATTCCTTGTGATCAAGCGACAACCATTAGATCTTACTGCACTATCATTCCACTTGAATATTTCAGGCCCACTATCAATTCACCCTTCCATCGGATGGCTATCGCAATACCGTGAATATTAACCTCTAAGCACTTTCTCATTGAGGCAACGTGACGACCATCAATGATGTCTGCACTTTAACCGACTGAATGACCTAACCGCTAGAAGAAACCTTAACCGCTCGCCAAATCATTGAAGGTTAAAGAACAAACTGCCAGGGTTGCGCGATCACGTGACTGCATAAAACATCAAGTCACCGAATGAAAAGCACTTAACTACCAAAATCAAGAGACCCCGCGAACACACAGTCACCCAATTGCTGAATGAAAAACTTAACCACCTGGGAAACTGGAGATCAAGCGACTGAACACCATGAGGAACTAGCCCCACTCGATCACAGCATCGCAGATAAAAAAAAGCTGACATCAGGGTAGAGATGCGAAGGTGTGAAAGGTTGAAAACAACCAAGGTTTTACACTTTGACAAAAGGTAACAAAGGAATGTGAAAACATCGAGGGTTTTTATGCTTGGACAATTTTTGAAACCCTATGATATGAAAGAGCAATTTCTAGCAGACCCTGAAATAGCCATATCTCACTGGTTTCTACCCTTTAGGACATGCACCCTTAACCTGAACTTGGAAACACAATGAACTATCATATTTTAAGGGCGCAATCCATGAAACATAAAAAATTTAGCTCATAGATCAAGACTGTGTCACAACTAGGGCAGGGCAGTTCACTTGGATTTTTCCATATTAGACCATGCACCCTGAACTGGAGCTTGGTGACATGAAAAACAATATGTGGCTAAGGGTGCAAGTGATGAAACCTTGTAAAACTTCAGTGCACATAAAAAAAAGCTTGCAGGTAGGGCGGGACAACTTCTAGGATTACTGCAAGGATAAGACCAATTTCATTGGATTTTTATATTGACGAGAAATTGGTCTAACATTAACCTTAGAGATAAGTGTTATCTCTACATATCTTTCATCTTCTTCTGAATCATCCTTCATTGCCACAAATACTACCTCCACATGATCATCAATGTCAGTATCGGTGATATCTTCTTCCTCAGCAATGTAGCATACCTTCTTGCCTTTATCATTATGTCTCAGTTGTCTCTGTTGTAGTGTCGGTAGCCTCTATTGTTTCTTCTCCCATAGTTTCCTTCAGATCGGTCTTTGTTTTGGTCATCATCTTTCTTGTGTGGACATCTAGCAGCAATGTGACCAACCTCTTTACAATTAAATCATGCTAAAGGTAATTTACCTCTATATCTTCCTTTTCCTTTAGGCAACCTCCTGGCCATAAGAGCTTCAAGTTCATCAAGTTCATCATCAGTATTGCTATCACCATCATCATTCTTATTTCTGCTACTAGACTTACCAATCTTCAGAGAAGACATAAAAGTGGATTCAATGGATGGTACAACACTATTATCATAATTGTTCAGCTCAAATGTTGTAAGCTTTCCAATCAGATTATCAAGAGTGAGTGTGTTGTTAGGTGCTGACCTATTTTCATGAATTGTAGATATTCTGATGGCATAGGTAGGCAATAGGGTCCTTAGAATTTTGCTTACCACAGTGTCTTCATCAATAACTCCATCTAATGCTCTAATAGCATGAACTACCTCCTTTATTATGTTTGTGTACTACACAATGTTTTCACCTTCTTTCATCTTCATGTCATCAAATCTTCCTCTTAAGCTTTCGGCTCTTGCTCTCTTGACATTCGCATCACCACTATAAACTTGAGCAAGTTTATCCCACATTTGCTTGGTAGTAGTACAATCCTTGATGTCTTCAAATTCAGCATCTGAATAGGCAGCAACAATCTCCATCATAGTAACATTATGTTCATGCATGTCTCTTATTTGATCAAGGGTCAAGGGACCACTGGGAGGTGCAAGGTATCCATTCTCCATCAGATCTAGGGTAGAATTCCCAATTCTAGATATATGCAGCTTCATTCAACATTGCCATATTGTGAAGTTATCTTTGTTTAGCTTTGGCACTTCCCTCTTAAACATTTTGAGACCTTTGTGTTGAAGTCCTTAAAACTCTGTTCCAAGCAACTAGTGTTCTGATACCAATTGTTAGAATAATTAAGAGGGGGTGAATCAGTTATCCACAGTCCCAAATCAAAATGTATAATCCAAAATAATTTACTCAAACTTCTGCATCTCGGTAACATAAAATATTATACTGTCTATGCTTTTACTGATTACTAGTCAATAACATATAATGATTACTGATCAAATACAACATGCAATATGTAAAGTATGATAACAAATAATCACCATAATGAACACATAACACAAAAGATTTAAAGTGGAAACCCTGTGAAGGGAAAAACCACCTAGGACCGGCAACCCAAAAATTGTTCACTCTTCTGAAGTGAGGTCAGTGAAGACCCAACCCTGTTAAAGGTTACAAACACACTATGAGGTGTGACCTTGTTAGAGGATTTTAGACCAACCGTTATCATCCAACCAACATTCAATATGGGGTTGACAAGATAACAAATGTACACTCTGTACACTCAAAATGTGCATTTCTCTAAGTCATTACTTCCAAGAGAATCCATGAATGGAAAGCCTTGAGAAAATGACCTAGAGCTCCCTAGGCATGGAGTCACAAGGATATGAAGAATGCTCTCAGCTAGAGCTATTAAGCCTATAACCTTGCTAGTAAACCACACAATAGGAGATTCAAAGAGACAAGGGCAAGAATGCCAATATCCTCAAGAATCAAGATGGAAATGCAATGCAATGCTATACTAGAAATGAAGATGCAAGAAATGCAACTAAGCTATGGAAATGAAAGTATTACAAGCCTTCCTAATTAAGCTAAGTGAGTTAAGCTAGAAACATGAAAGGAAAGTAAACTAAAATGCCATGAAAGCTAAGCTAAATGCAATAATGAAAGCTAGAATGCAAGAAGATCTCCAAAGCTCCAAAGTCACCAAGAAATCTTGTAGCATAAGATTAGTATGAAAGAATTGGGATCCTAGAATAAGAAGAGAGCTATTCTTTTAAAGAAAGTGAGAATCAATGGATGATGGAGATTAAGAGGCCAAAGATTTGATCAAGGGTGGAGTTTGAAAGAGGAGCAATCCATGTGCACAAGTCTCCTCCAATGAGAAAGAAGTGTTGACTTTTGAGCCTCATGTGAGACAAAAAGGCCTTTTCTCCTTTTTATAAAATAAGAATAATGCTTTATTTGTGCAACTTAGGATAAGAGGAAAGTGGGGGCTTTTTATTTAATAAAAGGGGAGGGAATTCCTTTTAAATAAGTAAAGACTTAGGATAAAATGGTTAGCCCATAGAATATAATCGAATAAATGATAGAATTAGGATTTGATCAAGGAAATTGATTTAATTTGAAAATATTAATTTAAAATATTGATTCAGACAATTGATAAATTGCAAGAATGGGGCCCAAAGTCTAGGCGACCATTTGAGGGTGCATACATTTGCCCCTCTTTGACTAATGTGAGATCGATTTGGGATCATATGTAGTCAAAGAATGGAATTGAAGTGTGAGATCAATTTGGGATCACAAAACAACCCAGACATGTGTTCGATGGATGGGAACACATCAGGACAAAGATAAGCTGATTGAAAAAGATAAGGCCAACACCCCTGTAAATAGGTAATTGTCAAATTTGAGATAAGAGATAAGAATCTCAAGGTTCGATTGATAAGCTGAATAAAGGATTGAAGTTTGATAGGTACTACCCCCTCGGAATTGAAATCAAAATTAGGTAGGGGAGAAATAGTAAATTGATAAATTTGATCAAATCACTAGAAATCATAATCAAAAGATGAAAGGCGATAGGATAACCATCAAGCAGTGAAGATATGCCCCAGTTTGACTAGGTTTGACTGAGAAAGATATAGAATAAAAATGAAGTCAAACCTCAGAGAGACGAAGTGAATGAAAATGAATGAAAGAATAGAAGGTTGAAAGAGATCGGGATGAAGAAATGAAGATGCCCTAGCGAAGATCAAAGGATTAGGCCTCAAATGGTCAGCTAACTACGCAGAAGAAGGAGAAATTTTGAAATGCAAATTTGACTATCAAGATGAACTCATATTTTGATTTCAATCCCAAAAATGGATCCAGGATGTTGAAATTAGCCAGGGGTGCAATTTTCGTGAAATTTTGAGATGTTTTGAAAATTGGTCAAAAAGTCAAAATGCTATATAAGGGGTAAAAAGGTCATTTTCAAATTCATTTATCTTATAGTGATATTGAGAACTTTGATAGCTTAGAGAAAGATTATGGCTCAACAAGCAGTGATTCCATTCCACACACATCGATTTGAGCATGGTCGATTGCACAACCGACCTCCTCACTATGGTGCCCCGGTAAGTTTTCAGAAAAAACTAGCCTTTTGAGTCATTAATTGCATTTAAAACACATTTTTTTAATATTTCAAATTATATTCATGCGAAAGTTTGTACGACATTTTGAAAGTATCACACACCTTTGATACTCTATATCGTGTGATAGTTCACGGGTCCACAAAGTATTGCACAGATGTTCAATCCAGTATCGCACGATACTGGACGAAACATCGTGCAATCTTGTGCGAACTATTGTACACAAAAAGAGTATCGCACTGCTATTGAGGAAAGTATCATACGATACAATATAAAAAATAGTATCATGCTAGTGTAATAAGAAATATCTCATGTTTTTAATTTGAACAATATGACATGGGTCTAGACAATTTTTACGTGTAAGATTTTTTATACTGATTTTAGACATCCATCATGATATGTTCTGACATCTGGGTTATGGGTTATGGGTTATGGCTTACAGAGGCCTTTTCGGTGCTCATTATTAGAGCTCCAAGAGTGGTCAGGCTATGATGTGTCAGGGATCTAGATGATCCAGGGAGGGATGACTTGATCAGCATGGGGTTTGGGTTTTTGCTAGATATGCCCCATAATTGAGCAGAGCACAGGTTGCTGACAGCATTGGCTAAGAGATGGCACAATGAGCACAACACCTTTCATCTGCCCACTGGAGAGGTGATGATTACTTTAGAGGATGTCTATCAGCTCCTACGGATACCCAGTTATGGAGATCCAGTGAGTATAATCATGTTTGTAGATGTTCATAAATGTAATGTTTCCATATGATGAAAACTGACATGATTTTCTGTTGACACAGGTATACTATGATCAAGCTCCGACAGAGGGGCTACAGGCCATCTAGGACTTGTTCCAGGATGTTACCATCATTGAAAGACACCTCAGCTGGGATCGACTAATCGAGGAGTATGGTCATGATTTTCTAGTTCCATGCATAGTGTGCTCGATAGTTGCACAGGCCCTTATCACTAATAGGAGCCAGAGAGGGTTCCCATTTGGCTGGGGTAGATTGGTTGTTGATTTGATAGCACACCCTCGATGGATGACATGGGGCCCAACTATCCTAGCTGATATGTACCACGAGCTCCATGAGATAGTCTACAGGGATTGCAGGACATGGGCATGCGGTGCTATTTTAGCACATGTATGGGCATGGGATCACATCACCATTGTGTGCTCACATGTGCAGCTTAGGGAGTGGAGACACCCCTACATATATAGATATATGGGATTCATCAGCTAGCCCCATAGCAGAGACCTCACATACTATAGGAGGCTCCTAGATGAGCTCACAACTTTTGAGTAGAGACCATACAGGGCCTATGAGCAGTGGAGTGATTGAGAGCGAGAGCTTGGGTATATGTTGTGTAGCCAGCCACTATTAGGCCACCACTCTGAGATAGTGGAGATATTTGTGATCACTCAAGTCTGGAGGCAGTTTGGGTGGCAGTAGAGAGTACCTATAGATACTACTACATATGCCTGGTGCATGGAGGATGAGGGATTAGGGTGGTTGTCGATGTCAGACTACCAGTAGGCGGCACAGGAGACTGCAGGTTTATGCAAGGAGCCCTGGGATTATCTCCTAGATATGGTGGATGTAGGGGTTGATGCAGCATATAGGGCAGAGCACAAGAGACGCCCATTTCCATGATTTACAGTTCCTAATGCACAGCCATAGGCATCTGATGGGGAGGGGGATGATGATGATAGAGATGGAGGAGGGGGAGGAGGGAGGAGAGGATCAGAGAGAGGATAGGGATCCCAATCAGGTGGCTAGAGATGGTCATGGAGACAGGGTCTAGATGATGATGATGCGGCAAGACCATCTCACCGACGGGTGGATGCAGGGCAGGAGCAGCCTGTGGACAGGGGGAGAGGATCTTCGTGCTCGAATACAGGTTCTAGAGACCAAGATACAATAGCTGAGGACTACTATTGTCATGTGAGATCAACAGTTGATGGATCTACAAGCTGAGATAGATCGATGTGAGAGGGCGGCATGAGATGATGTTGCAGAGATCTGGAGGGAGGCAACACAGGTGGCGTACTATCATGGATTATACATAGCAGTCATACCCACGGCATAGCGAGCACCACTCTACTCTGAGAGGGCTGGGAGATCAAACATGGCAGGTGACAGGATGGGCCCACTGGCTCCACCACCACTAGCTCCACATGATGGGGTGAGTCAGTCCTAGGTCTAGGGCTTTAGATGTACAATTGTATCTTGAGACTTTGATCCAGATTTTGGGATCCCATATTGTACTTGTATCATGATATATATATGAGATTACTAGATGTAAAATTTTTCTTGTGTACTTGTCTCACTTGTGATGGATGTTTCAGTATTATTGTCTTTGTTATATTGCTCAAATGTATAATGTATGCTTATATATGCTCATGTATAGTCTCCCTCATAGATGTATGTTTAGTTCTCATGTTTATGATATAGACTCATGTTTATGAAAATGATCTCTTTATGATATAGATATGATGATAAGATTAACCCCTTGTGATGACAGGAAAAGGATGTGATGTAAAAGACAAGGAGTGAAAGACATGATCAAGAAGAAGCGAAAGGCGAGCACAGTTGACCGACAAGTTCGTGAAAGATGAAAGGAGAGCTCTCTCCATATGCAAGATGCAAAACTAAACTAACATGAACTTAAGGATGCAAGCTACTATGAAAAGTGGTTTACTTGCAAGGTTACAAAGCCATTAGACTCTAATAATCATCATCAAGCTTTATTGGTAGTGTCGCAAGATCATACAATACACACTGGTATAACTATGTGAATTTGAATATGATCTATATCAGATAGATATGTGGGAATCTCACCTAAGCATCAAAGACATATAGGTCAAGATGACTAGTGCATTGAGGTTTCCTAAGTTTAGTGTAGCAAGATTATGCTCACATCGAGAAACAAGAAAGTCAAGATGACTACAAGCATGTACTTGCAAAAAATAGTCAAGGATAATACATTGTAGATCCTAGTGTCAAGTGGAACAAGCATAAATGCTCATGATAGTTAAGACCAACAAAATATACCCACAAGCAGAAAACAAATAAAACATGTCCTCGTGCCCCCAGTCTTCTAGCTCGACATCATCGAAAACTATTAGGGAGAAGACACTCATCAAAGAAATCATCATAGATAGCACACAAAGAAATAAAGTCAAACAAGTCTTAGCGAGTCAAGTGTTTAAGTGTGTGTGTGTAGGTCATAGAATCAAACTTTGAGTATCGCATCTACTAGTGGAAAGTGGGGATAATACATTATAGATCCTAGTGTCAAGTGGAACAAGCATAAATGCTCATGACAGTTAAGACCAACAAAATATACCCACAAGTAGAAAATAAATAAAACATGTCCTCGTGCCCCCAGTCTTCTAGCTCGGCATCATCAAAAACTATTAGGGAGAAGACACTCATCAAAGAAATCATCATAAATAGCACACAAAGAAATAAAGTCAAACAAGTCTCAACGAGTCAAGTGTTTAAGTGCATGTGTGTAGGTCATAGAATCAAACTTTGAGTATCGCATCTACCAGTGGAAAATATCATATCATGGTAGACTGTGGGTAGGATGTCTGATAAGTGTTAAGAAACACTTGACGCTGGGAAAGTGTTGAAAAACACAATTGGAGTGGTGTTGCAAAACACCATTTGCAAGATGCCCTAAAGACTGACACATCCAAGAGACCAAAGCTAACATAGTTATGCCCCCTAGACAAAGACAAAGACCAATTCCAAACCAAGGCAACAAGGACAAGGCATGATGGAGAATGGTTGTGTCGAGGACGAGTACTAAGAAACAAGAGTGCAAAGGCCTCAAGTAGTGCATGTTTCCAGGTTTTCACCACTTGACAAATTTTTTGATTTTTTTCAATTTTTTTGTATTTTTGCTACCAAGGCGCCTGTTTCTAGGTTTTCACCAAGGCACTTTTTCCATTTTTTTAAATTTTTTTTAATTTTTTAAATTTTTTTTGTATTTTTTCAGGACTTTATATGCTTTTTAGGATTTTTTCAGCATCATATATGAATATATTTTTTTGGAATTTTTTCAAGATCAATAAATATGTACAAAGGATGCCCCCAAACAGAACATGCATCATGGATAGAACTTCTTCAGGTGCAAGACATTGATAGGATCAGGGAGCTGCTCTCCCTCTGCAGTAGATAATAAGTAAGCACCTATCCTAAAAGTGGCAGTAATGATGTAAGGTCCAAGCCAATTAGGTTCAAATTTACCCTTTTGATCTCTATGTTGTTGGTTCTTAGGATTTTCACATAGGACAAGATCTCCCACTTGGAATTCTGTAGGGTGAACCTTTTTGTTAAAAGCTTTGGACATGCACTTTTGATAGACCCTCATATGGTCAAATCATGCTTTGTGTTTCTCATCCAGGAGTTCTAACTCTTGAAGTCTCATGGCGCAGTAGTCTTCATCTGTAACTAGACCTTTGAGGGAAACTCTAAGTGAAGGAATCTCAACCTTTAAAGGTAACACTACTTTAGCACCATATGTAAGGGAAAAAGGAGTAGCCCCTGTAGGAGTACAAATACTCATTCTATAGGCCCACAAGGCTGGATTTATCTGTAAATGCCAATCTCTACCATTCTTATGAACTGTTCTATGGAGAATTTTAAGAATGGTTTTATTTGAAGCCTCTGCTTGACCATTTCCTTGCGGGAAGTAAATGGAGGACCAATGTTGTTTAATCTTGAATTGTTTGCAAAGTTGCTTAAGGTCCTTATTTTTGAACTAACCTCCATTATCAGTGATAATCTCAGAAGGCACGCCATATCGACAAATGATATGGTTGAGGATGAAAAGAGAAACTATCTTGCTCGAGGCAATAGAAAGTGGAACAGCTTCTACCCATTTAGTAAAGTAGTCAGTAGCAATGATGATAAATTTGTGTCCACCTAATGAGCTGGGATGAATCTGCCCAACAATGTCAAAGGCCCAGCGCTGAAATGGCCAATGAGATATAGAAGGAATAAGCTCCCTACCTAGAGCATGTATCAGGTGACCATGTTTTTGACACTTTTCACAGGATTTTGCAAAAGCTACTGCATCCATCTACATGGTAGGCCAATAGTACCCCACCCTAAGCAACCTTTGGGTCATGGAAAGACCATTGGAATGTCCCCCACAGATGCCCTCATGAATGTAAACTAACACTTGATCGGATTCATCCTTTTCTAAGCATCTAAGAAGTGTCCCATCTAGACCCCTCCTATACAAATCACCAGAGATAAGGGTATGGCGAGAGGCATTGCGAGTAAGGTTTCTTTGTTCAAAGTGGTTAAAATTATCAGGGATAATGCCATCATGGAGGTATGAGTAAATGGCACCATATCGGGATGAGTCATGACCAACAAGGGTACAAATGACATGGCTTTCTTGGGAATCATAGATAGGATAATGTAGCTCTTCCACCAGGAATTCAAATCTGGACTCATGTTGTTCTAGCTGAAGGAGTGAAGCAAGTGTAGCCATAGCATCAGCTACTTTATTTTTTACTCTAGGGATTTGCTAAAATGTGATGAATGTGAAATATCATCTTAATGAATCAACCATTTTCTTATAAGGTACCAGTTTTTCATCTTTTGTTTGATATTCTTCATTAACCTGGTTGATTATCAATTGTGAATCCCCATAGATGTGAAACTCTATGATTCTCCATTCTATGGCCATCTTGAGCCCATTTGTCAAAGCTTCATACTCCGCAATGTTGTTTGTACATGGAAACAACAACTTTTAAGACTTAGGAATCATGTAACCATGAGGAGAAACAAACAACACTCCAGCTCCAGAACCATTTTGCATAAAAGAGCCATCAAAGAACATCTTCCATGTTCTCTCAGTCATGTACATGATGTGCTCATCTGGAAAGGCAACTTGAATTGGTACACTGTCTTGAATTGGGAAGTCATCCAATTGATCAGCAATGGCTTGTCCTTTTATAGCTTTACACTCAACATACTCTATGTCAAATTCTAAAAGAATCATCATCCATTTAGCAAGTCTACCTATGAGGGCAGCCTTACTGAGAAAATACTTGAGAGGATCAATTTTTGCTATGAGGTGTATTGTGTGCGCAAGCATGTAATGTCACAACTTTTGGGAAGCAAACACCACTGCAAGGCAAGCTTTTTCAATACTGGTGTAGTTAACCTCATATTGAACAAGAGTTCGACTGATGTAATATATGGCTCTTTCTTTCCCATTTTCATCAAGTTGAGCCAGTAATGCCCCTAAGGAAGATTCTGTTGGTAGTATAAGTGGTTTTCCTGGGATAGGAGGCATTAGAATAGGAGGATTTGCCAAGTATTGTTTGATTTGGTCCATGCTTTTTTGACAATCCTCATTCCAAATACATTTAACTCCCTTATGCAAGTTCTTATTGAGAGGTTGAGCTCTATCTGCTAGTTGTGAAATGAACCTCCTTATAGATTGAAGGCATCCTTGAAGACTCCTCATTTGACTGATGTTTTTGGAAGGTGGCATATCCATAATTGCTTGGACCTTTTCAGGGTCTACCTCTATTCCCTTTGCTGAAATAATGAAACCTAGAAGCTTTCCAGAGGTAACACCAAATGCACACTTTTTTGGATTTAACCTTAGTTGGAATTGTTCCATGTGATCTAGAATGACTTATAAATCACCTAAGTGTGTGTCCCTTTTTTTAGATTTAGCCAAGGTTTCATCCACATAATATTCCATATTCTTATGCATCATGTCATGAAAGATAGTTGTCATAGCTCGTTGGTAGGTAGCTCCTACATTCTTTAATCCAAATGGCATAACATTCTAGAAATAGGTACCCCATGTGCAAGTGAATGCAGTCTTTTCCTGGTCTTTAGGAGCTATCTTGATCTGATTATACCCAGAAAAACCATCCATCAATGAATAGATCTCATAACCTGCGGTCATGTCCACTATCATGTCTATGTTTGGGAGTGGAAAATCATCCTTTGGGCATGTTTTATTAAGATCTCTAAAGTCTATGCAAATGAAAATGGATTTGTCATGTTTTGAAACTGGTACAATATTTGAGATCCATTCAGCATAATCAATAGCTCTTATGAATCCTGTGCTGAGGAGTTTTTCTAATTCTACTTTGACTAGAATAGATATATGTGGATGCATTTTTCTCAATTTTTGTTTGACTGGTTTCACACCTAGAGCTATGGACAAGTGATGCATAATGAGATTAGTGTCTAACCCTGGCATATCAGAATAAGTCCAAGCAAAATTAATCTTCTTCCTTTGTAAGAACTTGGTGTATGCTTCCCTTTCTAGAGGTGACAAGGATTGAGCCAAGTGCACTATTTGTGGAGCTTCATCTGTTCCCAAGTTGACCGCGTGTGTTGGCTCAACAAGCACTGAAGATCTGTCTTGAAAGTAACTTGGGAGATGATCAAGTACCTCATCCTTAAGCACCTCAGAGAGGTTTTCACCCTTGGATACGTCATTTATTTTTACTATTTTTGGTTCTGACACTGCCACACAATGGTTTTCGCCATCAGAACTCTTATTCTTTTTTTCTTTTATTTTTATTTTTTGACTGAGGTACTTGATGTCTAGCTTTGTCATGCTTGTATCTGGTTCATTGGTGTAAGAGACTATGGGTTTAATTGCATTCAGGTAACAAGTTATCTCATAGTCATTCTGGAATGTCAAAAGCTCAGGCTCTTGGTAACGTTGGGACCAATCAATGAGGTGAGGATTAGCAAGGGGTAAGTCAATGACTGGTTCAATATTGTGGATATGAATGGTATCATCTCTGGTGACTGATAAGTTAGAGTCCATCAAGTGTCCCTCTAAGGTACCCAAATCAAGATTTGTCCTACCAAGTGAAGAATCATCCACTAAAGCAACCCGTGGGTTTGAATCCTCTAATCCTACACATGACTCATTAGCTACCTCAGGATGAGAACTATAAGTATGGATGACATCAACATCCATGTCAACTATGGAAGAATCAGAGAGAGACTCCCATTCATACTCGTGTGAATCTGTATCTGAATCCCGACTGGGATGTTTACACCATGCATGTTTACAATGTCTAGATGTGGAGGCCATAATGTCACCAAGTGTAACACCTTCTCGAGCACCATTCGTGTATTGATGTTCTTAGATAGGATCTTCAACAGTGAATTCTTCTTGTTCTAGACTTGAAATTGTTGCATGGGCAACCGGATTGTCAGAATCTCCCCAAAGGAGATTGGTGGAAGGGACCCAATCTTCACACCTATCTTGTTGATTTGCCAAATTTGGCATGTATCTCGGCTCATCTTCACTATCTAATTCATCAGGGATAGGAGCAATTTTCTTGTCATGACTTTCAAACCCTAGGCCAACCGTCCTCTTAGACTTGAGTCCAAAAAGAGCATGATCGAGGGGTTCGGCCCTAACATCCAATTTGTGACTAAGAGGACCATGTCCTGGATAGCCCATATTTTTGACAAAAGTGTACCCTCCATATGCCTTAGGAGAGGGAGAGAAGTTCTCATTGTGCATGTACTTATCTTCTCTATAAATCCAGTCCTTAACAGCCACCTCTTCTTTTTCATCCTAGATAGGAACTAAGGACTCTACAAATGTTCCAAACAAGCTCATGGCCAAAGAAGGGGGTCTCATCTCTTGGGAAGGCTTGCCATAGGACCTGGGTGAAACTGGAAGTTTTGTAAAGGAGTCAAGTTGATACCTCCCCCATACCAAGGTCCATTGATTTGAATTTATCTTTGCACTGTGCTAGAGTCGCATTAAAATCCTCTGCTTCTCTGTTGAGGGGAACATGAGTCCCTGCTGAAATTGAATTGATAGATAATGTGCTATCCCTGGGTATACAGATTTCTACTCCATTATAGAGGAACTTAACACATTGGTGGTAGGTGGATGGCACCACTTGCATATCATGGATCCAGGGCCTACCAAGTAAGATGTTGTATGCTAAAGGACTAGCATCAACAATTTGAAACAAGATGTCTTTCTCAATAGGGCCAATCCTGACAGGAAGGATGACCAACCCTTTAGAACTCCTTTCTGCCTCATCATAGGCTTTTATGGTAATCTTCTTTCGGGCATCTATGACCTCTTCTGAGTAACCCAATCTTTTCAACGGACTTAAAGAACAAATATTGAGCCCAACACCCCCATCAATCAACACATGCCTGACACGGGTTTTATGGATCATGACTTCTATATGAAGGGTGAGATTATGCAGATGGCTCAAAGCTTTATCATCATCTTCTGAAAAAGTGAGGTAATGTGGGCTAGCAAGATGATTGACCATGTTTTGGAATTGATCGACATCTATGTTGTTATGAACATTTGTTGTACGCAAGGCATCCTCAAGGACACACTTATGTCTTAGGGACAATTCTAGGAGCTCAAAGATGGAAATCTGAGCTGGAGTTCTTTGTAACTGGTCAACAAGATCATAGCTCATTTTAGGATTAATTACTAATTTTGTGGTGACATTCTTAGATGTCACTTGCTTTGGTTTATTGGGTGGGTTGGAACTAGGACCTCTAATGACCACAGGACCTTGACTTTGACTTGTGACAGCGTTAAGAGCTTGGGATGACCTTTTAGAGTGAGGACCCCTTAGCACCACCACAGGTTCTTCATCAAATATAAGAGGAGAGCCCACATCATAACCATAAGGATCCTTGTCCCTCATCATGTTGACACTTTCCTCCACAACTTCAAGCATATTGACCACATTTTTTGCAGTTGTGTAGGTATAGTTGATTTTGGCCTTTCCATTCTTTGGTTTAGAGGTTTCCCCCTTCTCATATTTAGGCAAAGGCTCCTTGAAAGCCTTGTGATCAGAATTAGTGTTCAGACCATCCACCTTAAGTTTTCCACTCTCAATTAGATCCTGGATAATATGTTTTAGTTTCCAACAATGTTTGATGTCATGTCCAATACCATTGTGGAATTTGCAGAAAGCTTTTTCATCCCACCAATGTGGTTTAACATTAGGAATATGGTGCTTTGCAGGATCTTGAGGATGTGCAAGATTGTTGGCAATAAGCATTTTGAAGACATCCTCATAGGAATCACCAAGCTTTGAGAATTGGCGCCTCTCTTTCTTAGGCTTTTCTTGGTACCTTGGCTTATGTTCTTGTTGGTTGGATGTGCTGAGCTTCATTGCCTGAACAACACTAGATAGGTGAAGAACACCTTGATCCTTAGGTTGCGAAGAGTCCACCACTTCGTCATTAACCACTTGCTTGTTCTTATTCCAGTGCAAGTTTTTTCCTTTATCCTTATTATCATTGTTGTTATTTTGACCACTATTGTTATTTTTGTTGTTGGTCAAAATTCCTTTCTCTTTCAACACATCCTCGATTATGCATGTGGTTTCTACCATGGTGTCAAAGGAGTCAAAGACCATTTTCCTCACTTCATACCGCATCTTAGGAATCAAGTTGCTAATAAGAATGTCAAATTTCTCCTTCTTAGGAATGGTCCTGGAGTAACGAGAACATTGACATCTCCATCTTTGCAAGAAAACCACAAATGACTCCCCTTGATTTTGTTTCAAGTTACATAGGTCCAACATAGTGACAGATCTCAAAAGATTGTAAGCAAAGTGTTGGACTAATCTATGAATAAGTTCTTTGAAGGTCTTGATGGGGGGAGTTATGTTGGTAAACCACTCCATTGCTTGACCTTTGAGACTCCTTGGGAATAACCTCATGAGATAGGAGTCATCTTGGTGGAATTTGAAGCTCATAATGTAGAATTGGCGCACATGATCATGTGGATCCCCATTACCATCATACTTGTCATATTGGGGGATTTCCACCTTCCTAGGAAAATCCTTCATGCTCACACTCTTGTCAAAAGGATTAGGACAGATTAAGTCAAGTGAAAAGGAACTCTTAGGTGCCAACACCTTTTCCATCATACGCTTGAGTTGTTTGATCTCCTCTTCTTGGGATGGACCTTGTTTCTTGATTTTTCTATCCACATCAAAGTTGTAAGGGACTCTGGCACCCTTGTCGATCAAGCTTTCTAGGAACTTATCCTTGTTTTGTTCTAGATACCTCTCCACATATTGTTGGAAGAGTGGTTCTTGTTGCACCCTCATAAAGTCTTGAGCATCAAAACTTGTACTACTACCTCCATGTTGGGAGCCATGATGAGCTCATTGGGAGGGTTGTCTTGAGTTCCTAGGAGGTGTTTGTCTCCTATAGTGAGCGTGTTGCAAAGTCCTTCTTCCTCTAGGACTAGGAGATCTTGAAGGGGTCCTTGAACACTTTCTGCTTCGTGGGGTTCCCGAAGGAGTAGATGGTGGAGAGTTGTTTCCACTGTTGATACCCCTATTGTTGAATTGGGCATTGAGTTGATGGGCTAAAAGCCTATATTGTTCTTCTTGAAAATCTTTTCTTTCTATTTCCAATAAGGCTTGTCTTTCCGCCTCTAGGAGTCTAAGCTTCTCTTCTTTTGTGGCTTGTTCATCCAAAAAGGCTTTCCTTTCTCGCTCGATTCTTTTGAGTCTTTCACATGTATACCTTGAGGTTGTTTGGAGTGGAGATTTTGGCCTTGAATGTTTGAACAAATCATTAGTAAATGTTGCATTCACATGAGCATCACAAGATTTATTATTTTGGTCTTCGTGTTGTGACCATTTGTCTTGGTGATCTCGTCTGTGATACCTCTCAGCTCTTTGATGGGCATCTAGATATCTGGTGTTGATAGGGGGTGACTCTGGTTGATTTTCATCACCAAATAGCATGTTATCTCTATGTCTCTAAAATATGTCATCAAGATTTTGATCCATTGCTTCTCTCCCCTTTCTAGTCATGGTGTAACTCATGTCCATATCTGATTGAGAAGGTGCTAAGGAGGTACTCAACTCACTAGGATTTATCTTAGGTTTAAACTAAACTTCAGACTCACTCCTAGGTGATTGATCAAAGATGGGCTCTTTTCCTTTACGCTTTTGACGAGTCTGGACTAAGGGTAACTGGTCAAAGACAACTTGAGGTCATTTTCCTTGATTGAATTAATACCTTGTCATAACCGACATGAAATAAAAGACCCTTGGTGATAAGATGACCCTACAAAATGTCGATACCAAACTAGGATAGTAAAAGTATTCAATTGTCCAAAAGAGAGATGGTAAGATAGAAAATTGCAAAAGGTGTAAACCAACATTGCCACAGAGGTGCCCAATCAAAGGATAAGTATCCTAGCACATATGGATCAGGAGGATGATTTACCCAAATTATATTTGAAATTGAAATTGATTTTTGATGGAAGTGAATTGGACATGAGACTGCTAAGACTCTCCAAGTGTGTTACCAAAGAATCTAAAGGTTTACTTTTTCAACAGGGATGACTTCTAACTAATCGATTCCAAGCAAGGTCACTTGTGAAATCAAAGAATACTAATTCAAGGGGTCAAAAACACAAGAACCCAAGGTACAAATAGGCTTCCAACTGCAAGGTAGGAGACCTACTAAAATCTGGATCAACCAAAGGAAGACTGAAAATGACACAAATCAGACAGGTGGAAAAATTACTCTGTGCGACAGTTCGCAAGGTACTGGGATGATACAATATGTCCAGGCGATATTTCACACTAAGGTCATGTGATAGTTTCCAGGTAGTAAGTGTGATATTTTCCAGGCAAGCTATGCAATGCAAGAGCAGCAACAAAGTATCACATGATAAAACTCAGACCAGTGTGCAATGATTGTTCAATATTGTATGATTCTTGACCAATGAATGTAAAAATCTCAATTTTTGAAGGTAATTCATCTAAAGTCTTAGTTTGATGGTTCAATGTCTCGACTTCAAACACAGTAATAGTAGAGAACAGATAGGTTTGCAAACAGTAAGTGATCAAACATGTCATAAAACACTTGAATCAAGGGCAAAAGCAACCTTGTCAAGACAAGCACTTGTGATATCAAAGCAAAAAGATCCTATGAATGCTACCGTGATGTTTGATGTTTGAGAACATTTACATGGGTAGATCACAATGAAGACAAATCAAGCACTTACTAGCCTAGAAAGACAAAGGCTCAATACTTAACAACTTGGCCCACACTTGATGTCTCATTGCCTCACACAAAGTGGTTGCCCACAATAGATATTGGCTTTGTCGTGGAAGTGCCAATGACACAACCAAAGGAACATAGATGGTGAGTAATCTTGAGGTGATCTAGGTTAGTACACTAGGATCAATCCTTGCACCAAGATGTTAAGTGGAAAAATTGGGTAGCTTCTATCTATGGTACGTAGTAAGGGCTTCCATTCATAATACCCCTCTTGCTCCCCAAAGGGACTCCTTACCTTGCAGAAAGTAACGGACCTCGTGGCCACAAGAGTACCTTAAGCATTCTTGTTTAGCATTTTCCTCATGGTCACAATCCCACAAGTACTCACACCAAATGAAGACAAGTACTACGTCTACCAAGGTTTTGTGTCCTTGATAGCCTTGATTTTATAATGGGTCAAAATAGCTCGGTATTAGCTTGTCCCCACTTGGGTCATTCCTCTTGATTGCTCAAGAGTAGGCCCGCTAAAGGATTCAAAACTAAACAAAGAGTGGATTAACCTTTGAGGGTCAAGATTTCTAGTTCACCTCAAGGGTGAAGAGCATACTCTCCTATCTCAAAAATCTCTCCCAAACACACCAAGCAAAGTTCAATTAGCCTCTTGCTTTCGAAATCTAGAAGTGGGTCAAGATTTTTGGTTCACCACAAGGGTGAAGAGCATATTCTCCTACCACCAAAAGACTCCTACAACAAGATATTAAGTGCCTAAGAAAAGAATCAACTTGTATATGCCACACTTAAAAATGAAAGCAATGAACAAGCAATTGATTGTTTTTATGCTTTGGGCAGCCCTGCAAGAAAGGTTAGTAGCCCTTGTGCATTTGAAGCTTTGACATGCATTTTTTTTGCAAATATTGTAAGCAACTAGGGCACACCTACAAGCACAACTTGTTATCCCCACAAAGGTTAGCACAATAAAATCAAGAATAATCTGCAAATGAAACTTTGTCCTAACACAACAAATCGAAACCAGCAACCAAACAACCCAAATCTTGCAAAGAAATGACCAAAATCACTCACTACCAGGTCTGTGTGACATTTTTGTCAGAAAATAAATTGCATGATACTTCATAGTATACTAGTGCGATACTTTCTCTCTGAATGATACTTCGCGCTACTTGCATGCGACAGAGTATAAAACACCAGTGTGATAGGATCCTGTATAAGCGTATGATACTTTTACTAGAAAAAAGTATCACATAGGTATATAATAAACTATCGTATGATATTGGAAGACTATTGTACGATACTCTATCAGAAAAATGCAGAAAATAGTCATGAATTGCAAGCAAATTATGATGAAAAATTAGCGTAAATGCATGAAAAAAAAGGACAAAATAGAGTGTTCTGCCCCACGGTGGGTGCCAAAAATGTACACTCAAAATGTGCACTTCTCTAAGTCATTACTTCCAAGAGAATCCATGAATGGGAAACCTTGAGAAAGGGACCTAGAGCTCCCTAGGCATGGAGTCACAAGGATATGAAGAATGCTCTCAACTAGAGCTATTAAGCCTATAACCTTGCTAGTAAACCACACAATGGGAGATTCAAAGAGACAAGGGCAAGAATGCCAATATCCTCAAGAATCAAGATGGAAATGCAATGCAATGCTATACTAGAAATGAAGATGCAAGAAATGCAACTAAGCTATGAAAATGAAAGTATTACAAGCCTTCCTAATTAAGCTAAGCGAGTTAAGCTAGAAACATGAAAGGAAAGTAAACTAAAATGCCATGAAAGCTAAGCTAAATTCAAGAATGAAAGCTAGAATGCAAGAAGATCTCCAAAGCTCCAAAGTCACCAAGAAATCCTGCAGCATAAGATTAGTATGAAAGAATTGGGATCCTAGAATGAGAAGAGAGCTCTTCTTTTAGAGAAAGTGAGAATCAACGGATGATGGAGATTAAGAGGCAAAAGATTTGATCAAGGGTGGAGTTTGAAAGAGGAGCAATCCATGTGCACAAGTCTCCTCCAATGAGAAAGAAGTGTTGACTTTTGAGCCTCGTGTGAGACAAAAAGGCCTTTTCTCCTTTTTATAAAATAAGAATAATGCTTTATTTGTGCAACTTAGGATAAGAGGAAAGTGGGGGCTTTTTATTTAATAAAAGGGGAGAGAATTCATTTTAAATAAATAAAGACTTAGGATAAAATGGTTACCCCATAGAATATAATCGAATAAATTATAGAATTAGGATTTGATCAAGGAAATTGATTTAATTTAAAAATATTGATTTAAAATATTGATTCAGAAAATTAATAAATTGCAAGAATGGGGCCCAAAGTCTAGGTGACCATTTTAGGGTGCATACACACTCTATGAATGACATTACAAGACTTTCAAGTCCACTCGGTTAAGAGATTTATCTGTTTACAATGGTTAAACTGTAACAGTAGGTGATCTAATTACAATACAACTTCAATTGCAGATTATCAGATCTATGTTATGCTCATTCAAATCCTCTA
Organism: Chamaecyparis obtusa; assembly: GCA_027943335.1. Lineage (NCBI taxonomy): Eukaryota > Viridiplantae > Streptophyta > Pinopsida > Cupressales > Cupressaceae > Chamaecyparis > Chamaecyparis obtusa. Next base: position 1,937,412 of record BSBK01001346.1, on the reverse strand, counting down.
ATCAATATACCAATTATGTATCAACAATAATCAATGACTTACTGTCGCTCGATAATAGCTTTCTGACGCTCGGTAAACTCTACAGTTTGGTTCTCCTTAACTAGTTTGATTAGGCATACATGAAGCTTGTTCATGCGATAATTTTTGTAGTCTCCTTCTTTCGGCATGAGTTTCATAATGAAACCCTAGTCTCTTAAATAGACAAGTAAACCATTTTCTTCTCCTCCATAATATTTTTTCGCTTATTCTCCTTCGTCCATTTTGTCACTTAAACCTCTCTCGTCTAATGTGTTAGTAACATGTTTTAATTCCATCCTTTAGATCTTCCTTGAATTATGCTAGCCATTGATCTTCATAACAAACTTTATCTCCATCTCCTATCACGAGGTACTTTCCAGCTCATCAATCCTTATCGGCTAAACTAATCATTTAGTTCCTTTCTCTTGCTCGGTTAAAAAAGAAATGTGTCGGTGAACACAAGCTCGGTTTATACTATGCTCGGTATACACTACACTACTCGGTGTATACTGTGATGCTTCATCAACCGACCACATTGTCTTGTGTCTTTCAGCTCTTTTCCTCATCATAGATGAATGAAACATAATCAAGTCAATAACATAGGGTCATAGACTCATCAACAAGTTACCCAATGTATTCCTTATCCTCATCTATCATATACATCTTCCTCATGTAGATATTTATGTTCTTCATCTCTTTTAGTCCTTTTCTACAGATGTTTAGGTATTGTAACTTACAAGATAAGTGTTGTCAAACTAGTTGACATCAATGACAACATATTACTGATTTAATCATATTACATATCTAATCAACAACTCGGTGATCTCTAATCACATATCTTCAATTAGGTTCTAAATCAGTTGTAGTTCATCAATATTATGCCATAATGCAAGATGAAAGATGCACTTGATGAGTCCTAACAACAAAGACATGTTAAGTACCCATGCAATAATGCAATGCAATTTGAGAAATACAGAAAAGGAGAAAAAACCATAGGAGAAAACACCTCTTCAAAAGGGAGAATATGAATGAATAAGAAGCCTATGGAAAAAAATGTCCAAAAATAAGAGGAACATAAAGAACATCACTAGAGCATGAAGAAGTTGTAGACAACTATAAAAAATAGTTGATATAGTGCTATAACTGAAGTACCTCCTCTAATAGAGGTGATGATTAGGATCAAGAAGACAACAATATAAACGAGTACCCCAAACAATAGTACTCAAACAGTGATTAGATGGAAACAAAGAAAAAACATCTATCAATTGAAAATACAGATTACACATGTATCTATATGATTATTCTCATCATCACTACTCAACCAATACAAATTGAAAGTACAAAATCAAGAGTCTAAGAACCACAATCAAATCATTGTAATATGTTTCCTCCATAAAATAGGAGTGTAAAAGTGTCTCGTAACTCACTATAAGACAAACCAATGAAGTGGTAGAATGAGCAATAGGATACCCCAATCCATGTCCCCCATCTCATAATGTTGACTAGGGTGAGGCATGTTAGATTCACTAAAACTTTTTGTCACTAAGAATTGCATAAAAGATAACATACGTCATTTGAAGTGAGCAAGAGAGGTACCTATAAGAGAAAGTGTGTACAACAATAAGGCATACACACATGAGACAAGAGCCACTGAGATCCATTATTTTCGTAGAGGGATGGTCATGCGACAAAGTTGTGATTAAAAAATAACAAAGGAACTACATGACCCCTCATGGAAATTTATAGTGAGAGTTTAATAACGTGGCACAACATGTACGAAAACTCACCAAAATACATGTATAAGAATGTGGCACTTATTCTCAATGCATTTACGAAAATGTGTGCTTACAAAAAAATGCTCAAATGATCGATAAGGAAAAAAAACATTGTGTATAAATATGAAGTAGTCCAAATGAAGCCAACCCGCACACACAAAAAAGGTTCCAGACCATGTAGAGTGTAAAACCCCAAAATCTTGAATTAATTGTACTTGGGAAAAATTTGAAAATGTTCACAGATAGATTGAAAGTGCTTTAAAAGACCCTTCCAATTCCACAATAATCATGATAGTTGGAGAAACTAATCACAAGTTATGAGCTTGGGATCTCTAAACACACTTTGAACTTCAAATAACTATAAAATGCACTAACAAAAATAATTTGAGAAGTGATCACTACCATTGAAAAGTTGACAAATAAAACTACATTTTGTGATGTCTCATTGTGAAAAAAATGGCCTCTATTTGCAAAAGCTATTTAAGTTTGAAAAAAAAATCTATATTAAGAATTTTTTAAGGCTAATGTGAGCACTCAAGGCCCCACTAAACAAGATTTATCCCTTAGTCCTTCACGCAACCACATCCCGCGTAAGGGTGAAACAAAAAATAAATCCCTCAAGCTAAGAGAATATTGATATACCAAGTGATTGCAAGTAGTATTCACCACCTTAAACCTCCACTAGCCTCCTCAAGCCACAAGCCATAGTGAGAGTGTTAATAATTAATGTTGAGAGTGCTCAAAAATAAAAATAAAAGAGAAAAACTTCTCTCTCACAAGAATTGTGGGATTAAATCCCCAAAGTCTTATACACCTTGGGCCCATCTATGAAAACTTTTCTACGTGAGTTGAAACCCTAAAATTGGAAAACTTAAGGCAAATAAATAAATTTTTTTGAACTTTAGGCAACCATTAAATTTTCCAATCCTCCCCAAAGCTAGGTTGGCAATGAAGGTAATTGAGCCCTTATGGGAGCCTACATGGGTCCTTTACGGGTGAGGGATTCTTCCTTGCCACCTCCCAAACACCACAAGCCAACAAAACCCCACTCTTGAACTAGGTAATGATGATACCCTCACTATACACAGGTAGAAAGGAAAAATATAATTGTAACCTCTGTGCAAAAATAGAATGAACTCAAAATGATCCAAAGGAGTGCTGAGATCATTATGATCTTAAGCTAGGAAATCGTGGGATGGGAATTTGTGTACACAACCTAGCAAGAGAACCATGAGCCAAAACCTTCATATTTTCGCCAACCCAAAATAGGCTAAAAAAACTAACCACAAATTGGTCAAAATACACACTTTAGAAAATGATAAATCTTAGACAAACTATGAATAAAGAAGCATGCACCAAATTCAATGGGGAATTCATCCCCAATTGAACAAAACCAACTAATTTGGTTCTGAAAGACATATATTGATGAAGAATCTTAGCAAGGAATTGGTAGCTAGGTATTGTTCCAATATCATGTTGGTGTCACCCAAGAAAAACAATGTACAAACTAAGTAACCTTCACAATGCATAGAGAATGAACAAATAAATTTTATTTTACCACTTAGTGAATAATGAATTGAGATGATAAAAAATGTACAAACACCTTGTACAAATAACAAAGTGTCATGAGGTATGACCTAACAACCGACAACCAAAATTAAATGCCCTCTGCACAATAGTAATGGTAAGTGACTTATATTTAATCATGACACATGACCCAATTATAAGAAAATCTAGAATTTTACCTAAGTAGACTTAAGCCTTGTGAATGAGACAAAACCACATTCACTCCAAAATTATTGAGCTTTCCTCATACCTAATATGACATGCAAATATTATGTATTGAATTGCTTAGAATACAAAATGGTCATTATTTGATGTTTGTTGTACACATCACATTTTTGGTTTGTAAACAAACTAATGGTGGTACAAGAGTGACATATTTATTAGAGTGAAATAATAAGGTTGTATGGGTTGTTATAGAGATTTTCCTTAGCATATATTTCAAGTTTTCTAAACACTTTTGGAGAATTTTGTGGAGTAAATTGAATGTTTAGTTATAGTAAAGAGTGACATCCTTATATATATAGTAAAATGATAAGCGATTAATAGGAGCCTTATAAACCTATTGGGGAACCTAGTAGGAGAGAATTCTAAAATATGGGATCCACTTTTGGTGCAAGTACACTTCACATATAATAACTTAGCAAGTACAAACCCTAGAAGGACCTCATCCCATATTATGTATGAATAGGAACTAATATGTTTCATAAAGTTGCGTAATATCTAAGATGCAAAAGGAAGGAGTACACGCACATAATAAATTGCAGAGTGCACACATAATCTACATAAACCAATGTACATACAATTGGAGAAGAGTGATGTGTAGTGCACACCATGTACATATGTGAAGAGGAGAAATCTATAATTTAAGGTTGGTGACATATTCTTGACACACTTGTGCAAGGAAAGATTCCCCATATGAATATAAAAATTTGAAATAAAAATCATGCCATGTAAAGTATAGGTAAAAATACACAGAAAGATGTACAAGCTAAATATATTAGTTATCTTTAATAATGTAGACTTGTGCCCTTACACTAAGGGATAACCCAATGAAAAGGGTGACATTTTTTTGTTGTTGGGGAGGTGGATTATAGACATGAACTACCTAAGAAAGTTAGATATGAAGTTAAGCAAGTGATAAAATAAAATTAAGAAATGTGCATGAATGAGTATAAGGAATTGTTGATCAAATAAAAGGGTCCCAAGTCGAAGATGTGATGTAGTTGAGTACATTCAAAATTTATAAGCATAGGAAATTAGTAGCATACCTAAGATAATGTGTATGAGAAAGAGCTCACGGTCCATCTCACTTGTTTAGGTTGTAGAAGTAGGAGAATCAATATTCACATGAGCAATTCACATCACCTAAATGGATAATAGAATAAGTACCTTGTGAAAATCTTGCACATAAGTAGTAATGTAGTGTAGTTGCAATAAAAACTTAAAGCCTTATACAAAAGTAGATATTTGCATGGATGATAAAGAATATGCTAGAAAAGGGAATACTTCACTAAAATCAAGGTCACATGAATACAAGTATTGCATATAAATAAGAATTATGCAATATTATACATTGGAGCAACTTGCTTGATAATTCACTCACATGGTCAATGAAGGCTAATTGGACTGTTGATACTCACACACACTTGTGAAGCACAAAGATGAAGTATCATTCACATGTTGATTTAGATTAGTGTTGATCTTGATGTCACATGTCACTTAGAGACCATGGCATTAAGATGAGGTGACTAAAAGGAGATGAAGTTATGGATTGATAATGGGTTGATGAAGAAGATAAATTGTTTAACTTCCCTAACTACTTCATATTCTTTTAAATTCCTTGCTTGAAGTCATTGAAAGGGTTGATGACTTGAATAAAGAGTACACGAAGCCAGGTTTGAGAGAATACTACAAGTTATTATGACTTGTGTGTGTGTAAATAGTTATTTTGGTTTAGGTAGAGGTTTGAAGAATTGCAAACCTAATTTAAGAACATTTATAATCGATATTCCATTTAGAATCTTTAATCCTCTAATCAATATACCGATTCGGTATCAACAATAATCAATGACTTACTGTCGCTCGATAATAGCTTTCTGACGCTCGGTAAACTCTGCAGTTTGGTTCTCCTTAAGTAGTTTGATTAGGCATACATGAAGCTTGTTCATGCGATAATTTTTGCAGTCTCCTTCTTTCGGCATGAGTTTCATAATGAAACCCTAGTCTCTTAAATAGACAAGTAAACCATTTTCTTCTCCTCCATAATATTTTGCCGCTTATTCTCCTTCATCCATTTTGTCGCTTAAACCTTTCTCATCTAATGTGTTAGTAACATGTTTTAATTCCATCCTTTAGATCTTCCTTGAATTATGCTAGCCATTGATCTTCATAACAAACTTTATCTCCATCTCCTATCACGAGGTACTTTCCAGCTCATCAATCCTTATCGGCTAAACTAATCATTTAGTTACTTTCTCCTGCTCGGTTAAAAAAGAAATGTGTCGGTGAACACAAGCTCGGTTTATACTATGCTCGGTATACACTACACTGCTCGGTGTATACTATGATGCTTCATCAACCGACCACATTGCCTTGTGTCTTTCAGCTCTTTTCCTCATCATAGATGAATGAAACATAATCAAGTCAATAACATAGGGTCATAGACTCATCAACAAGTTACCCAATGTATTACTTATCCTCATCTGTCATATACATCTTCCTCATGTAGATATTTATGTTCTTCATTTCTTTTAGTCCTTTTCTACAGATGTTTAGGTATTGTAACTTACAAGATAAGTGTTGTCAAACTAGTTGACATCAATGACAACATATTACTGATTTAATCATATTACATATCTAATCAACAACTCGGTGATCTCTAATCACATATCTTCAATTAGGTTCTAAATCAGTTGTAGTTCATCAATATTATGCCATAATGCAAGATGAAAGATGCACTTGATGAGTCCTAACAACAAAGACATGTTAAGTACCCATGCAATAATGCAATGCAATTTGAGAAATACAGAAAAGGAGAAAAAACCATAGGAGAAAACACCTCTTCAAAAGAGAGAATATGAATGAATAAGAAGCCTATGGAAAAAAATGTCCAAAAATAAGAGGAACATAAAGAACATCACTAGAGCATGAAGAAGTTGTAGACAACTATAAAAAATAGTTGATATAGTGCTATAACTGAAGTACCTCCTCTAATAGAGGTAATGATTAGGATCAAGAAGACAACAATATAAACAAGTACCCCAAACAATAGTACTCAAACAATGATTAGATGGAAACAAAGAAAAAACATCTATCAATTGAAAATATAGATTGCACATGTATCTATATGATTATTCTCATCATCACTACTCAACCAATACAAATTGAAAGTACAAAAGCAAGAGTCTAAGAACCACAATCAAATCATTGTAATATGTTTCCTCCACAAAATAGGAGTGTAAAAGTGTCTCGTAACTCACTATAAGACAAACCAATGAAGTGGTAGAATGAGCAATAGGATACCCCAATCCATGTCCCCCATCTCATAATGTTGACTAGCGTGAGGCATGTTAGATTCACTAAAACTTTTTGTCACCAAGAATTGCATAAAAGATAATATATGTCATTTGAAGTGACCAAGAGAGGTACCTATAAGAGAAAGTGTGTACAACAATAAGGCATACACACATGAGACAAGAGCCACTGAGATCCATTATTTTTGTAGAGGGATGGTCATGCGACAAAGTTGTGATTAGTTGTGATTAAAAAATAACAAAGGAACTACATGACCCCTCATGGAAATTTATAGTGAGAATTTAATAATGTGGCACAACATGTGCGAAAACTCCCCAAAATACATGTATAAGAATGTGGCACTTATTCTCAATGCATTTACGAAAATGTGTGCTTAAAAAAAAATGCTCAAATGATCGATAAGGAAAAAAAACATTGTGTATAAATATGAAGTAGTCCAAATGAAGCCAACCTGCACACACAAAAAAGGTTCCAGACCATGTAGAGTGTAAAACCCCAAAATCTTGAATTAATTGTACTTGGGAAAAATTTGAAAATGTTCACAGATAGATTGAAAGTGCTTTAAAAGACCCTTCCAATTCCACAATAATCATGATAGTTGGAGAAAATAATCACAAGTTATGAGCTTGGGATCTCTAAACACACTTTGAACTTCAAATAACTATAAAATGCACTAACAAAAATAATTTGAGAAGTGATCACTACCATTGAAAAGTTGACAAATAAAACTACATTTTGTGATGTCTCATTGTGAAAAAAATGCCTCTATTTGCAAAAGCTATGTAAGTTTGAAAAAAAAATCTATATTAAGAATTTTTGAAGGCTAATGTGAGCACTCAGGCCCCACTAAACAAGATTTATCCCTTAGTCCTTCACGCAACCACATCCCACATAAGGGTGGAACAAAAAAATAAATCCCTCGAGCTAAGAGAATATTGATATGCCAAGTGATTGCAAGTAGTATTCACCACCTTAAACCTCCACTAGCCTCCTCAAGCCACAAGCCATAGTGAGAGTGTTAATAATTAATGTTGAGAGTGCTCAAAAATAAAAATAAAAGAGAAAAACTTCTCTCTCACAAGAATTGTGGGATTAAATCCCCAAAGTCTTATACACCTTGGGCCCATCTATGAAAACTTTTCTACGTGAGTTGAAACCCTAAAATTGGAAAACTTAAGGCAAATAAATAAAAAATTTTGAACTTTAGGCAACCATTAAATTTTCCAATCCTCCCCAAAGCTAGGTTGGCAATGAAGGTAATTGAGCCCTTATGGGAGCCTACATGGGTCCTTAACGGGTGAGGGATTCTTCCTTGCCACCTCCCAAACACCACAAGCCAACAAAACCCCACTCTTGAACTAGTTAATGATGATACCCTCACTATACACAGGTAGAAAGGAAAAATATAATTGTAACCTCTGTGCAAAAATAGAATGAACTCAAAATGATCCAAAGGAGTGCTGAGATCATTGTGATCTTAAGCTAGGAAATCGTGGGATGGGAATTTGTGTACACAACCTAGCAAGAGAACCATGACCCAAAACCTTCATATTTTCGCCAACCCAAAATAGGCTAAAAAAACTAACCACAAATTGGTCAAAATACACACTTTAGAAAATGATAAATCTTAGACAAACTATGAATAAAGAAGCATGCACCAAATTCAATGGGGAATTCATCCCCAATTGAACAAAACCAACTAATTTGGTTCTGAAAGACATATATTGATGAAGAATCTTAGCAAGGAATTGGTAGCTAGGTATTGTTCCAATATCATGTTGGTGTCACCCAAGAAAAACAATGTACAAACTAAGTAACCTTCACAATGCATAGAGAATGAACAAATAAATTTTATTTTACCACTTAGTGAATAATGAATTGAGATGATAAAAAATGTACAAACACCTTGTACAAATAACAAAGTGTCATGAGGTATGACCTAACAACCGACAACCAAAATTAAATGCCCTCTGCACAATAGTAATGGTAAGTGACTTATATTTAATCATGACACATGACCCAATTATAAGAAAATCTAGAATTTTACCTAAGTAGACTTAAGCCTTGTGAATGGGACAAAACCACATTCACTCCAAAATTATTGAGCTTTCCTCATACCTAATATGACATGCAAATATTATGTATTGAATTGCTTAGAATACAAAATGGTCATTATTTGATCTTTGTTGTACACATCACATTTTTGGTTTGTAAACAAACTAATGGTGGTACAGGAGTGACATATTTATTAGAGTGAAATAATAAGGTTGTATGGGTTGTTATAGAGATTGTCCTTAGCATATATTTCAAGTTTTCCAAACACTTTTGGAGAATTTTGTGGAGTAAATTGAATGTTTAGTTATAGTAAAGAGTGACATCCTTATATAGATAGTAAAATGATAAGTGATTAATAGGAGCCTTATAAACCTATTGGGGAACCTAGTAGGAGAGAATTCTAAAATATGGGATCCACTTTTGGTGCAAGTACACTTCACATATAATAACTCAACAAGTACAAGCCCTAGAAGGACCTCATCCCATATTATGTATGAATAGGAACTAATATGTTTCATAAAGTTGTGTAATATCTAAGATGCAAAAGGAAGGAGTACATGCACATAATAAATTGCAGAGTGCACACATAATCTACATAAACCAATGTACATACAATTGGAGAAGAGTGATGTGTAGTGCACACCATGTACATATGTGAAGAGGAGAAATCTATAATTTAAGGTCGGTGACATATTCTTGACACACTTGTGCAAGGAAAGATTCCCCATATGAATATAAAAATTTGAAATAAAAATCATGCCATGTAAAGTATAGGTAAAAATACACAAAAAGATGTACAAGCTAAATATATTAGTTATCTTTAATAATGTAGACTTGTGCCCTTACACTAAGGGATAACCCAATGAAAAGGGTGACATTTTTTTGCTGTTGGGGAGGTGGATTATAGACATGAACTACCTAAGAAAGTTAGATATGAAGTTAAGCAAGTGATAAAATAAAATTAAGAAATGTGCATGAATGAGTATAAGGAATTATTGATCAAATAAAAGGGTCCCAAGTCGAAGATGTGATGTAGTTGAGTACATTCAAAATTTATAAGCATAGGAAATTAGTAGCATACCTAAGATAATGTGTATGAGAAAGAGCTCACGGTCCATCTCACTTGTTTAGGTTGTAGAAGTAGGAGAATCAATATTCACATGAGCAATTCACATCACCTAAATGGATAATAGAATAAGTACCTTGTGAAAATCTTGCACATAAGTAGTAATGTAGTGTAGTTGCAATAAAAACTTAAAGCCTTATACAAAAGTAGATATTTGCGTGGATGATAAAGAATATGCTAGAAAAGGGAATACTTCACTAAAATCAAGGTCACATGAATACAAGTATTGCATATAAGTAAGAATTATGCAATATTATACATTGGAGCAACTTGCTTGATAATTCACTCACATGGTCAAGGAAGGCTAATTGGACTATTGATACTCACACACACTTGTGAAGCACAAAGATGAAGTATCATTCAGATGTTGATTTAGATTAGTGTTGATCTTGATGTCACATGTCACTTAGAGACCATGGCATTAAGATGAGGTGACTAAAAGGAGATGAAGTTATGGATTGATAATGGGTTGATGAAGAAGATAAATTATTTAACTTCCCTAACTACTTCATATTCTTTTAAATTCCTTGCTTGAAGTCATTGAAAGGGTTGATGACTTGAATAAAGAGTACACAAAGCCAGGTTTGAGAGAATACTACAAGTTATTATGACTTGTGTGTGTGTGAATAGTTATTTTGGTTTAGGTAGAGGTTTGTAGAATTGCAAACCTAATTTAAGAACATTTATAATTGATATTCCATTTAGAATCTTTAAAATCTCATAGTTTATAAACTTTCCAAAGAAACATAAACTATATTGTATACACTCATTTTGAATACAAGAAATAGAAATTTAAAAATGTGTAATGTAAAATATCACTTTATTGTCAAATTAATGTAACATCAAAAAATGAAATAAAAGATTATATACTTTTAAAAAGAAAACTAAAGACCAAAAACCAAAATATTAACTTTCTATTAATATATTAAAAAGTAATATAAAAGAAAATAAAAGTTAAAAGTTACATACAAACATCAAATAATACTAACTTGTAACCTCGATTTGAATGAAGCAACATTACCTCTTACACTTATTTGTCAACGAACCAATAATTAAAAAAATTCACAAAAGATCAAACACCAAACTACAAGACAAAAAGTAAAAGGTTAAACAACACCAAATTATATAAACTAATGTTACTACCTATACTTCAATTTAATCTAGAGTCGTGAAATGAATAATTTTTCTTTTATTATTTTATTTTATTTTATAAACAAGCATAAATGAAATCATGTTAATGTATCAACAATTTTTATACACCAATATGCTTCAATCTCATCTATGGAAACAAACAAATATATGAAATGGTTAAAGACATCAATTTTCAAATAAAAAAGGTTTGGTTTGGGGAGCCCACATATTCTTAGTGTGCACCACTCAAACAAGCTGCCCTTATCTCTTATGTATATATAAAACCTTATCTCATCCATTGCAAATTCTTTTAAGAACCTTCTCAGCATATTCTTTGATCATGAGTGGTGGGCCCTTAACCATATTAAAAACCAAAAAGACACATATCATCTCATCAAATCCCTAAGGTCATGTCAACACGTACCAAAATAGACATGACAAGTTATTCTCCTCATAATGTGGAATTGTTACCTACTCATCATATAAATAAAAACTAAATAAAATATATTAACATCGTAACGTTTTTTAAATGGAGTGTGAAAACTTTAAATTATTAACCTATTTTTTAAATAAAAAATAATTTTAAAATAAAATAAAGTAACTTTTCAATAAATAAAATTATTATAAAAGAACTCTTGAATAAATAAAAAATATTTTTTAAAATAAAAGTAAAATGAAATAAAAAATATTAAAACAATTTTAAAATATAATACAATTATAAAAAAACTAAAATTAGGCTTGGATTTTTAAGTCATATCTATCTATCATATGATTTTTTATGAAGGTTTGGTCATTTTAATGTCTTTCATTTTACATTTTTTATTGATTGTCCAAATTTTTTAATTTACAAATAATTTAATATATTTTTAAAAATATTTTATTTTAATAATATATATATTACATATAATAAATATTTTATTTTAATAATATATATATTACATATAATAAATATTTTATTCTACAAATAATCTAATTACTATTTTAAAATATATTATTATATATAATTGAAAATTCTTCGTAATATGATTTTCTTATATAGATATAAATATTTTAAATTCGAAAATAAGTATAAATTAGTAATATATGCAAAAATTTAAGATTTTCTCAACAAGTTTCTAAATTCATATCTTTTATTTGAGAAATATTTTAAATCATATAATAGTTTATAATAAATCACATAAAAAGAATACAAAATTATAAAATAATTATAGATTAGTAATATATGCAAGAATATAAATTAATTAAAAACAATTCTAAGTTAATATAAATATAAACATATATATGTTTTATTTTTAAAAGATTTTAAATTAATATAAATATAAAATAATATATATTTATAATATTAAATAAAATACTATATTCTCTATAACAAATTTTGATGGTTTATAAAAATGTAGTCTAATCCAATAAATTTAATTATCTCGCAAGTTTGTTGTGTGATGAGGCTTGAGATGGAGAAGTAGCTGAGATTTCTCCAAGATGATGATGCTCTTAAAAAGCTGATTAAGGAAATTAGGGATACCAGAGGGCCCTATTTTGATAAACTTGAAATATTCTCTCATATTTTGGAGAGGAAGAAAGTGGTTTGGATGGAGGGTGCCCAAGGGTGGACCTCCTGGATTGAAGACTACAATGATATTCTGCTCTTAGTGTACCTGGCTCCTTTTTGGTGTTTATACTCTTGGAAACTGTTATATACTTTGATGCTCTATACTACTTTGTAATGTTTTTTGGTGGGTTGAGGCTCTACCTCCCTGCTCCTCGTCTTGTAATTCTCCCTTTTTGATCAATTGATATATAATTCAAAAAAAGTGGAAAGCATCAAATTCCAAGCCTATTAAAATAATTCAAAAAAAGTGGAAAGCATCAAATTCCAAGCCTATTAAAATAATTCAAAAGTTAAGATATTTATAATAGTGTCTCTTAAACAAACTAGTAAAAATACAAAAGAGATAACTAATATATTGTCCTATAATTTAAGATATTTATAATGGTATTTTTAATGAAGAGTAGACATATTTGAAACACGAAAAAGAAAGGAATAAAAAAATCCTAATTGCTCCACTTGTTTCACGCATTGGCATCTAATAAAACGGCAAAATAAAGGGACTTCTTGTTTTTTTACATTTGTATAAGGGAACTAGATTCCCAATAACTTATATCCATTTATCCATTGTTGATGGAAATGTATCCAAATGGGAACCCCATTTATTGAATTTCAACAAAATATGTTTGTCAATATAAAATTCTTTCATTATTTAAATCTGATTTGTTTGCTTCTTTTCTCATTTAATTTTAAAGTGATTAGTGACACAATTTCAAACAAATAATATTTTTTATTATATTTTTAAATTTTAAAGTGGTTAGTGTCACACAATTTCAAACAAATGATATTTTTATTATATTTTAAAATTAAAATGGGAAAAAGTACGTTCAAATTGATTAAAATTTATTCAAACATTTTATTTATTTCAAAAAATAATAATATAATTTCAAACAAATGATATTTTTAATTAAAATGGAGAAAAGTGAGTTTAAATTGATTAAAATCTAGTCAAATATTTTATTTATTTATTTTTAAATTATTGAAAAATAATAATTTCATATTTTATATTTATAAAATAATTTTAGTTGTGAGTTTTACAACATTCATGTTTACAAAAACACATTAAAATTTTAAATTGATATAATTAATATAATATTGATAATAAATTAGATAATATTTGTTTGGATATTTTGATAAAGACATCAACTCTATACATCATGGACAACAATAAATTTATCTATACATTCAATTGACAAGGATGAATCCTATCACAAGATAATTTTACTTGAAAGGAGGGGGATGTGAAGGCATCAACTACTAAAGGCAAATAGATGATGAAAAGAGAATCAACCAAAGGAAATCAAGATATATCTTTGGCCATTATCCATGACATCAAGATCATTACATCTATAAGATGCATGAAAGGGACAAATTAATAACATTTGGAGAAGATGGTATGACCAAAGGTATCTTCTCAACGATAGTGAAGAGACATTTCCTAAGAGGAGTCAAGGGAACTAATATTCCAAGAGTCAAGGAGAATTCTTTGGAGGCATCAAAGAATCCACTACTAAGATAAACCATTTAGATAAGCTTGTATATATAAATAATGTGGTTTCACATTCTTCCACTATTAACTTGAATATTATGCTTTTGTCTCAAATAATTATTCAATAAAAGACTAGTACCTTATCATATTGGCATATAAAAGCCAGTGGCTTCTATTTTTACTTCCAAACTTGATCTTATACTTTAAGGTAGTTTTAGTCAGAAGACCTTTAGAACTAGCCATCTTAGCTTAGATAAAAGAAAAGGTTGCATGTGAGAAACTAAAACTATCAAAACCAATGGACATATAACTCTCTAGCAAGTTTCCATTAGCCTCCACATATGAATCAATCTAGAGCTACTTAGGGAGATTGAGAAACCTAACCCAAAGCAACACCACTTTGAAGGAGTATATAACAGGGTTGAAATTCAAAGACCATAACTTCATTAAAATAATATCATTCACCCCAAAACTAGATTTTATCCGTGATGATATAATCTTTTTTCTTTTATATTTAAACACATTAATAACAAAACCTTTCTCACAAGGGTATATTTCTACATTACTCTCTATAAGAGGCTTATAGCTCTATTACATCCAAATGTGAAGATTAGGGTGGTCATTAGGCCATTGGACCAAAGATAATTGAATCTGCAAATCACAACATACTCAACATAACAAACCTCCTAAATTCTAATACTTTTGACATAAAATCTACAATAGGAGTTTTTTCAAAGGACCTTGCAAGCACATCTTATCAATTTGTTGATACCTATTCACACCCTTGCCTTGAAACTTGTTTGAAGGCACAATCGCCAAATCTACCTACATGAAATTGTTAGAATAACTGAGAGGGGGGGTGAATCAGTTAATCACTGTCCCAATACAAAATGTATAATCCAAAAACAAATACTTCAATTTTTGTTGCTCAGTAACTTAAAATACTTTTACTGTCTATGCAGTTACCGATCAAATCAAATATGTAATATGTAAATATGACATCAAAACAAACATCACAATCAACACATAACATAAGAGATTTAACGTGGAAACCCTGTGAAGGGAAAAACCACCTGGGACCAGCAACCCAAAATATTCACTCTTTTGAAGTGAGGTCGGTGAAGACCCAACCCTGTTAAAGGTTACAAACACACTGTTAGGTGTGACCTTATTAGAGGATTTAAGACCAACCGTTATCGTCCAACTAGCAATCACTCTGGGGTTGACAAAATAACAATGCTCATTCTATGAATGATACATAATAAGACTTTCTTAGTCCACTCGGTTAAGGGATTTGACTGTGTACAATGGTTAAATATGTAACAGTAGGTGATCTGACTTAATACAACTTCAATAGCAAATTATAGATCAATGTTCAGCTCGTACAAATCTTTCTGATTAATGTAACATTTCTAATTCAACAATATATCAACTTATTGTCTGTCGGTAATCACTCTTTGTTGCTCGGTAATGCTCTGCAGTAGGGTTCTTCTTAACCAGTATGATCAGAATGCATGAAAACTTGTTCATGTGATGATTTTGCAGTTTCCTTCTCTTCCGGCATCACACTCATTGTGAAATCTTCAGTCTCTTCTAGAGACATGTAAACCGTTTTCTTCTGCTCCATCAGATTTTGCCGCTTAATCATATTCATTGATTTTGCCTCTTAAACATACCTCGGCACTTATGTCAATAACACGTTTGATTCTCATCCTTTAGATCTTTCCTGAATTTTGTCAGTCGTCGATCTGTGTAACAAACATTATTTGTTACCTTGAATTCATACACTTGCCAGCTCATCAATCTTATCGGCTAAACTAATCATTTAGTTCATTCCGTTCTTCTCGGTTAACAAAGAAATCCATCGGTGAACACAAGCTTGGTTTATATTTTGCTCGATATACACTACACTCTGTCGGTGTATACTGAAATACTTCATCAACTGACAACACTGCTTTGTGTCTTTCAGCTCTTTTCCTCATCATAGATGAATGAAACATAATTAAATCAATATCATAAGGTCATAGACTCATCAACAAGTTACTCAGTGTATTCTTTATCCTCATCTATCGTATCCATCTTCCTCATGTAGATATTTATGTTCTTCATCTCTTTCACTCCTTCTCTACAGATGTATCGGTGTAGTAACTTACAAGATAAGTGCTGTCAAACTTAGTTGACATCAATGACAACATAATACTGATTTAATCATATTACATATCTAATCAATCTGCTTGGTGATCTCAAATCACAAATCCTTCAATCAGGTTCTAAATCAGTTGTAGTTCATCAATCTCTCCCTTTGGCATTGATGGCAACTCAAGAAATATGAAATATACCATACACATACCAAACATGTATTCTACAACTATGTGAACAAATGTTGTGCAAGCTCTCCCTAGCTTAATATGTTTAATCACTACGTTACTTCAACAACATTGAGATAATGGTATATTGTAATGTTGTATTGCCAATCTTTAGATATGCTCTTTTCAGCTCTCCTATTCCTGCTTCTATTCTCAGTAACTAATCTTCAATGCTCTCCCTTTCTTCAATTTATCTCTCCCTTAGATAGTTCTCATCGGTGCATAGTGTTTCATATGTTTCATATTGTTTATCTCTCCCTTTGACAACAATGCCAAAGAAACAAATAAACAAACAACTCTTCAGTAGCCAAGTAACTCTCTGTTGTTTGGTGCATACTTTGTATCTCTATATATTGATATGCCAATCTGTTCCAGTACCTTTCATAGCTTTAGACATGATCCAAAGTGTGAACTATGTTGCATCAACATGAATGATCTTTTGATAAGATTAGGTTGATGCAACATCTGAATCACCTTAGTGACCAGTAGACAGGGGACAGACCCCAAGTCTAGTCCTCAAGTACTCAAATGTGTCTTTCGGTAGAGCTTTTGTAAATATATTTGCAAGTTGTTCTTTTGATGTAACAAACTCTAGCTTGAATTGCTTTTCTTGTATTTGTTCTCTCAAGTAGTGATACTTAATTGATATATGCTTTGTTTTAAAAAGCATCACTGGATTCTTTGAAATGTTTATTGCACTGGTGTTATCACAGTATATAATCACCGGCTCAGTGATTATCTCATTCATACCTTCTAGAACTTGTTTAATATATGCAATGTTTGAACTATTTGTAGTAGCAGTAACATACTTTGCTTCGGCTGTAGAATGAGAAATGCAAGCCTGCTTCTTACTTGTCCAGGTAACAAGTCTTTCACCAAAGAAGAATGCTCCTCCGGTGGTGCTTTTTCTATCATCCACATTTCCAGCCTAATCAACATCGGTATAGACTCTGAGTTCAAACTTGCCTTCCTTAGGATACCATAATCCATAGTCCTCTATTTTCTTCAAGTATCTTAAGATTCATTTAGTAGAAATCATGTGTGATTCTCTAGGATTAGCAGAAAATCTAGCAACTATTCCCACAACATGTGCTATGTCTGGTCTACTATGAACTACATACATTAACTTATGAATCATTGATCGGTACAGTGTCTAGTTTACCTCTGTAGTTTCATCTTCCTTAGTCAGTTTACATCCAGTAGCCATCGGTGTTCCCATAGGTTTAGCATCTTCCATGCCAAATGTTTTCACTACTTCTTTTATGTATTTAGACTGTGTGATGAATATCCCGTCACTCTATTGAATCACTTGTAGTCCAAGAAAGAACTTAATCTCTCTGAACATAGACATTTCAAATTCATTCCTCATATCATCATCAAAGGCTTTACATATTTGATCTTGACCTCCAAATATGATATGATCCACAAATATCTCAACAATAAGAATTGTATCATCAGTATCTCCTTTCATATACAGATTGTTGTTCTCACTTGTTCTTACAAATCCTATACTTAACAAATAAGTATGTAGCCTCTCACACCAAGCTCTCGGTGCTTGCTTCAAACCATATAAAGCTTTATGTAGTCTACATATCATATCTTTCTTTTCTGGATCAATGAACCCTTCAGGTTGTTCTATGTAGACTTCTTCTTCAAGTATTCCATTCAGAAACGCTGACTTGACATCCATTTGATACACTTTGAATTTCTTGCGTGCATCATATGCAAGTAGCATTCTGAATCCTTCCAATCTAGCAATAGGTGCAAAGGTTTCACCATAATCTATGCCTTCCTCCTATGCATATCCTTTGCATACCAATCTAGCTTTATTTCTTATCACTTCTCCATTCTCATTCTACTTGTTCCTGAATATCCACTTAGTACCGATAACATTCTTATCTTTAGGTCGGGGTACTAAGGTCCAGGTTTTTTTTCTTTTCTATTTGTTCTATTTCTTCCTTCATTGCATTAACCCATTCATCATTCCCTAATGCAACTTTCGCATTTTTCGGCTCATAATCACAAACTAGACATGTACCTTGTCTTGCTTTGCTCCTTGTTTGCATGCCAGCTTGTTTGTCTCCAATGATTTGTGATTCAGGATGGTGTCTTCTGACAAAACTCACCAATATCCTATCTCTCCTTTCATGTTCATCCTATGCAAGTTCATTTTCTTGCCCGGTATGGCCATCCTACTCGTCAGTTTCTCTTTCCTATTATTTGGTATTGTTTTCCTGCTGACCGGTTATCACAGGCTGTGGCTTCGGTAGATACTCTAGTTGTTCAATGTAAGTGAATCTATCGTAGTCTTCTGGTTCCTTTGTACTTTCCTCTATGTTCTTTTCATCAAACTCATCAACTCGGATGTTAGTGCTTTCAATCATTTTATTAGTAGTTTTATTCAGACACTTATATGCTTTGCTTTTACTGGAATATCCTAGAAATATCCCTTCATCACCTTTTGAGTTAAATTTTCCATTTCTCTCATCTTTCAGAATAAAACATTTGCTTCCAAAAATTATGAAATAACTTACAGTAGGTTTGTGTCCAAACCACAACTCATAGGGTGTCTTGTTGGTGTCCTTCTTTAGTTGAACTCGGTTAAGTATATAAACAACTATACTAATAGCTTCCCTCCAGTATGTCTGAGCAACATTCTTTTGCAGCATCAATGTCCTAGCACAGTCAACTATTGACCCATTCTTTCTTTCAGCAATCCCATTTTGCTGAGGTGTCCTCGGTGCAGAGACCTGTCTTTTAATACCATGCTCATTACATAAATTAGTAAATTCATCAGAGATAAATTCACCTCCTCTATCAGATCTTAGGCATTTCAATTCCTTACCAGTCTCTTTTTCTACCTTAGCCTTATACCACTTAAACATCTTAAATGCATTAGATTTTTCTTTTAAGAACATAACAATCATCAATCTAGTATAGTCGTCAACAAAAAGAATAAAGTACCTATCACCATAATAACTCTGAGTTCTCATAGGACCACACAGGTCGGTATGAACCAACTCAAGTATCTTCTTTGTTGAATAATCTTTACTTTTGAAACTAGATTTAGTCATTTTCCCTTTCTGACATTCATGACACATAACATGATCGGGTTTTGACAAGTTAGGCAGCCCTCTAACTCTTTTCATTTTACTGATCTTAATCATGTTATCAAAGTTCACATGGCATAACCTTTTATGCCACAACCAAGCATCTTCATTTTTCATCATCAAGCAAAAAGACTCATTAGTATCAAGATAAAATAGATTACCTCTTGATTGTACTCCAGTTCCAACTAGTCTTCCTCCATCATCAAAGATTTTCACTTTCTTGCTCTCAAAAGCAACTCGGTGACCTGAATTATTCAGTTGTGCCACACTTAACAAGTTATAGTTCAGTCCATCTACCCAATAAGCATTATCACATTTTATCATATCATTTATCATTAAGGTTCCTTTACCTCTTACCATACAGGGTGTGTCATTACCCATCTTAACTGATCCTCCATTGTATTCTTCAAGTACATCAAACTTCTCCTCATCAACAGTCATGTGATGTGTACAACCATTGTCTATGATCCATGTATTATTTTTGTTAACTTTAGAGATCAGTGTTGTTTCTTCATGATTTTCTTCTTCTTCCTCCAAGTCATCTTTCATAGCAACAAATACAATTTCTACATCATCATCAGAATCAGATTCAGATTTATTATCGTCAGCTATGAAACATACCTTTTTCCCTTTGTCATTGTTGTCTTGATTATCTCTATTGTGTCGGTAGCCTCTATTGAATCTTCTCCCATAGCTTCCTTTAGATCGGTCTTTGGTTCTATCATCATCTTTCTTATGTGGACATACAGTAGCGATGTGGCCAACCTCTTTACAATTAAAGCATGCCAAAGGTAGCTTACCTCTATATCTTCCTTTACCTTTGGGTAATCTTCTGGCCATAAGAGCTTCAAATTCATTAAGCTCATCATCGGTGTTACTGTCACTATCATTTTTATTATTCCTGAAGCAGATTCCACAAATGGTACAACACTGTTATCAAAGTTATTTAACTCAAAGGTTGTAAGTTTACCAATCAGATTGTCAAGTGTAAGTACATTAGCAGATGTAGACCTTGTCTCATGGATAGTAGATATTTTGATTACGTAAACTGACAATAACGTTTTGAGTACTTTGCTTACAATAGTTTCTTCACTAATGACTCCATCAGATGCTCTAATAGCATGTACTACCTCTTTCAGTCTATTTTTGTATTGCACAATATTCTCACCTTCTTTCATCTTCATATCATCGAATCTGCCTCTTAAGCTTTCTGCTCTGGCTCTTTTAACATGCACATCTCCATTGTAAACTTGAGAAAGTTTATCCCACATGGCTTTTGCAGTAGTGCAACTTTTGATATCTTCAAATTCAACATCGGTGCAAGTAGTAGCAAGTTCCATCATAGTAACATTGTGTTCATGCCTGTCTTTCAGTTGATCAAGTGTCAGGGGACCTAGTGTTGGTTCTATATAACCATTCTCCATCAATTCTAGTGCTGCATTCCCAATTCCAGATACGTGCAACTTCATCCGGCTTTGCCATACTATGAAGTTCTCTTTGTTCAGCTTTGGCACTTCCCTCTTATACATTTTGAGATCTTTTTACTGAAGTCCTTAAAATTCTATTCAAAGCAACCAAGGCTCTGATACCAATTGTTAGAATAATTGAGAGGGGGGGTGAATTAGTTAATCACTGTCCCAATACAAAATGTATAATCCAAAAACAAATACTTCAATTTCTGCTGCTCGATAACTTAAAATACTTTTACTGTCTGTGCATTTACCGATTATCAGTCTAAAACTTATAGTAGTTACCAATCAAATCAACTATGTAATATGTAAATATGACATCAAAACAAACATCACAATCAACACATAACACAAGATATTTAACATGGAAATCCTATGAAGGGAAAAACCACCTGGGACTGGCAACCCAAAATATTCACTCTTTTGAAGTGAGGTCAGTGAAGACCCAACCCTGTTAAAGGTTACAAACACACTATTAGGTGTGATCTTGTTAGAGGATTTAAGACCAACCGTTATCGTCCAACTAGTAGTCACTCTGGGGTTGACAGGATAACAATGCTCATTCTATGAATGATACATAATAAGACTTTCTTAGTCCACTCGGTTAAGAGATTTGACTGTGTATGGTACAATGGTTAAATATGTAACAGTAGGTGATCTGACTTAATACAACTTCAATTGCCAATTATAGATCAATGTTTAGCTCATACAAATCTTTCTGATCAATGTAACATTTCTAATTCAACAATATATCAACTTATTGTCCATTGGTAATCACTCTCCGTCACTCGATAATGCTTTGTAGTAGGGTTCTTCTTAACCGGTATGATCAGATTGCATGAAAACTTGTTCACACAATGATTCTGTAGTTTCCTTCTCTTCCGGCATCACACTCATTGTGAAATCTTCAGTCTCTTATATAGACATGTAAACTATTTTCTTCTGCTCCATCAGATTTTGCCGCTTAATCATATTCATTGATTTTGCCTCTTAAACATACCTCGACACTTGTGTCAATAACACGTTTGATTCTCATCCTTTAGATCTTTCCTGAATTTTGTCAGCCATCGATCTGTGTAACAAACATTATTTGTTACCTTGAATTCATACACTTGCCAACTCATCAATCTTATCGGCTAAACTAATCATTTAGTTCATTCTGTTCTTCTCGGTTAACAAAGAAATGCATCGGTGAACACAAGCTCAGTTTATACTGTGCTCGGTATACACTACACTCCGTTGGTGTATACTAAAATGCTTCATCAACCGACAACACTGCTTTGTGTCTTTCAGCTCTTTTCCTCATCATAGATGAATGAAACATAATTAAGTCAATATCTTGAGGTCATAGACTCATCAACAAGTTACTCAATGTATTCTTTATCCTCATCTGTCATATCCATCTTCCTCATATAGATATTTTTGTTCTTCATCTCTTTCACTCCTTCTCTACAGATGTATCGGTATAGTAACTTACAAGATAAGTGCTATCAAACTTAGTTGACATCAATGACAACATAATACTGATTTAATCATATTACATATCTAATCAGTTTGCTCGGTGATCTCAAATCACAGATCCTTCAATCAGGTTCTAAATCAGTTGTAGTTCATCAAAAACCTCTCATGATGGAAAAAAACAATGTTTAAGGGAAATTAAAATAGTTATAGAAGAAATATTAGCATAGATTTGGAGTTTCATATATCCATAGAAAGTATGGGCACAAACAATCAAGGTCTTATTATCATTTCTAATTGATACAAGATATAATTTGTCAAGTATAAAACAAAGGCATTGTAGCCTACAACCACCATGGTAGTATATGGCACTAATTGTGTATATTCACTAACAACACAATTAGATAATACTTTCTTCTTAATCCTCAACTTCAACATTTGGAGTTAATGCAACTTAACGGTTTGAGAGGAGAGTGCAACATGGGGTAACTGGGCACATACAAAAAATCTATAACAAGACACATACTTTTAGATTTGATGCAAATTTATGGTTTGGAGGGACATAGTGAATAATATGAAATAATCATATGAAAAAAGAGTTGCATGTACCAATTTAAATTTTAAATAGCTATGTTTAATAGTGTTTTATATCAAAGAGGCTAAGAAATTGTACAATATAAAATGGTGAGCAATTCTAGGATGTAGATCACTCACCAAATTATATTGTGCATTGGAATAAAAACCCACCCTTAAACAAATCTGATTAGCACAACCCAAAAAGGATAAATGGGTGCTAATGCAAGATCTAGGTAAAAGGGGATTTGGGTATTCCTTATTGAATAAAGTGTGATTATGTGAAGTAAAAGGAATTGATACTTTGATAAAAACAAATGACAACTTACAATATATCATATCATATATGATGTTTAAAAGTAAGTGCAGGAGGAAAAGAGGAGAATAAACTCACCTTGAAACTAGGAGAGGAAGAGTCAACCTCAGATTAGGTTTTGATTGTCATAGAGTTGTCAGAACCAGAAATAGTTTTGATTTGGCACTTTGACACCTGCCACTTCTGACTGTGAAAATTCCATATCCAAAGGACAATGTCGAACAAAGTCAACCTTGTCCAGAAAAGTTAGCCTTGTTTTGGAGACTCCAAATCTAATGAAATCTATAAAGAATCTGCAACCAGTTTTGTAACTCCTAAAATCCAAATCTAAAACTTTGAAAACCTATTGTAGCACATAAAAAGAAGGGAAAAAGGTTATGGAAAGGACTTGCCTTGGTCAAGCACCTGTATAGGAATCAACCTTGAAATTGAATTGAAATTGTATAAGGAAAGATGAAATAAAAGATAGATTTGAAACATAAATCACCTCATACCTCCATGATGCAATGCCTCTTTGGAGATGATCACAAGTGTTGATGCAATATCTTGGACTCCATAAAAAACCTAATAGAAAATCATGAAACCAAACCCTTGAATGATGAATGTTGTAGTTTACCATAATGGTGGATTGAAGAAGAAAGAGAAGATTTGAAATGCTTGATGGCTTCCTTACACTTGTATCTCTTGATTGTACAATGGCTGAATGATAGCTTGCATGTGGATGTCTCTTGATCATGAATTGTAGGTGTGAAAATGAGAGGACGAGTCTCCTTTTATACACATTTTGGGGCCCAAATTTCACAAGGCCAACCTCGACTAACAAGCTAAAAGATAAGCCCCTACATCGGGCCTAGAGCCCACTACAAAGAAAAGCACTAGGATGAGGCCAACTTAAGTCGACCTTCTCCAGACACATTATACTTTATTTTTGTTGGGACCCAAGGGTTAATGCTAAGAAAGGGTGTTGAAAACCATAGCCCACCTAGAAACCAGGGCAAATCTCAAAATTTGAAAATGCATGTAAATGACCTAGATGGAAGATAAATTGTGTAATAGGATGAAAAATGGGAAATCATGCATAGAAGTTAGAGTCATTCTCAAGTTTTGAACAAATAATGTTGATTTGAAGGATGCAAAAGGGCTAGAAAGACGTGAAATCAATGTGGGAACCTATGCATACTAAAATGGGGATAAAAATGAGCACTTAATAAGGATGCTTACTTTTTAGGACAATAGAAAAATAAATATGTTTTATTTGTATATATTATTATTTTAGTTAATAATGGATATACATAGTTATTATGTTTATTGCATGATCAAACAACTGATTCTAATTTAAATATAATAAGATTTACTTAAAAATAATTTCCTCTTATCTAATATTTATTCATAATATTTTAAATTTCTGGATATAAATGTTTTCTTAATTTATTGAGCTATTTGATGATTTATAGTTTGTTTGGATTAAATAGTGAGTGGTTTTATACGTGAGACACATTCTCTATAATACAATACATTATCTATCGATGAACAACATTGCCAACACAACCAACATTTAAATTACGAGGCTTGAACATGGGATGACTTCCATTTGAACCAACAAGCTTACCATGATACCATATACTAATGCAAAATGATTTAATGAGATTTCAAACTACATAGTTTTAAGGCACTCAATGGTCCACTTATGACTCATTGTAAATAGTTGATAATTGCAAAGGTGAAGCACTAAGACTTTACGAGAGGTGACCCATCTTAATACTACACCAACACAATATTTGTTGAAGTTTTTCAAATGGAACAACATGCTAATTGAGCTTGATGAGACTTCAAAATAAGGTAACATACAAGTGAGTAAGGTTGCAATTTATAGAGAGGATCTCCTTAAAATATTTTGGTGGGTGAAAAGAATTTTAAGCATGGGGTCCCATGGTTTTTAAAAAATGGACTAGCTTAAAAATTTAATCTCCAACATTTAAGGAAGTTGATAGTCTCATAATTAGTTTATTAAAATAGGGAATGCTAAAGCTAAAAAAAATATGGGTAATGGTTTTAAAAATTATAGATCAAAGATACGTGACAACAAAAATTTAGAAGTTGACAACAAAAATTTAGGAAGTGGGCAGGGGAACTTTGGGTTGCACCTTAAAAAAACATCCCGTTACATTTAAATCTAGGACTCCTATTTTCTTGCACAAATACTTCATTTTATCATGTAGCATAATTTTTTTCTTGTCATTAAACCCCTCGGCTCACAAAAAAAAGTTCTTGTAACAACTCCCTGAAATCCACTCATACGTGATCTCTAGAGAGTTTGTAATTATATATGTCACCTAAGATATTGAAAATACAAAGCCATTAATTTATAATAATAACAAAATACCTTCTTCTAAACTACTAATACATAAAAAGTACACCAATAAACCCAAATAAATCATTACATAATTTTCTTTAAAATAAATTTTATTAGATTTAAATTTATTAATTAAACTTTTCCTTAATGGTATAATATAAGTAAACACTTCAACCATAAGCAAACCTTTTATATGTTCAAAACATTAAACATATAAAGGTTTTGCTTATGTTTTGAGTGTTTATTTATATTGCAAGACACAAAAGCATATTCAATACAAGTTTGCTACAACAATCTTACATATATAGAGCCCAACTGCTTTACCTTTCGAGTTAAACAAAAAATCAACAATTTTGAGGGAAAGGACTATCCAACTAACTAAAGCATAGTTATGCTTGTTCAACATATAGTGATTTTTTTGGTACTTTAAGAGAAATTGTGGAAACATATTATGAGAATTGTATTTTGCAAAATTAGATTTTCATACTAACTTGTACAATAATGCTATTGTATGTACAAAATAAGTCTTCCTAAAATACAACTCATATAAAGAAAAACTTTTAGAACCATTTTTTTTTATCAAAAACTCTCCTTTCCATAATTCGCTGGAGGCCACTTGCAACTTCTAGAAGGGAAAAACCCTATTTTCTTTTTCCCAAAACCTAGAATATTGAATTAAATTGAATTGAAGGAATTTTAATGACGTCAAGAGACAAGTGGTCTAAGGGACCACGAAAGAACCAATTAAATTGTTTGCTGAAGTTTCTCTATTTCAACCACCCCTTTCTTCCCACATTTTTTTAATTGTGGAACCTAAATATTCTTTATCGCCATGGTCCCACTTGAGATTAAATTCTTTGACATATTGAAAACAAACAAAACAGTTGAAAACTATAAAATTTCAAAATCTATCTATTTTGACACGTATACAATTCTGAACCATTCATATCCAAACGAAGAGTTAGATTATACAAATTCAACGTAGAATACCTAGTCAAAAATGTTGATTTTTTCACAATTTGCTAACTAATAAACGAGAAAGCAATTGCAACCCTAACTTTTAACCTTGACGGTTACGCTTCTCCTGTGAAACGATGGCCGTCAGATCTCTAAACTTAGTGTACGAGATAGTACGGTTCAGTTTTCACGGCAAGCACAGGTACAAGGAAAATATAAAACAGAATTTAAAATTACAGAGTTTTCCAAATTTCCAACGTAACTGTAAACAACTGTAGGAGGAAGCTAAAAACAAAAGAATGCCTTATTAGGGTTTTGGTAGAAGGAAGAATGTGATTAAGATGCATATGTTTTAGAAAGGTTAATTGGAGGTCGCAGGTTCGAATCGCGCCACCCTGAAAATTTTGGGTTTAACGTTTATAGGGTTTGTCTCAAGTAGAGGAGGTCACCGGTACGAGCCTCGTCGAGGTACCGGTTATAGTTTAAAGAGCTGGTCACTGCTTGACAGGCGGTTTGTTTAGTTAAAGCGGAGCTTGAATTCAATGGTTGCTCGGACAGAAGCAACAACTCTGCAGAGCAATGTTGGAAAATCCGATGAAGCGTTTCGGCCTCTGTATAGTGATGGCAAGGAAGCTTCGCTTTCGACGTTTGTGCATGTTAAAGAAGGGTCAAATCTTAGCAAGGCGGAAGTTGAGACTCCCAGAAAAGGCTTAATTAGCATCTGCAAGTCCCTCATTGCCGGTGGCGTTGCTGGAGGAGTGTAAGCCGGCCTTCTTTATTCCGCTTCATTGTTGTCGATTTTTTGAAATTTTTAGATTATTTCAATAGGTCCTCAGTCTGCAATTGTGTTCAATCAACTTATTTTTATCCAGAGTGAGCGCAGTTGCTTTCTTGAAATTGATTTCTATTTTGTAGAGTTTAGCTTCCTTAAATACATAAATGCGTATCGGGACTTAATTCTTGTAGGTAGACTTCAGGTTCTTTAATCCTTCAAAATATCGAGAATAGATTATTCGACAAACGAGCTTTAGAAAAGTTTTATTAAATACACTTCAAATCAACTAACATGCGCGAGTGTAAATTTTGCTTCATTTTTAAGGTATCATATGACTAAAGTGTTTGAAAATATTTTGTTATCCCGTTCCTGTAAATTTGATTTGGTTTCTTCGCTGTTCCATAGAATTCAAATTTCTTTCATTCTTGTCAACTGGTTAAAGTAATCCATACTTTGTAGCTTGATTTATGGCTTTGCCGCTTTTCTGATTGTATATTTTTTTCGATTTCTTCACTTTTTTACAAAATTAAATCATGATTCATTTTTAATGAAGTAGTTAAGGTTGTTGAAAATATGTTACAGCGTGTGTCGAATCTTACAGGCTTTTCAGACTATAGTTTTTTTTCCAATTCTTTACCACTTTTCATAATTATTCTTTTGCTCTTTTTTAATCGAATAGATGAATTCAATGAAAATATTTCAAGCATGTCTGATAGGCTTCAATGAATTAAGTTATTTTTGGTGGCTTAATGCTTATCAAATTGTTCAATGGCCGAAAAGATTTTCCTTACTAAGTATGGGTGCATGTATTAATGTTTCTTTGATTTAAAGAAACGAAGTTTGCAAAATAGAAATTTCTGCATTAAATTTTTAAATTATTAATTGTTTTCTTTTAAAGTGTGTTGTAAACCTGATAAGATTTTGAATATAAGTGCCTTTTTTTATTGGTGCACCTTACCTTCTGAATCTATGAGGGATAACCCTAAAAAGCCAAAAGCCATAAAAAAATGAATGTCGAGTATCTTCTCATCCAACTCCGTGCTTTTCCATTCTTTTTTGGAAAATACTAAAAAGATAATGAGATTTATCTATTCTTAGAAGTACTGGATGCATCTTTACTCTACAAATCTAAACAACAAAAAAATGCTTCTCACATTTAACCAGATGCAAGAAGATTTAATCCACACCTTTTGAATTATGCAAGACAATATTCTCTTGCCCTGGCAGCTTTTGCAAAGTTTCAACTGCTTGCAAGTAGCACTGCTTTAACGGGCTCTATATGCACTACAAGACAATTTCAAAACATTGAAGGGCACAAGTTTTCTGACCTAAAGGAAATTTCCTTGTGTAGAGCAAACAATGTCTAAGGAAGTTGAAGGGGTTCAAATATCAGTGGATTTTGTAACTGCTGCAAGCTTCTAAAAATATGCCTTTTCCCTTAGGTCAGATATGCCTAAAAGATATGTATCTTGGAACTTATTTTATGATTACAAAATCCTTATACCTACATCCAAAAAATTAATCCCAGACTGGTAGGAAGGCTTGGTCTGCAGCAACATGTATAGTCCAATCAACATAGCCACAAAAATTGTGATAAATTGTGGATTAGCATAGGAGCTGATTTTTTCAGACCCGTGAACTGCAATTTTTTGAAAATCCTGGTCAACAAGCTGGTGGCTAATTTAATTGCAAATTAATGGTATTATTATCATGATTAAAATGGAAAAACTTTGGTAGTTGCAATCAAATCACATTTTTTGTTATTTTTTTATTGTATATTGCAATTTTCTGAAAACATAATTGATAATTCAGACCCTAATCTAACTTTTCCCCAATTAAATCATACAATTAATTGAAAGAGTTTTCACTTTTTGGTTTGCCAATTTTTTCCTACTGTGGTCTAATATACCATGATCCTTATGCCAATGGGGTTGATGCCACAATTGAAGTGGCCCTGCTAATAACATAATGATTGATTGGTTGTGACTGAATAGCTTGCTCAGCCTCACTTTCCTCTAAAAACCTTACTACTAGCATTATGAAAAATGCCATTCCCATCGAGTTGGATATGTTTAAAATACATGCACCTTGGAATTGATTCAATAACTAAAAAATACTCATCTCCCCATATATCATATAGTATATGTCCTATATCTTGCACCATCTTGATCCCAGCAATGAGAGAAATAATGTCTAGACAAGAACATGGTCCATTGTTTGTACTCATTCTCGATGTTCACAATTTTCCTTAGTGTTTCACCATAAGAAGAATGCATTGTACCCATTATATCATATCATGTTTAGAGTGAATAGAAGAATCTTACTCGCTATCTCATCTCTATTGAATGTAGAATGGTGCTTTTGTACTTGTTTCCATTTCATGTAAAACATAATTTGTAGATTAATCAAGTAGGCTTATCTCTTAGTTTGTGGATTGTACTCTATTTAACTTGTGGGCTTGCTGTATACCTTTAGTGTTATAGAAAGTCTTACGCTCATAACATCTTAGTTTCAACATGAAGAGTAAAAATATTGATAGAACTATGTAGGAGAAGCAGTTTTAACAAATTCTTAAATTCAGTAGAAAGAAATAATGCCATGCTCAGAATTTTATTGGGAAAAAACATGCATAAACAAGCTTGTGGTACGAACTCAATTGTTCATAATACAGCAATATATTTCACATATGTGCTTAATTCTAATTGATGTATGAGTATTTAGAGGCACATTAGTATAAGAACAGCTAAGTGATCTTTCAATATGACGAGTATAAAAATACGGGCCAATTTTTATTGCTTGAGGGCTCTCATTCCCAAATCCCTTCATGGGAGGCTGCTAGCTCTTCATACCTCCTGGCAAGGGCACTGCCTTGAATCCTATGTTGGGATGTACAATAAAACACACAAAGTATACAACATATATATAATGAATCACTGACTTGTTGAATACTTTAATTTTGATAATAATATAGGGGTTCTATTTAGGGGTCCTAGCCCTACTAGACAAAGAGAAATAAACATATAAGAATTGCATTAGCTGCTTGAGAATAAGTGAAGCAGCTAGAAACAAGTTAGTCAGATAAGCACCTATATGGTCCATAGATAGGTGTATATTAACTCTATATTACTAAAACCTAAAGGAAAGTTGTAATAACTAGGAGATATACAACAAACATAAATGACCAAAAGCCAGATATATAATTGGATGCCAAACACTTCCTAGAACACCACACCCACACCTTTTGAGGTAGACTTTTGCCTTTTAGACATTTGGGTTTATGCTTGGTTCTCAACCGCATTCACAAGCTCCATTGGAAGCATCTGCATCATTCTCTAGCCTTGAAATTTGATGCCTTAGGACCTCTGTACAGTATAAAGCATGAATGATTTCATCACCCCCAAACATGCATAGTATGGTTGTTGACCACTTGCAAAACTCCCTTATGATGGGAAGTAACCAAAATTTTCATCATCAAATTGGTGTCCTTGAAGAAAGCTTTTAGGGAATGAACTTGTTTCCATCAATGCCAAAACCATAGTATTCATCAGCTACATTTTAATAACCTCCAACCTAATAGATGATTTCTTTGTGTAGTCGGCCATCATAGTTATAGTCGGCTAAACAAACATTTTTATGCTTTGTAATTGAGGAGATTATTTCCCGACTGCGTGCGAGTTGGTACTTGGTAGTTACCAACAGTTGGTAGTCTTTGATGATGTTGAAAATGAACAACTATTTGTAAACCTAATCTAACCCAACCACAAGTCTAAAGTCTACAAACTAAATTCAACAACACATGCACAAGATGGCATTGACGGAATGGAGTGTGGTTGATTAATGCAAGATGATAATGATAGCATGATAGTTAGATGATAGTTATGATGCAAGACTTCTCCCAATCACTAGTAGGCTAGTATGCATAAGATCATTAGGATTCAAATGAGAGGAGAAATTGTTGTTTTATAGAAGTCCTCATTAAAATCAAGGGTACTCATTAAAATCAATGATACAGATTAAGAGGTGGAAGAGTGAAGGACTAGGATAAGAGAGTAGGTAAGAGTTAGGAGAGAAATAATGAGAAATACGAAGATTAAGAGGTTAATGGAAATGGAGGGATGAGATTGAGTGGTAGATAAGAGTTTGTTGACTTTTGGTAATGCTTGACAAGATTCATTGAACCTAGACATATTTGGTGAAAAACGACAAATGAAGAGACAAGTGACATTTGCCACATGTCTACTAACTTAGAGTTGATCCGCATGGAAAATGATTGGTTGAGATTAGAAAATGAGGATCATGAATCAATTAAATAAATAAAGGTATTTATTTAATTAATAGTAGAAAATAGGAGTACCTATAAAAAAAATAGTAGAAAATAGGAGTAGAATTAAATAATTAAATAAATGAATATTTATTTAATCATAGGATAGAAAAGGCTATTGAATTAAATAAATAAATAAAAATAGATCAAATTTTCAATTCCTTAATAACTTCAACCTTTGATGAACTTTATGGAACTTCAATCTGAAAACTGAAAGGAATTAACACCGAAACTGAAAATAGATGCAACCACAAGAAAACAATGCACAAAATTTACGTGTAAGCCTAGGATGGGAAAAACCACGGTGAGAAATGCTGCCAGGATCTACTGTCCTAATCCAGTCTCACGAATAATTCCTATTACAATGTTTAAGGGCACCAACCCTAAGGAGTCACCAAACTCCTATTCTAAGAGCGCCAACTCTTTCAAATATGAGCACCCACTCAATAGTCTGAGCACCAACCCAGCACCAAACACATATACATTACAACTGATTTTAGCTTAAAAAATTTTATACTTTACAATATCAGAAATATATATAATCAAGTTATTGCAATCTGAATATTGTCAACCTTCAACTGTTCTGTGTAGAATTGTTTCTCAAAATGTGTTAGACATATGGTGTCTTAAACCCGATCACCACATCCTTCACAAACACACCACCCACTTCCAACAAGTACGAATGAATAAATGGAACAACCCTTTTCTCTTGATCGATGGGAACTTTTAACTGTCAGCAGTTATAAGGTTGTAATCAACCAACTGCCTAAACTTCCGTATGACCAAGCATATAATCTTTTTAACATATTTGATGGCAATCAATGAAAGATTAAAAGACTTCGTAATTCTTATGACAGCAAAGCACAAACTGATAACTGATAACTGTCTGCACAAACTGATAACTGGTTACTGCTAACTGCTATCTGCTAACTGTTTCCAAACTAGACAGAAAGAAAGAAGTTTATTAAAGCAAACCTTCAAAGACCAAGATTTGCTTATGTGCATCAATAATCTTCTAACTCAGATGTCTACAAGAAGATTATCAACAGTTTGAATCAGACAGATAAATGTGTATGCAATGAAATTATAGACCTATTTGCTGCAAATGAAAAACACCAAAACACCAAACAAAATTACATTAGATGTTAGTCATTTCAAATGCAACAAAATAAGTAATCTTCACTACAACTTCCGATGAGCTAAAACAAGGGCACCCAAAGCCTTGTTTGATTTGCTCTTCCAACACAATTGAAATGCAAAACTAATGCAAAACTATGGGATGCAAGCTAGATGATGGTGAAGGAATTGTGAACAAGTATGAGGAACTTGCCCCAAGCTTCACAAATGATAAAGATTAAGATTGATGCAAGATTGATTCAAGACAATGATAATGCAAATAAAATTAAGATCTATGATGAATGCAATAAGATTAAGAAGCTAAGTTAAAGATGCAACAAGATCTAGATTAGGAACAAGATTAGAATAAAAAGAAAGAACTAGAACTAGAATGATTAACAATGTTATAAGATGCATAAAAATTGAGAAGCATTGAGAAGAATTCAGTCTTGAAGAAGATTAGAAGAAAATTATTAGCTTAAAATAAGAAGTGAGGCCTCCTTTTATAAAAAACGAAAAGAATTTGACGGTGGAGATTAAGAGGCAGAATAATGGATGACCAAGATTAAGAGGCAAAAGGGAAGTGGCTAAGATGAAGAGGCAAAAGAAAAGAGTCGCTAGGATTAAGAGACAAAAGGATGTTAGGTAGGGTTTGAAAAAGGTGAAGTGGCAAAAGATGCAAAAGTCAAATTTCACTTTTAGATGGAAAGAGAAATTTAAAAATGATTGGTGGAGAAAAAAGATAGAGAGGTGACTACCTTGGAAAAGGTGATTGTGCACATGTTTAGAGGTAATCCACCTTTAATCAAAATTAAAGGAATATTGGAAAAATGTAAGCATAGGAAAAATGGAAAATGAATTAAATTAAAATAAATTTAATTTAATCATGGTTAAAATAAATGAAATTTATTTTATAAAGGGAAATGAAGGGATAATATATAAAATTGAATTCAATATATTAAATTATTTAAATAAAATTTAAATACAAAGGGAAAATGAATTTATTTAATTAAAATAAATGTAATTAAATTAATAGAGGAATATAACGATTATAGGCAATTAATAAAATTAACCATAATGTTAAGGGAAAATATTAATAAAAATTAACATTAGTGTGAATGGACAATTTTAGGTGTCTACATTTTGCCGCTCTTTTATGCGACGTTGAAATCGGCATCGCGTCAAAGAAGAAGAAAATGAGATGCTCCAAGAGTCGTTCCTAAGTGACGACAGGAAGAGGATGAGGATGGTGCCCCCTCGAGAAAATTGAGCAAAAAATTAATTTTGACAATTTTCTCGGAAAGGAAGGGTGAGGATAGAGGAAGTGAATAAAAGAAAGGCTCCGATGAAAAATGAACCTAAATGCAAACTATCATTGTGTCAACATGGGAGAGCATATCTTATTTTGATATTGTTCTTGACGTTATGCACCAAGGTATGAGGAACCAAGATGATCGTGTGCCAAGTACGTGATCAAAAAGGTCAAATACAACCATATGTCATATGATGCCATGATATTGAAGACCATGATGCCCTTGTGACAATAGGATGCAAAGACCATGATAGATGCAAAAAATACTAACACATACAAGCAACAAGCAAGCATGCACAACAAACCAAAAGCAAACCAACATATTGCCCCTAGTCCAGCTGAAAACCAATTGATTGAGTGATTGGGAGGGCAGGGCCTCAAGGATTGGGAAGGATACATCCCATGATGATGATTGGATTTAAAATTGATCAATTGATTATCAATTGATTTGGTTTAAAATGATGGCTTGATTAAAGATTAACATGCTAGATTGCAAGATTCGATTGCATGAATTAGTATTGATTGCACTTGATTAGACTAACTTGGGATCTTTTTGGATTATAGGGATTTTTCGCGTTTTATTTTTATTATTAAATTTATTTGGATGAGTGGATTGGATAGAATGAGATTGGAAGAAGATGATTGGATAAGATGAGATTGAAAATCATGTGAGGAGAATAAATGGATTGGATAAGAAGATAAATAGATTTGATAAACAAGATGGTTTGAATAAGATGAAAGGATGATTAAGGGATTGGATAGGAAAAATGATAAGTGGATTGGGACCAATGACAAGGGATAACCAAGGAATGATAGAGGATGAAAGGATGGAGAGATGTTTTGTGAAAACATGAATGGATGGAAGGGAGGGATTATATAGGAGATAGATGGAATGAATGGATAGGTAAGGGTAGGATATTGCGGGATATAGAGATGGAGATCCAAGAACTATGCGGAAAAGGAGTTACATGCCCCACACTAGAAGGAGGAGAATTAAGGATGGAAAGATGGAGGACAACAATGTATAGGATGGAAGGATGGTGATAGGAGATGGGGATGATGGGGAGGAGGTGGATAAAGCTCCAAGGACCATGTTGTAAAGGAGTTAAATGTCCTAGACCATAGGTAGGAAAATGAAGAATAGAAAGATGGGTGATAAGGATGTATGAAATGGAAAGATGGTGTGTAAGGGACACATGAAGGAGATGAAGGCTTGTGCATTGTATAAAGCATGCATGGATATTTTCTTTGCATTTTAGTACCTCTAGTTTTTTATGAACAGAAAAGGTATGAAGGTGGAAGGTGGACGGATAAGGGATATGTGATGGAGGGTATAAAGAGGACAGGGGATAATGATGTGGAGGATATAGATGGAATTGGATAATAGATAATGGATGGAGGAAATGTATAGGATAATCAAGATCAAGGACATGGGAAGACTTATGGACTTAAAGAGTATTATGAATGATGGATTAAGAGAATGAATATGACGATGAGTACGAGATGGAGGATAGGGATGTCAAGATCAAATATGTGAAAATGGATGGATAAGGAGTAAGGGTTATGGAAAGTACATATGGATGATAGAAGGGATACATAGGATAGTCAAGATCAAATATGAGAAAGAAAATGATAATGAATCTGGATAAGACAATGGATGGTGGATAGGTATTGTGGGTGATATTTAAGGTAGCATAATATGGATGGAGCTTGCCCCCAAGTATAGAGTGCAAGGGGAGGTTGATAGGAGAATGGATAAAATATGATATGTATGTGAAGTAGATGGTAGGGAAGATATTATGTATAGATAGCAAAAAGGAATCGCCCCTAGTATGAAGAGAAATTGGAGGGAGGGACTACACATTACGCTTCTTTGCCAGGTTTTCATCATGGTACTTGACCAAGGCGCTTGATTACCAAGTTTTCACCATTGGACGATTTTTTTTTCTTTTTTCTTTTTTTGAAATTTTTTGAAAAACTTTTTGTTTTTTGTTTTTTGGAGGAATTTGAGCCCGATGCTCTCTGGCTAATGTTCCTTCAGAAAGATGTGCTATGATTGGCCAAGACCGCTGAAAGGTAAGCTCGAAGATGCTGATAATGGTGATGGTAGAGGAAAGATATGGAGGTTAAGGTAGATGATGGCTAAGGATTTATGCGAAAGATGGGGTAAGAGGAATGGGAGGATATGATATGGAGGACTTGACCAAGGCGCTTGATTACCAAGTTTTCACCATTGGATGATTTTTTTTTCTTTTTTCTTTTTTTGAATATTTTTGAAAAACTTTTTGTTTTTTGTTTTTTGGAGGAATTCGAGCCCGATGCTCTTTGGCTAATGTTGAAAAACTTTTTGTTTTTTGTTTTTTGGAGGAATTCGAGCCCGATGCTCTCTGGCTAATGTTCCTTCATAAAGATGTGCTATGATTGGCCAAGACTGCTGAAAGGTAAGCTCAAAGATGCTGATAATGGTGATGGTAGGGGAAAGATATGGAGGTTAAGGTAGATGATGGCTAAGGATTTATGCGAAAGATGGGGTAAGAGGAATGGGAGGATATGATATGGAAGGATAGGGAGTAGATATAGGAGTTGGATATTGGATAGGGTATTGAAAGGTTTGTGTGGGAGTAGGTGGAAATGATGGCAAGATCAACATCGAAACACACCTTGAAGGGTAGTGGACAGGTGAAGGGAGAATGAATTGGCTAGCGTGAGGTTTTGATGTAGGAGGTGATGTGGATTTTGGGACACAAGGACCCAAAATAGGTGGAGGAGAGAATGGAAGATATTTGGAAGAATACAGAGTGGAAGTCTTTGGAAGCTTGAATGTCAACTTTGATTTTTCCTTTATATTCCAGTCCTTTAAGAGAGACTTGGGCATCCACATAGCTTTTGATTTTTCTTTACGTTTATGTGCTTTTGACCGCAATTCTTCCATGATGAATTTAGGAACCCATATTTTCTTTGATTTTCTTTTTTGCTTGGAGGACCCTTGTGGTCTCTTGAGTATTTCCCTTTTATTTGTAGCCGCAAGTCGATTAGATAGGACATGGCGATCTTCATATGTAAGTGGATTCTTGTATTTCTGATTTTTATGTTGTGCATCCAAATTACTTCCAAAAGACTTGGGAGTTGTGGATGAATGAGGCTCATATAACGGGTTTTGATGGATGGATGGATAGAAGTCTCTCAAGGATACATGTCTTTGTTGATTTTGAGGTATGGTGGAAGAAATAAATGATGAGCTAGGAGTGAGAGGTAGAGTGGATGGAGGAACACAAGTACCTAAAATGGATGGAAGGGATGAAGGGTTTAGCATTGGGATATAAGGGCCCAAAATGGACGGTCAGGATGAAGGATTTCCTTTAGGAATATAGGGGCCCAAGACGGATTTGGAAGATAATGAAGGAATATTTTTACGCTTGAATGGAGGTATATAAGGTGTAGGAGGGATACGAGCATCTGTAGAGTGAGTGATATCACCAAGGACATCAAGTGTAAGGTTTCCTTGGTCCCCGAGAGGCTCCTTAATAGGAATAATAAGAGCTTGAGGAGGAATAGGATCTTGTGGAGGATTAGGATCTTGCGATGGAGGATCAAGGAGAGTGGGATCTTGTGGAGGATTAGGATCATGAGGGGAATTAGGGGGAATAATGGGATCTTGAGAGGGATTGGAATCATGACATGGAGATGAAGGGGTACTTTGATGTTGACTTTGGGGAGGATTATGTGGTGGAGTGGAAGAGATGGTAGGATCTTTAGATGGAAGGCTATCATGGAATGGAGTGGAGGGAATGCCTTGATCTTGATCAGGAATAGAATCATGAGGTGGATCAAGAGGGATAGATGGATTTTGCAAAATAAGGGGATCAAGGAGTGGAGGAATGCTTGGATCTAGAGGATGAGATGAATGTTTGTTAGCATGCTTTGGGACAATGTCTTGACATGTGTGGACTTGTGAGGGTGATGTGATGGAGGGGTTGGGATCTTCAATTTCAATCTCTCCTTTGTCAATGAGGTCTTGGACAAAGTTTTTAAACTTTAAGCACTTCCTGATATCATGACCCTTGATGCGATGATAATCACAATATTCATTTTCCTTATACCAAGTAGGTTTGGGTTGACTCTTAGCAAAGGGAATAGTGTTTGGAAAAACCATTATGTTTTGGTCAACAAGTAGGTGGAATAAGACATCAAGAGGGTCCGCAAGGAGAGTATTGTCTAGCTTTGGGTGATTGTGAAGCTTTGGAGGATAGGAATGATGTGGGTTTAGGAGTATTAGGATTGTGTGGAAGTTGAGGCTTAGGTAGGGGATTTAGATTAGGGTTTTGGACATTAAGCTCAACGTATGGGAGATTAGGTGGAGAATTTGGATAGTATGAGAGATGGGAATTATGGCTTTGATTAATTGCAAGAGGACATATGTCTTCAAAGGTTTTCTTTTGACGTTCATTTTGCAAGGTTAGAATGATATTTCTAAGTTCTTCAATCTCTTGGGCAAGATTGGGTATGTTAGAGGCATGATGGTGGTGATGGAAGGAATTATGTGTGGATGAAGGATAATGAGGTGGATTTCCCTTGTCAAAGGTAGAGGAAGGATAGGAAATAGAAGATGGATTGGGATTAGATATGATGTATTGGGGATTGATTTGGTAGTTAGGTTGGATTGGAGGTATAGTTTGAGGATTAGGATTTTGCATTTTAAAGTCCTCAACCATTTTGTGAAACCAATCCACGTTCATGATGGTTGAATTAGAGATTTTGGAATGGATTAGAGGAAGATGATGCAAATGAAGATTGGAATGGATGAAGTGAAATATTTGAATAGATGAAATTTGAAAGAAATAAGAAGGATGAAATATGAACTTAGGACTAGGAGAAAGTTTGGATTTTTTATTTAAAAGGGCAGGGCCTCAAGGATTTTGATATGATTGGATGATGGATTCGATTGATTCAGAGGGCAAGGCGAAGTCCAAAGATTATGATGGCGTTCCGAAGCCAAAAGTAGAAGATTAAAAGATGGTGTGGATAAAGATTTTGATTAAGAATGGATCAAGTGGAAGGATAGATTAGGGATGTTTGAAGACAAGTGGAATGGATGATGTGATTGATTTGGATGATAGGGGATATATGGATTGAATTAGAACATAGAAAGTAATAATGCAATGTGCATGTCCAAAAGATTTCCATAGGTCTCAACACAATTGAAGACACATCAAGCACACACTACCTAAGGTCAAAAAAGGAAGTGTTCCAACCTTTGCCCACAACTTGATGTTCTTAGCCCACAATTAAGTGGTTGAATGGCCTTTCCTAGGACTATGCAAGTTATGGATCAATTGGAAGAGATCAATGCTTGCAGTGCATGTCTTTCCACATTGCCACATTCAAGCTTTAGCATCCAAGGGAGCACATATGGTGAGTATCTTGAGGTGATCCGGGTAAATCCACTTGGATCAATCTTTGCACAACGGAAGTCATGCGGCTAAAATCCTTAGGTGTCTAGTAAGGTCCTCCGTTCATGACTATCCCTTGTAGTTCCGCAAGCGGAATTAAGGCCTATAGCCCTACAAGCACCCAAAATGCATAGTCTTACAAGCAAGATTTAGACCTCTCGGCCCTACACAAGTTGAATGTACTTCCCTTGTAAACAAGTGCCTAGTCAAATGTAGTCTTGCTTAGCAAGATTTAGGCAATTATGCCCTACACATGAAGAAGCATTAGAAGTAGAAATAGCCACGTCTTCCCTCTCTTTAGATTGAAGGAAGCTTTTGATTATAGTGGGGTGGAGTAGCCGGGTTCACTTGTTCCCCACTTGGGTTGTTCCCAAAAGATTTCTCTCTTGGCGGGCCCTCTAAAGGTAAATGCAAGAAAAGTAAGATGGATAGCTAATATAGGTCAAGATTTCTGATTTTCCATAAGGAAAAGAGCATACTCTCCTACTCCATAGTTTCTCCCAAACACATCAAGAACATGATCATTTACCCAAAATCCCTTTCTAATGACCAAATTAAGTAGGTCTAGGTTTTTGATTTCCCCTTAAAGAGGAAAGAGCATACTCTCCTACTACCCAATTAAATTACAAGAAATGAACCTTCCTATTTAAACTAGGTGCCTATAAAAATCAACTTAAAGTAGACACAATGTTTTCTTGAACCTCCAAGGCAACCTACAAAACCAATGAATTAGTAGTCTCAAATCTTTTCAAGATCTTCAAACAATGCCGTACAAAACAAATTGATTAGTAGTTTCAAGATGTCTTAATTTTGGTCAACCGTTTTGCAAAACCACTATTAGAAGATTGAAAATATCAGAAACTTGTAAGAAAACTCAACCATGCATTGAACAATGTGCAAATAAAGTGCAAAATCATCACAAAATTTTATTTTTTTTGCATTTGACCTAGTCAACAAGATCTGATTTGTTTGATATGATTTCAGACACAAAAATAAAAATGCAAAGAAGAGACCCCTGCTAAAAATTCGAAAGATTTCCAAAAATGTAAAATTTTTGAAAAAATTCCTTAATTTATGCCCTAGAGACCTGATTTATTAAAACATACCAGTTTTCAAAGATTGAATTTTAGAGCAATATTAGTGCATCAAAATAAAAAACACAAAGAACATACTATATGTATAATTCTCAGACCTTTTCGCAAATGTAAAGTTTTCTAAAAAATATGGTGATTTGCGACCATAAATTAATTTTCATTAAAAATCATAAAAAAATTATAACTCGCGGAAAACTGATAAAAAAAATTTGATTTTCGGACCGAGACATACTATGATGATCCCCCAACTGCAAAAAAAAATTCAGTCAAAAACTCCAA
Organism: Chamaecyparis obtusa; assembly: GCA_027943335.1. NCBI lineage: Eukaryota > Viridiplantae > Streptophyta > Pinopsida > Cupressales > Cupressaceae > Chamaecyparis > Chamaecyparis obtusa. Next base: position 1,896,163 of record BSBK01001346.1, on the reverse strand, counting down.
ACCGTTTGAAAGATATGACCAAATCTTTCATTCAACTCAATCTACACAAGCATTAGCATAGAAAAATCTTTAAAATTGTAGATATAATAGGGATGTGGGTCCCGCTGGGCGTGCCAAAATGTATGAAATGAAAATATGGACTTATTTGCTGCAAATAAAAAACACCAAAACTCCAAACAAAATCACATTAAATGTTAGTCATTTCAAATGCAATAAAATAAGTAATCTTCACTACAACCTCTGATGAGCTAAAATAAGGGCACCCAAAACCTTGTTTGATTTGCTCTTTGAGATTATTGTGGGTGTGCTCTCCCAACACAATTGAAATGCAAAACTAATGCAAAACTATGGGATGCAAGCTAGATGATGGTGAATGAATTGAGAACAAGTATGAGGAATTTGCCCCAAGCTTCACAAATGATAAAGATTAAGATTGATGCAAGACAATGATAATGCAAATAAGATTAAGATCTATGATGAATGCAATAAGATTAAGAAGCTAAGCTAAAGATGCAACAAGATCTAGATTAGAAACAAGATTAGAATGAAAAGAAAGAACTAGAACTAGAATGATTAAGAATGTTATAAGATGCATAAAAATTGAGAAGCATTGAGAAGAATTCAGCCTTGAAGAAGATTAAAAGAAAATTATTAGCCTAAAATAAGGAGTGAGGCCTCATTTTATAAGAAAACGAAAAGAATTGGACGATGGAGATTAAGAGGAAAAATAATGGATGACCAAGATTAAGAGGCAAAAGGGAAGTGGCTAAGATGAAGAGGCAAAAGAAAAGAGTGGCTAGGATTAAGAGGCAAAAGGATGTTAGGTAGGGTTTGAAAAAGGTGAAGTGGCAAAAGGTGCAAAAGTCAAACTTCACTTTTAGAGGGAAAGAGAAATTTAAAAATGATTGGTGGAGAAAAAAGATGGAGAGGTGGCTACTTTGGAATAGGTGATTGTGCACATGTTTAAAGGTAATCCACCTTTTAATCAAGATTAAAGGAATATTAGAAAAATGTAAGCATAGGAAAAAGGGAAAATGAATTAAATTAAAATAAATTTAATTTAATCACGGTTTAGAAGAAATTTAGGGTAGTGGAGGAATAAAATAAATTTTATTTATTTTATAAAGGGAAATGAAGGGATAATATATTAATTGAATTCAATATATTAAAGTATTTAAATAAAATTTAAATACAAAGGGAAAATGAATTTATTTAATTAAAATAAATTTAATTAAATAAATAGTGGAATATAACAATTATAGTCAATTAACAAAATTAACCATAATGTTAAGGGAAAATATTAATAAAAATAACATTAGTGTGAGTGGACAATTTTAGGTGTACAAAATGACAACTAGATAACGATGAAAAGGTTGCATATATCTTTCATTTGATACAAGTCTTGAGAAATATATGGTGTTTGAGATTGAAAAATGTAGAAGACTGTGTTTGTAAATTTGCAAATATATGATTTGATATACCTTTTCAGTGATCAGATTATCATCCTTATGCAAATCCCAGATATCAAGTATTTTTGTGATTCAATTCATCATGCAAGTGACCATGTCTTATGTTGTTTGTTCTATAGAAGTGATTCAATCTGAACTTTTTTTTTCTAATATAACAGTGAGTAATCTGATTATCTCATTTTAATTTTGACATTAATGACAAAAATAGTCTAACAAGATGGTGATTCCTTAAAGGAGTCCACATGACGATAGGCATAAATTCCTTGAGTTCACAGGGAATGGGTGGGAGGACCTAGTATGACACTACAAGATGTGCGAGACGATCTGGATAGCAAGCAGCTAGGAGGACATTATGAGTAATAGCTATTGCCTGGTGAATAGGGGTAAAATGGATTCACCTCTATTCAGATGTGAAGGAAGGGGGGAAATATGAGATCTATTCCCAAACCCAAATTCCCAAAGAAGAGAAATTATGGTTGAAATATAGAATAATTGAAATACAAGTACTAACCTCAAATTAGGGTAGATTTGGAAAATGTCAAATTTTGATGTCTGTGTGTACTTTCGGGCAAGTCTGCAACCTGTTTTGGACTGGAAATGCCAAGACAGAGAAAATCCAGAAATCTTTCTCCAAGATGAGCTCAGATCGGGTTTGACCCTCACAAAAGGTCAAATACTACATTCTTTATTTGAAGTCCGATTCGAATTCTGTTTGCAGATCTCGGAAGTTTGCCGAAAAGGGTATCCAAATTCGCTCTCAGATTTGAAATTCTGCACCTGTACTTGCAAGAAAATGAGGGTTTTTGTTGTGTGGGGGGTTTGCCTTGGTCAAACCCCAGTTTAGGAATTAACCTTGAAATTGAATTGAAATATATTATGCATAAACAAAGTAATTGAAACAAATCACCTCGCTTATGTTGAAGTCCTTGTAGAGGATTCGAATCCTCAAATCCACAAGTAGGAAGACTTCAATGGATGTAGGATGTCTCCAATCAATGACATTTGATCCTCAACACCAACCTTGACTTGATCTTTGCATATGAGAAGGCTTGAATGAATATAGAAGGATGGATCATCAAAAGGGGCTCCAAAGAGATTGAATCCTTCAATAGCTAACAATGGATCTCCTTGATGGATGGATGCTTGAACACTTGAATGCTTGAAGGCTTGCTTGAATTTGAGAGCTTGCAATTGCTTGATCGTGGATGTTCTCACAAAACTTGATGGAGAGATGTGAAATAATGGATGTGAAAATGAGAGAGGAAGGCCTCCTTTTATAGTGAACTAGGGCACAATTCTCTAGAGGGGCCACCTTGGAGAATTAAATCCCAATTAGGTCCTATCCTTTAGAAAATATACCTAGATTAAATGCAATTAAAGGATTTACCATCCCGAAACTTGAAATGGCCAACCTGGAGGTGGAAAAATAAATATCCCGAAAGCCTGATGCACGGAAATCAAGGATCTTGGAAATTTGAATGAGGGGGGCAAAATCGAGGTTGGACTTGACCTAGTCAGGTTCAACCTCAATCCTGACCTAGTCAGGATCAACCTCGAATTTGACCCTGGGCCCAGATTCAGTCAAAACTAGGTTAGGAGGTCCTGGGGATGCCCAGAAACCTAGAAATGATATCAGAACAGGACAGAATGTCAGGGATAGACATAAAATCCTATGATTACTGTGATGAAGGCCAGGAGGACCTATTTCTAAATCCTACCTAGAAAATAGAGCCATGGAAGAGGGAAATTAAGGAGAATCCTCGGGATCCTAACCCTAATTTCACCTAGAATGAAGAAATCAAGTGCAGAGAAGAAGTGGAAAGCGGGGAGAAAGCCAAATACATGCAAAGACCCGATCAAGGCGCTTAACATGACCCCAAACCACCTACTCGGAGGGCTAAATGCTCTTATCATGAAAGTGCTTCCATTTTAAGACGATACATTAAGTCCCCACTTTAGCAAGAGTATGGACTCGATGCAAACTCTTGGTAAAGGAGATCAGAATGAAAAGATAATCTTATCGTAATCCAAGGGACAAAGAGAAACCTTAAGCCCCCAGGGACTCAAGTCTTCGTTGACTCCTAGATCACAATAAGAGAAACATCTCTAGAGAAAGAAAGGTGTGATTACCTCGCCCAATGAGAACTTATGTCCCATTGTGAACCACACAGAAAAATGGCGCAACTGGAAAGATGGAATTGAACCGCCTAGTGAATGTGGCTACTCACTAGTCAACCCATCAAGGATTTATCCTTAGGAATATTCTATTCGATAAGAATAAAACCAAAAACAAAAGAGATCCAGTCTTAAGGACACTTCCAACCTTAAGGGATCAAAATATATGTATGCATTTGAAACTGGAGGGATCAAGAGATCTTAAAATATAAACCCATGCTTTAAGGATTAATTACTAATCCAAAAAGGGAAAAAGTATCCTGAAAAATATGTGTATTGGAAAGTGTGTGTGTGCAACAGGTGAGTAGAGCGTATGCCCCCACGTTAAAGTCATTGCTGACACTTTAACAGGAGCAATGGCTTTAACGGAACATAAACAACTCCATTGATTATGTTTCCATGTCGAGATGCCCCCAGACGAAGACAAATCAAAGAAAATTTCACAGAAACATACAGAGAACACAAAAGGGATCTACCTATCGTGGGGTCAGTATGATCATAAGATAATATATATATGATATTATTGCAAATGAATTGACATCATTCCCAAAGAAAGTAGAACTACAATCACAAAGGAGGAAAGATCACATAAGCTATACGAAGGAAAATCTTTTCGGACCATGACATGGAGACCAAAAAGAATTAGTGCTACCATATCTCGAATCCAAGTAGATTACACTAGGAAACATTTATGAACAATAGCACAGTTACAACATAACATTGAACAACGCATAGAAGAATAGAGATACATATAGAAAAATTTGAACAATAGTTTCGATTCTTTCATCACCTTGTACCAACTGAGTAACAAGGATCGTATAAAAGAATCTAACAACATTTAGCAAACATAGTACGGGAGAAGCACAGTACAGCAGGCAAACACACAACAAAGCTGCCACGAAGGACGAAGTGATCAAGCGTGCCGCCTACTTTCCCCATCTCGTTGTATATCATTTAGGGAAGGTGGGTAACTCGCAAGAGGGACTATATCCAACACAGTAGGAATGATAGCCAGTTCCAAACAAGGATCCTCTTGAGAATCACAATGTTTGACACTAGGTGTAAGAGTTAATTGTGATGAAAGCATATTAGGTATATCAATGTCAATGTCAATAGTTTCATATTCATCATTAACATCATTAGTATCATCAAGAGTATCTTCTTCATCCAAATTAATAAAAATAGGATCTTATATATGAATAAAATCATCATAATCATGTATGTGAACATCATTATTAGTAACAATCTATTCTACCACATTATGCATAGGTTTATCCGTAGAAGGTAGAGATCTTTGAGCTTTAGCATGAGCACGACGCTTTTTACGACGTTCATTAGCAGATCAGTTTCTTTTTGATTTATTTGAAATAGGTTGAGAACTAGGAGGAACAATCATAGGGTACTTCACAGGTTCTTTAGGAAGATCAATAGGATTATTAACCATAGGAGAAACAATCATAGGATCTTTGATAGGTTTGGTAGAAGGAACTTGATTAACAGAACTAGAAGTCATAGTTAAAGGAGGTATAGAAGGTCTAGGTAAAAGACCACGATTAAGATCCCTAGGAGGTGAACTTAATTCAAGAATTTTATGATGTTTATAAGCTTGATATGATCGAAAAAGATTATCAGGTCGAGGAGGACATGAATTAGGTATTGAAGGCCAAAAGAAATCCAAAGCAGCACAATCTCTAGGCCTGGAAGATTGATATAGACTATGATTAATCGTCTTCACTTCTTCATCATGAATGAACTTAAGACACTTATGGATAGGTGAAGCAACAACATGCATGGCAGTCAACCAAACCTAGCTTAACTTGAAATTGATCAGAAGTAGGAACAACGACAAAGGTAGTGTTCACAATTTTTCCACAAAGTTCAACCGGTAAAGTAATAGAACCAAATGATGGATAAAGAAAACCATTGCAAGTTTGAATCCACACATCCGATGTATCATAAAAGTCACGTTGTAAGCTTTTCATAAAAAGATTTTCTTCAGTGATAACATTGATCAAGGATGTAGGATCAACAAGACAACCACGAGTAGGTTTCTGAGCAATCCTAGCAGCAATGTAAAGGGGACCATCAAGAGCTTTAATAGTCTCAAAGTCATCAAAGGTAATCAAGAGTTCCCGAGGTCTCTTATTCTTAAATTGTTGTCAAGGTTTAGGTTGAGTTTTCATTTTAGGTTTTAGTTTTGGTCAAGGTTGAGATTGAACGTGAGGTTGAATCTGAGGTTGAGGTTGAGGTGGAAGTTGAGGTTGAGGTGAAGATACAGATTGATCAACATGCTCCACTTGATTAACAACATGATTGAGATCATCCATCTTTGAATCATACACAATGTCCATAGCAGATGGTTGAGCAATAGTATTAGTATCATGCGTAGGTAAAGGGTTCGTATAAATTTGAAGGTTTTGATTAGGAGAGACAGATTTATTCCCACTACTATCCAGATTATCAACAGATAAAGCCTTAGAATCAATTAAATCTTGAACCTTATGTTTTAAAGAATAACATTTCTCAATATCATGACTATTCTGACGATGATATTGACAAAAAATATTTTGATCAAAAGATTTAGATGCAATCGTAGTAGGTAAAAGAGGTCGAATAGGAGGTAAAGTAATCATATTAGCAGCTAACAACCTATTCATAATAGCTTGTAAAGATTCAGAAAGAGGAGTAAACGCACGATTTAATCGAAAAGCAGTGGATGTAGAAGTGGCATTGTGAGATGCAACAACAACTTGATCAGCAACTGCATTCGCTTGTTTGTTTATCTTGACATAGTTGAATTTTTGAAATTTGTTTGGATTAGGAGCAGCATCACTCTTATCAACTGGAACAAGAGCCATTGGAGTGTTGCTCTCAAATTGACTCACTTGTAATTGATAATGATGAAGCGCTGCACAAAGTTGTTGAAAAGAGGTAACTCTAATATCCTTTTGCAAATTTGAAATAAACATATGTTGAATATCAATATCAGGAACAGGATAGGAAATCTGAGCATACAAATGCTTAAATCTACCAATAAATTCAGTCAATTTTTCCTTAGCACTTTGTTTACAATGCATCAAATCAGTCAAAGACACTTGCGGGCCAATATTATTTTGAAATTGTTGAATAAAGGCATTAGCAAGTTGTGGAAAGGAATCAATAGAATAAGGAGGCAAGGAACAATACCATTGTAAAGCCTTGTCACGGAAGGTTCTAGCAAACAGTTTGGCTAAAATCTTATGGTCATGAGCATAATCACTACAAAGGATTTGGAATGTTTTAACATGATGAACAGGATCTCCTTTTCCATTATAATTCTCAAGACGAGGCATCTCACCTTGCTGAGGAACAAGAGTACGAATGATGTCTCGGGACAAGGGACTTCCCATGTCACATGTAGGAATACTAAACTTGTTTTGAGTTAAAGAAGCAAGTTGTTGTTGTAAGGATGACACAGTCTGAACCAAACTGATGATTGTTGAATCATTAGAGGAAATAGGAGTACCAACATTAGACACACTAGGTAAAGTGTAAGAAGCTGCAGGAATAGAAGACACAACTGGAGGAACACTAGGAACTACAGTTGGAAGCGGATTGGAATAAGTAAAAGGAACATTATGATATGAAGGTTGTGATGTAGGAAGGGACACAGGAGGAACACTCATAGGAATAGAGGGAACTGTCACAGTCACCAAAGGAGGAGTATAGATAGGAAGACTAGGTAAAGGATTAGAAGGAGGTTCAACACTAGTGATAGGAGGAATCAACCCTAAGTCTTGAGCTTCTTGAACTAAAGGTTTAACATTTGAATGCACAAGGTGAGTAATACCACGCAAGAGGTTAACACCTTGATCACTATCATGGAGAACTTTCTTAAGAGCCTCTATAGCTTGAATGGAATCTTGATTATGGTTTTCTTGAAGAAGCCAATTACCCATTTTATCAAGTTCAGTGGAAAGTTTTTGGACTTGCTCAGGAGGAACTCTTAAAGCATCATCCTCATCATGAGATGAGTGAGAAGAGTTTTGCTCCATAGTAGGATTGGAATCATGAAGAATCAAGTTATCATCCGGGATCCTAAGGAAAGGAGAGGAAGATTCAGGATCAAAGACACCCATGAGTCTACGACTTCTTCTAACCGGAATGTTATAAGTAGGACTAGTGGTAGTAAAGCTCATAAACCAATGTAATGCAAATGAACTAAACTAAGAACACATAAAGCATGAATATGAAATCTAATTAGCATGCAAGATCTAACACAAAGGAAAAATCTAATGCTAACAAGATAAAAAGGATAGCACAATAAGGCATCCAATTCCACAATAAGAATAGAGAGGAATCTAACACCCCCAAAAAAAAAAGAGAGTAAGCTAGTCGGGTTCACCAAAATGAATAGGGGTAAAATGGATTCACCTCTATTCAGATGTAAAGGAAGGGGGGAAATATGAGATCTATTCCCAAACCCAAATTCTCAAAGAAGAGATCCAATTTGATCAACCAAGAGGTCAATACACAATTGAATCAATTTATGGAGAATATGGAAGAGAGAGAGAGTAAATCCAATATTTCCCTATTGAAGGAAATTATGGTTGAAATATAGAATAATTGAAATACAAATACTAATCTCAAATTAGGGCAGATCTGGAAAATGTCAAATTCTGATGTCTGTGTGTACTTTCGGGCAAGTCTGCAACCTGTTCCGGACTGGAAATGCCGAGACAGAGAAAACCCAAAAATCTTTCTCGAAGATGAGCTCAGGTAGGGTTTGACCTTCATAAGAGGTCAAATACTACATTCTTTATTTGAAGTTCATTTTGAATTCTGTTCGCAGATCTTGGAAGTTTGCCGAAAAGGTATCCAAATTCGCTCTCAGATCCGAAATTCCGCACCTGTACCTGCAAGAAAATGGGGGTTTTTGTTGTATGGGGGGTTTGCCTTGGTCAAACCCCAGTTTAGGAATTAACCTTGAAATTGAATTGAAATATATTATGCATAAACAAAGTAATTGAAACAAATCACCCCGCTTATGTTGAAGTCCTTGTAGAGGATTCGAATCCCCAAATCCACAAGTAGGAAGGCTTCAATGGATGTAGGATGTCTCCAATCAATGACATTTGATCCTCAACACCAATCTTGACTTGATCTTTGCATATAAGAAGGCTTGAATGAATGTAGAAGGATGGATCATCAAAGGGGGCTCCAAAGAGATTGAATCCTTCAATAACTAACAATGGATCTCCTTGATGGATGGATGCTTGAACACTTGAATGCTTGAAGACTTGCTTGAACTTGAGAGCTTGCAATTGCTTGATCGTGGATGTTCTCACAAAACTTGATGGAGAGATGTGAAATAATGGATGTGAAAATGAGAGAGGAAGGTCTCCTTTTATAGTGAACTAGGGCACAATCCTCTAGAGGGGCCACCTTGGAGAATTAAATCTCAATTAGGTCCTATCCTTTGGAAAATGTACCTAGATTAAATGCAATTAAAAGATTTACCATCCCGAAACCGGAAATGGCCAACCCGAAGGTGGGAAAATAAATATCCCGAAAGCTCAATGCCCGGAAATCAAGGATCCTGGAAATTTGAATGAGGGGGGCAAAATCGAGGTTGGACTTGACCTAGTCAGGTTCGAGCTCGATCCTGACTTAGTCATGATCAACCTCGAATTTGACGCTGGGCCCAGATTCAGTCAGAACCAGGTCAGGAGGTCCCGGGGATGCCTAGAAACCTAGAAATGATATTAGAACAGGATAGAATGTCAGGGATAGACATAAAATCCTATGATTACTGTGATGAAGGCCAGGAGGACCTATTTCTAAATCCTACCTAGAAAATAGAGCCATGGAAGAGGGAAATTAAGGAGAATCCTCGGGATCCTAACCCTAATTTCACCTAGAATGAAGAAATCAAGTGCAGAGAAGAAGTGGAAAGCGGGGAGAAAGCCGAATACATGAAAAGACCCGATCAAGGCACTTAACATGACCCCAAACCACCTACTTGGAGGGCTAAACGCTCTTATCATGGAAGTGCTTCCATTTTAAGATGATACACCTGGTTCACAGAGTTGGATTAGAAATCCATAAAGTCCTAGGAAGCTCTGAAGAAGGCATTTGAAGGAAAGTTTAAATTGTTAAGAGATGATAACAAAATTGTGACTAAAATCTACAACATGAAACAAGGGAAGCATGAAAATATATGAGCTTCCAGTTGTAGGCTCAAAGAATCATTGGTCAAATTGGAGAATGAGGCTTCCAACGACCTGAAGAAAAGGTGGTTTATTGAGGGATTGATCCCATTGCTATACAAGAAAATGAATGTAGTACCATTGTCATCGTACACCGATGTGCATAATTGGGCAATGGACAACAACAATAAAGCCAAAACATCCTCTTGAGGAAAACAAAAAAACAAATGATGATGAAAGTACCATGGATATTAATGATGATGAATCCAAAATTGTCCAAGCCCTACGACGAGATATGATGCATATGATGATGGAGCTGAAGGTTGAGGAGTATTGAAAACAAAGAAATGTGTTACATTGATTGTAAAGTAGGCCACATAAAAACTTGTCCAAAAAAATTGTTTTGCGACATCTGTTAGGTAGTGGGACATTCCATCAAGGAATGCTCGTATAACCTATAAAGACAAGAAGCACACAAGTGCTCTTTACTCAGGGATAACAATTAACCCCACCAACCACACCTCCAAAACCACGTACCGACTCTAATGCATCGCCTAGCGAGTACCACAATAGGAGAGGAAACAATAAATGGTACACCAACAACAACAATAGTGGCCCAAGGAGTAGAATACAGTATGACGCAAAAGGGAGACCAAAAATGTAGTGTTAGAAGTGCAATGAATGGGGTCACTTTGCCTGAGAATGCCAAAGCGGTCAAAATAACTTGGGCTTATTGTGCAAGTGGTGTGGATCAGGGAATCATGAAGACATCGATTGTTTGAAGTAGAAAGGGGTGAATATGTGGACTTTGGAGGACCTGGATGAGGAAGTTTTGGCAATTAGCAGGTTATAGACAAAGAAGGAAGGCAGTACACTTAGATCCCAATATGGAGAAGGAAAGACTTCGAGAAGCCAAAGTTGATGTGGAATAGGTGATGACAAATGAGAGAAGAGCCTCTAGTGCTCCACTATGTTTGGAGTTTGAGAAGAATATATTACTATAGGTGTTGCAAATAACAATACCCATAAAGGTAACATGCCTTCTGCAAACCATGCCACAATTAAAAGTGACAATCACCAATATAGTCGGTAACAACATAGTTGGTCAGAATCAATCTAAGCCACAAGAAGAGCTGATGTTGAAACCACCAATTCAAGGCAACTAGACTGCCATTCGTAAGCATTGAGAGGAAGCTGTCTGTCGTTGAGATGGAAGTAAGAGGGAATAACTTGACAAACACCATCATTGATGGAGGCTTGGGAGTTAATATACTGCCAGAAGACCCTTGGAAATGCTGCAAAAGACCAACTCTTTGGTTGTCGACCTTCCACTTTGTAGGTGTTGACTAGCATGACATCAAGCTGTTGGGAACATTGATGGTACAAAAAGAAATGATCGGGACACATCAATTTCTCTTGGACTTTGTAGTAATCTCCTTGTAGATGAAGGTGTATGACAGATTGCTTGGGATGGGATGGCTGATTGCTGTTGTAGTGGACCACATTTGGAAGCCAAACACACTCTCGATCGAGAGTAAAGGAAGTACGCCATCAACTTGAGAAATTAGTTGGTGATTGAGGAGTGGGCAACCTTCTAATTAAAGTTCGAAGACAGAGAATCGACAATGGACGAAGAGAGGAAATGCATGGAACCAATTGATGAAGGGGTGCTCATTTTGGAGAATCATTTTGAAGATGAGAGGAGTTACTTGAATGGACTATTACATTGGCAAATGGAAGATTATGAAGTCTTCCACCATGAATACAACATGCTTCAAACTAGAGAAATTGAAGAAGGCGACCAAGGTGCCAAAAGTAATATGTTCCCTTCAGAATACAAAGAGTACAAGGAGGGAGTAGCATGGGTGGATGATACACCGACTCATCAGTTTGAAAGAGACAAAATAATAAAATGGGAGGAGCCGAGTGTGAAGAAGATAAAAATGGGTGATGAAAACAATGCAGAGGTCATTTTGGTCGGTGACGACTGGGACACCATACTATAGGCAAATGGATTCAAGATATCAGGGAATATAAAGATATCTTTTCTTGGACAGAGAAGGACTTGAATGGTATACCACAAGAGCTTTGCATACACAAAATCACCCTCATACTTGGTGTACAACCAAAACAAAAAAGACCCTACAAAAAAAAATAGACATATGTAACAAAAGATTGATTGGGGAGTTCAACAGGTTGCATATATAATACAACACTAGTAGTATGTTGAAGTGTGCTAAATCATACAATAGAAAATATAGAGAGAAGGTTGTAGCTTGAGTAGAATACATGAGTATTGAGTTTGGCAACCTAGATTGTACAACGACAATAGGATTAATAAAAAACTTAAGGAAAGGTGTAGAAGGATGTACAATAGGGGAAGTTACAATGTATGACAAGGTAGAAATCGAGGAGTGATTGACGATTTTGTATAGGGCAACATATTAGTAATAGCCATACCATCAAGCTTTGAATGATTTATGGTTGTTGTATAGTGATGAGAGTTTGTTGTGTGTACAATAGGAGGTCATACAATTAAGAATTGATGAATGTGAAGATTATGATTTGTTTCCCTTGGTTGTATGAAAGGCAAAGAATCATTTGTTTTATTCAATCCTTTTTACTATGTTGTACAATGCTTGGATCCTTTGGCCATATTTTGAAAGGTCTTACATTATGAAAGAAGGCAGTTTTTTTATCATACTCTTTTGATTTTTCTCTGTAATGGGCATTGTACAATTATAGGTAAAGGAGTTTCAAATATTTGAAGGTTAACTTCTTTTGGCATATCTTGTCCTATGACGGGAATCGGTATTCTAAATTTATTTATTTATTTATTCCATGATTTGCTTGACAACCACAAATAAAGGCACTTTGCTATCCTACCCATTGAATAAGGCTTGAATGTTTATTTTTTATTTTTTCATTTTGCATATATGGGGCCCATCTAGTAATCTCCTCTCCAACTTACATATGTTTCTTTTTTGTCTGACCCATTGAATGGTACTTTTCCTTTTATTACTTTTTCTGTTTGACTTTCTAAATAATATTTTTCCCTTATCCATAATTTTTTGGTTAAGTTTTCTTTGATTTGCCTTCAATATTGTGGTGAAATACACAACATGAACATGGTTCTTTCTAACATTCATTGCCACATGAAGTCTTTATTGGCTCCAAATTGAATAGCCTTTAGTATTAATATTTTTAGTTATAGCTTCATTAATTTCGTGGTTTTTGGTTGCCTTTGGTGTAGCTATTTAAACATTGAATTCAATCATATTCAAAGCTTTCGACCTTTGCAAACCTTTTACTTTGTTCTACAATCAAAAACCATTCAAAATTTCAACATCATTCTTCATTTGTTGCCCTTCATTGATCTTTGCAACTTCAATAAAATTGTAGTTTGAGGGAAAGACACGTTAGTCCTCAATCTACCAATGAAACGTGCCATGAAGGGAATTTGTTAAATCTATTGAACACAACTACAATTCCAAAATTCCTATTCTTCTTTAGAGTTTGAATTTGAGGAATCTGAGGAAGCTACTTTCTCACTTATTGCTTGATTCTATTTTATATTTTTATCCCTTTTTGAATGGAGGGTGTTCTTTTTCCATCGTGATTGGCCTTGGCTACTATCAGCCAACTTCAACCCAACAGTGCATCACATGCTTTCTTCTGTAATGAGATGACCGAAAAATTTAATAACAATGTTTGAGTTCCAATAAGCACCTTTTGGGCCATTAAAATTCCCAGCACATTGATTTCTTGGTTGTCTGCACCTGCCAATTGAAAAGTTGGAGGCTAAATGGTCAACTTGCCCAAACTTTTTTAGGTATCTTCAAGAAGCACATTTACTTTGGATCCTTCATCGATGCTTGTATGAGTAAGATTCTTCTCGAGTGTCTCCCTATTTACCATTGTTGTTTTCTTTGCTAGGTTGGCTGTCAGTAATATCAGATCTATTTCTTGAACATTATGAATTGGAGGTTTTATTTTTAAATCTTTGTTTTCCTCATAGACTATACTTCGTTCTTTCTTGCCACTCTATATTGCTGTGGTGGCAATACTAATCCTACGTTTTGGGATGCTTTGTATTTTGCTGTCTTGACTAGTACAGTATTATGTAATGCTTGTGTGATAATTTTAACTCCAGCCTCTTTGTAGGAGGACTTGCATGGTCATTGAAGTATCGATGTTCCTTTGCTATAAAGGGCTCTACTTTTGGTCTTGCCCCATGGAGTCTTTCCTTTTTTGTATATGGGTCTGGGTACATAGCCTTTTTTGCTTGGATTTAATGGCTAATATTTTTTTATGTTTTTCTACATCGATCTTGTTAAAGATGGCCTTTTGATTTGGATAGACAACATCTTCATGACGTTCAGGTCCATGCCATTTGCACAATGACCCTATTTTGTTTTGAATATTCTTTGATTTCGATATCTGCTTGGTGATGCACATTTTCATGTTATATTTTGGTTCATTGGAGTGCTTGGTATCATAGTTCAAAGACTCGGACTTGCCGTAGACTCGACTAACCAAAAAATTGGACTCGGACTTGGACTCGGACTCACGAAAGGGCTCGGCAAAAGGAAAAAATTGTAGTTTTACATAAAACACAAAGAAATTAATGCATTTAAAGAACATAAGAGCCATAACTGATTATTTTGCTGATATGACCAAGGGCAAAGACCAAATAAGAGAAAAAGTGAAAAAAAAAACCTTTTTTATCACTTGGTTGGGCGTTTGGCTGGGCTGCACGAGTCAATCAGAAAAACTCACGAGTCCATCTCAAAGACTCGTGCGAGTCATTGGAAAAACTTGCGAGTCATTGGGCCAAGACTCAGCCGGACTCAGCTTGCGAGCCCATGGCGATTCGACTTGGCTGGCCATTGGACTCGTGAGTCCTTGCAATTCTACGCGAGTTTTTGAACTTGGCTTGGTATAGTGGAGTGCTCTCCTTGTGTGAAAAGAACTTGCATGCTTCTACTCTTTAGATTGTACAGGCACTCTGTTATTGAATGATCCATAGCCTATCAAATATCACAAAACAGTTTCTTGGGAGAAATAACTTTGGTGTGACCTTCACTTTTGTCATTAGTACACCATGGTTCTTTAGGTTCTTTCTTGATTTCTTTCTCAATCTTTGATTCCGTCATATGAAATTTTGAAGCATGTCCCTTGTAAGTGCTAATTGTGTTCCTGATTCACTGTCACTGCATCTATCCGTTCTCTCATCTTCAGCTTTTTTTTGAGGCTCATGAAGACAATTTGTCTTCACTTTGTATGTCCATTGCCCTATTATACACTTCTGCATATGTTGAGGTGGTACAACTTTCATTTTTTCCCTCAATGAAGGAATAAGGCTTTCAATAAACAATATTTTAAACCGGTTACAAAGTTCTTTTTCTAACTTTACAAGTAATTTTTTGATATTATTATTATAAGCTCTTGCAATTTTGTAGTTACCTTGTATTGTAAATTTTAGGGACAATTTAGTTGACATCTTGAAGCAATTTGAATTCTTTAATTTTTTCCACATATTTTAGTGGGTTGGTTCAATCTTTGTATAATAGTCAATAGCTAGCCTCCCAAGATGCCTGGGAAAAGATCATAGCCAATATATTTTATGGTCTTGACCATTTGTGTTCCAAATTATTTCATAGTTCTTACAATGCATTATGGAATCCTTTGATCCATTTCCTATAAATTTAGGTACCTTCTGCCTTTCTACTCTTGTGCTTGATGGTGGAGTTACCATAGCTTTACTTTGGTGCAGACTTAGTGCTTAGAACCTATTCCTTAGGGAGTTTTGATTTGATGTTCTAATGCTCTTCTATCACTCTCGGACATGGTAATCCTCTACTCTCTTCTTGTAACATCAACATTTTGCCCACTTCTTTCATCTTCAGGTTCTCTTTTGTCTTCTCTAACCCTTGGCACTAGAGTTTTGGTTTTGTTTCTTCTTTTAACAACAAATCTTTGATGCTTTAGAAGTTGCTCTCATGTGCTTCCCTTTTTCTGGCTATAAAAGAGTTGGTCTTTAACAATGACTTTCCTCGTCTAGAGGAGTTTCTATCGATTCTTTGTATAAAACTTGGTCTGCAAGGCTGATACATGATTTGTTCAATAGTGGAAGGCATCTTGTTATTGCCACCCATTCTACCTGAAGAGCACACGATTATACTGAGAGGGGGGGGGGTGAATCAGTATAATAACAATTTAAAACTTTATTCAAAGATTACTTCAAATTCACAAATGAACAATTATGCACATGAACACAAATTTTACGTGGAAACCCAATATGGGAGAAAACCACTAAATAATTTCCTTTTATATTTAATATTGTTCTTTTACAATGTTTTGTAGGCACCAACCTACTAGAGGCTCCAACCCCTATGTTTATGAGCACCAACTCACTGGAAGCACCAACTCCCACACTTCGCAGGCACCGACCCACCGGAAGCACCAACTCCCACTGCTGTCTTCGTGAGCACCAACCCACTGCAAATAAATTTCTCCTCCACCTTGGCAATGTTGCTTTCTTCAACGGATAATGGATACCTTTTCTTTCATATCTTCTCTTCTTCAATCTGTTATTATGCTGATCAAAAAATAGTCACAATACAGATCACAGTCTCCTCATAAATCTGTCTATACAGGCCTTCATAAATCTGTTCATACAAGCCTTCATAAGTCTTCAATATAAATCTGCCTGATGTTTTCTTTAAGACTTCACTTTCTCTTCTCAAATCTGCACATGTTATCAAATCTGTAGTTATTTCTCTCTATAAAATTTTGTCATAGATGCTTATAGATCTGCATGTAATATCCCCTGATGGTTTATATGATATATCTCTATCACACTCACACACTTCTTGCTTATTCACCCATATCTTCTCTTTTTTGTTCTTCAAACTCAATCTCTATTTATGCCTTTATCTTGTAATAGTCATGCCTTTTCGGAATAGACATTTCATTAAGATATGTCTTTTAATTTGAAAAGGTGCCTTTTATTAAAATAATATTAACTAAGTTAATCTTTCCTCAAAAAGTTTTCTCTTTTCAACGGTTATGACCTTTCATTTTCGAATAGGTGTCTTCTCTTAAAATATTATTTTGTAATAAGTTAATCCTCCTTGTTTTAATCATATTATTATTATCATCATTTTTATTCTCTTTAAAAACTTCGATAGCAATGATATCCGCTGGAAACTTTTATCGCATAATATATATCCTTAAATATATCGCTGTGTATTTTATATCACTGCTGCCAAACGTATCATATATATACGTCTCTGCTTTTATTTATATTAGACGTCTCTATTCATTCTCCAACTTTTAATCTACAATATCTTCATCATTTGCCGTTCTTTGTTTATCTGTTGCATACGTATATACAATATACATATATATATCTCTGAAGAATATACTGCTGTATACGTGCTTCTTGCTGTATAGTTGCCGTCTCCTCTTTTCGATATCTTCCTTCTGTTTGCTGATTATATATATATAATTTACTGTATGCTGAATAACTCTGCACTTCGTAATTTTCTGTTTATAATATACGTATCTTTGTATACGTCTCTTATCTCTTGCCGCTGATGGATCATATAACTGTATATCTCTGTTTTCATCACCATGTACATATGCCGCTGATGGATCATATAACTGAATACGTAATCACTGCTGCTTGTACCACTAATAATATATATTATGTAGTGTCTTATTTGCTGCTGTTACACTAGTCTCTAATGCTGTAGGTTCTGAGTGGAATACAGTCTCGAAAAGTTCTTACGTATATAATAAAAGACTTCTCAACAATCGAGAGTGCGTTCAAGAATCAAATCAGAAAAACTATATCCTCACGTTACACGGCTACTCACCCATTTTTGCTTCACCAAAAAAGGTATTAAGTGCCCTCAGGATTTTCGAAAAGAATTACTCAGCATCCGATGTATATTTGTGCCATCTTCGTATGCGCAGTCCTCTGATTTTTAATACCCGCACCTTATCTTATCACTCAAAACGGATTCTGAAGACACACACCTTTTGTTTTGAGGTAAACGTCTGCAAATTTTTGACTATCTTTTGTTAACTGCCCAGAACATTTTTATATACTTCGATATTACATTTAATATTCTGTTTCTTTTTGGTTCTCATATCTTCAAAAAACATCTTCATATAATATATGTATATATATACGTTCTGTATTATTATTAACTTTATCATTGTTTGCTGTATAATCTCCATCATGCTTTAATGTTCTAGATATGTATATGTTCTATATGTATACATACATATATATATCTCCTTTTTTGTAATGTTGTTCTGATACATATATATTCTGTTCATATATTATGTTCTGTTTTATACGTATTATATATATTATATAATATGTTGTTCTCTGTTCATATTAATATATCTGTATCTTCGCTTCTTTCTCTAAACCTCCTCACTGATATATGATCTTTAAACCTCCGTAATAAGATATGCTGTATATGTAGTTCTTTAATCCTTTGACCTTTGTCTGTTTATCTTGAGTATCTTCCTTCTCAAATATGTTAATCGACCTCTGATTTTGACATCAATGACAATATGTTTATCACTACCTTCAAATTGTTATTTGTAGTGGGTTGAATGTTATGATATCTTTTCTGTTAACTATGACTTTGATCCTACTTTTTCTTTCGGATGAAGCGATTTAGTAGTAAAATATATCTTTATTCACAGATGAAATACTTACAGAAGTAGACCAAAGATGAACAACCAAGGATCAAGCTACTTTTCTTGACTACAGAGTTTATTTAGAGAACTTGATGGTTGCCAAGTAGAACACAACCATCTATCAACTCATTCCTATAACTACTTGAAAGGCAACAAACAATTAATATATAGCTGGATACAAACATATTAACAAAATAGAATAAAGGTAGTGTATGCTGTCTATAATCAGTTTTTACGAGTTTGCTAGGAAGAGTGGAAGTGTCGTGTAAGGCCTTATGGGTTGAGGGCTAAAGTCTTAATAGTGCAAGGGTTGGTTAGCTTAGAATTTATCCGCATTATCAATCTCTAAAAGGTTTTATTCAAACCTATCATCTAACATACTTAGCCAAATGTTCCACAACAAGAATTGAGGGGCATATCAAATCTGAAGACCTTTAAATTCTTTTGTAAGGTTCTAGATATGTCCATTTAATCCAATATTATGTTACCGCTTCCATTTCCCTATATTGCAATTGGAACTGAGATCTTTTTGTAGGAATTTGGGAGTTGGTTTCTGCAACAATATAAAACATCTATCATGCTCTGATCAGCAATAGACCTCACCAAATTGCTTGATCTGCCACTTGGCTATTCGCGAGGGTCTCAATTCTGCAACTAAAAGCAAATCACTTTGCCCTTTGATTCTATGGAAATTTCTCCACCTTTGACAACACCCTAGGTTCCCATGAGAAATGCCTCATTAATTCTAAGTCTCATTGTAGGGTGGCAAGAAGGATTTTGTTGACTTGCTAGGCATTTTCATTCCATCAGGCCCATTAACATTACGATTTAGTGAAAAGAGTTTTAAGTGTGCCTTAGGTTTGTAATTTGAGTGTAAGCCTTTTATCCCTTCTTCAAGATCTTCAAGAACAATTTTTTTCTTCATTCTTAACAAATACTTTGGATTATGTTTTATCATAAGTATTTTAACTTGTAGTTAAGATATAATAAGCTTGTTTAATGTAAGTCCTTTTTTGAATTGTCATTGTTGTAGATAATTTAGTTTGTATCATTTTGCACATTGAATTGATTATAAGTGTGCTATGGATTTCATAAGCTTTCTTTTGTTAATATTTTTGATTCATAATTTTTAAGAAGTGAAAATTTCCTTCAATTTTATTAAAGAATTGACTTCTTTGTTGAATTTTAAAACACGCACTTTAAATCTGATGAGCTATCTTAGTGTAAGTTGTTTTTTTGCTTCATTTTTTAAAGAATTAAATTTTGCTTTATGTCTATTGAATAGTAAAACTCTTGTTCATTGTGTTTTAAAATGCATTATAAATCTAATAAACCTTCTGCTCTTAGATCTCGAACTGCCGTGGCTCCTCTAGAGAGACTGAAAATTCTGCTTCAGGTATGCTTTTCTTTGCTGTATATAGATCATTATTTGCGGTGTATGACCTTCCTTTCAAAATTGTTGATTTTACAGTGGCTTCTTTTATCCCTACAGTAAAGGTTGAGATTTGTAGACGGAAATTATTTTCATGCTGGCATATGCCAAGTTGAAAATCACTTGTTTATTACTAGTCATGTTTATGCTATTATGATATTAGCAATATTGGTATGATCATACCTAGCTTTATTCTATTTGTCTATAATGCCTTCAAGCCAAAATTTTTACTTTTCTTAGTCATCATATCGTTTTTAATAAATTTTTAATTACAATTATTGGGGTCAGTATTTTGGAGCCCTTGCTGGGAAAGAACTATATAGGAGAGGAGAAATTGTAGATATAGTCAATTGATCGCTCTTCTCCAAGGACATATTAGAGAGAAAAAAATTGATAGATATCAACTGCCACCTTCTAGCATTGTCAGCGGTCTTACAAAAATCATTTAGTAAATATCTGTAGTATTTAGTAGAGATAGTGATGTGTCTTCCAGAGGGCATTTTCATTTTACTTTTAAAATGTAAGTAATTTCACATAAAATATATAAGATGCACATGTAACATGGAAGGGCCTTTTTAATCTGAAAAATAATTGTTTCTTGGTATGCCTTAGAATGTTGATGTATATTGACAAGTACAGTCCTGTCTTCCAGGGGGCACTTTCATTTTAGTTTTAAAATGTAAGTAATTTCACATAAAATGTATAAGATGCACATGCATCATATAAGGGCCATTTTAATCTGAAAAATAATTGTTTCATGGCATGCCTTAGAATGTCGATGTATATTGATAAGTTCTATCTAACACCTTTATAACCAAATCTATCTAATTACCATTTTAACTTTTAACTTAGCAATCAGACTCATTTGTAAATTTTATGGATCCATTTTCATCCAGGCTATTTTCTGGTTAGATGGAATAAAGTCAGATTCATCATTTTACTTTGTTAAGCTTGAAATCATTGAGTTAAAGGAGACCGATATTCCCTTTCATTGTAAAATGTTTCTTGCTATATATCCCGTTGAATGTCAAATAGCTTCAAAATTACTACCATTCCCGTACTTGGATTTTCAGCTTGAAATTCTTGCATGATACCCACAAAGGCTTTGTTTTCCCGCTGGGGTAAACTTAGTATTACACAGACATAGTATAGGAAATATAATAAACACAGAATATATTAGAGAATAATAAATACTTTCATTAATCATTCCATACTGGCGACCGAAACGTCGTGACGTAACTGTCTAACCTCTTGGTCACTAACGACCGATGCAAACATAATACTTTATTAATATAATAACTGGTACATTCAAATATCCCGACAACATCATCCCCCCCCCCCAAAAAAACAAGTTGTCTCCAACAACTTACAACAACAGGGAGATGAAATACACTACATAGAATAAGAAAATCACTGAAGAGAAGGGGCAGAGGGGCGTCCTGTAATAACCCTTCAAAGCTCTAACTGCTGAATTGACTATGCTGTTTGCCTGCTGGGGTAAACTTAGTATTGCACAGACATAGTACAAGAAATATAATAAACACAGAATATATCATAGAATAATAAATACTTACATTAATCATTCCATACTGGCAAGTACATTTACATCGTGATGATCATACAATAATATCTCTCATGTCCAACCTTCGAGAGAGTATATAAAGTACCCGAAGGGTCACGACCGAAATGTCGTGACGTAACTGTCTAACCTCTCGGTCACTAACGACTGAGAGTAACATAATACTTTACTAATATAATAACCCGTACATACAATTATCCCGACAACATCATCCCCCCCAAAAAAACAAGTCGTCTCCGATGACTTACAACAACAGGGAGATGAAATACACCACATAGAAGAAGAAAATCATTGAGAAGGGGCAGAGGGGCGTCCCTGAAAAGATGAAGTGCCGCCCTCCCCATTAATGCTGCGTCCAGTAGGTCTTTTCCGTCACATCCTATTCCTCTCGTGCCTGCACCAAACTTGTCTCCAAAACATACTGTTCAGCTATAGCCTCCGCTAACACCATACTGTCTCCCTAGCCAATCTGACCTTGATAGCCACTCGTGCCAACTTCTCTGCTTCCAACTCCTGGGTACGCTGAGCCAAGTGTTGCTCTACTGCCTCCAACTGGGTGGTCAGCTCCTCCCGAGCTCTCTATGCATCCACCGAGACAGTCTCACGTCCAGCGAACACCTACTCCAAGTGCCTCAAAGCGTAGTAGCCCTCTTGAAAGATTTGCTCCAGTGCTCTCTTCACCTCCGGCATGCAGACACTCCATGCCTGTAGCAGCTCCGATCTCATCAACAGGTCACACTCTCCAAGGGCTGATAACTGAATCGACTGGGGGTCTAGCGGGCAATGCCCCCAGCGGGGTTGAGGGGCAGTGCCCCCGCGGGGTCCTGGGGCAAAGCCCCAGGCGCGCTCCTTGTCGCGGTACAGGGCGGGGTCGAAGGGCAGCGCCCCCGCCGCCAAGACCAATTTAGCACTCTCAAACCCACACAGAAGTCTATGGAACACACCATTTTGTGATTTTCTTCTGATCCCATACTCTTTTCTGTAAAGCGCTTATGTTTTCCTTACTACCTCATTATGCCCTTCCCTTTGGTACCATAAGTTACTCATTTTGAACTGTTTTGATTTGTCGTCATTTTTAAAAAAAAAATGTTTGTCAACCCTTGCCGTCAATGACTGTCTTCTTCCTGTGCCCGTACGGAATTGTATGTTTCAACTTCCCTAAGTCTACCGAATTTACTTTTTAAATCTTAGGCCTAAATGCAGCCGTACATTCCTTGGACGGTATTCTTGTTACACCTTTCAATGCCGTATGGCGTTATGATCCCCTTGGTCGTACGGCGTCCAAGCTCTTCTCCGTGTATGGTAGTCTTTTGACCGTACGGTATTGCAATGTTTCTGCACGAGGCATATAACAACCTACCTCCCAGTCCGTACGGTGCCGTATGATGGATATCCCAATCCTTGTATGCGCCAATGGCCGTACGGCCAATGCTGGCAAAACATACTTTATTTCCTCCGTACGGTGGCATCATTGTCTTTACGTACCATATGGTACCGTACGGTCGTCTTCCTGTTCGTATGGAACCGTACGGTCATCTACAAAAAACTTTCAATGGTTTCGGTGTACAGTGTTTTAACTTGTGTTGTTTGATTCTGTACGGTACCGTACGATGGTTTATAATGCCGTACGGTGCCATTTTTTTTTCTTTCTTTTTTTTCATTTTTTTCCTCCACCGTACGGTCATGCATAGCCGTACAGATGTTTTTCAATTTCCTGTCTGGAGGCTTCTTTGGTCGCTCGTACGGATGGCTCTCGGGTCGCCTGCATGACCACTTGAGTCATTTTCCATCCTCTCGGTTGCTTTGTCCCTCCTCTCTGGTCCATCCTTTCTAGGGAAGGTTTCAATTTGGTCCCGTTGATGGTGTCATGTATCCGTTCATCGAGAGTCCATAACTTGACAGCCCTGTCATAGCCGACTTCCCGACATGTTCCTTGCTTAATCTCATTGTGCAACCGTTCCCTCAAGCTTTCCCTGTGGCCGAGTCCATTTTCAATGGCCAGCCAAAGGCTTGGAACCATAAATTCTATAGGGACCATAGCCTCTTGCCCGTACATAAGAAGAAGGAGAATCAAGAGTGTGAAGGTTACAGTCTTCCACACAGGATTCCAGTTGTCTCCTGTGGCGATGGTTTTCGGATTTCTCTCATCCATCTTCGTACCCAGATTCAAAGGTTTCACCGTTGGTTCTTCGTACTTCATAGCCTCCTTGTTTTTAAACTGATGTGCGGGTACGGTGTCCATTGTAGCTTCTCTTTCCTTATACTCCCCGTACTCTGGAGGATATTGATCCGACTCCTCTTCGTCGACGCTTAATACGTTATAGGAGGGTGAGAACATCTCATAGTCCTCCTGCTGCCAATGGAACAATCCATTTAGTGAATCTGTGTCATCCTCCGAATAGCATCCTCCGAGTTTTAATATGCCTTTGGCATCTGGATCCATCCCCTCTCTCCCTTCGTCTCGTGGGTCATTCTCCCCTTCCAATTCAGATCCCAAGGAAGAGGCAAGTTCCTCGCTCACCAACTGGGTCCAGAGATTTATAGTAAATTTCTTGCCTCCGCTCTCCATCGAGAGTGTATTCCGTTTCCAGTTGTGGTTTGCCTTCGCTACCACCAGTCATCCTCTTCCGAGTATGGCATCATACCCTTTCTGTTTCAATGGAATGACCACGAAGTCGAGCACAAATGGTTGTGCACCCACGGTGACTTGTTGTGCCATCAATGTGCCGAGGGGTTTAATCCCGTGCTGGTCGGCACTTAGCAGATTAAACGTAGGTGGCCACAGAGTGGGCTTTCCTAGCTTTTTCAATGTGTCCTCCGGGAGGATGTTTACCCCGGATCCGCCGTCTACTATAGTATCCGTTAGGATGGTGCCCAGGATGCCCATCTCCACCACGGCTAGATGTCTGCCATTGTTGACGGCGAGCAGCATTGGATATGTCACCGAGTTTCCCGGTACGGAAGCATCCGTGTGTCTCGGTTTGGGTTTATCAACCTTTGTACCCAACAACACTGTCCCCAATTGAGGCATGGTGTATAGGAGGTCCTCCAGCTTGACAGGCACCTCCAGTTGAAGCATTTGCCGTACAATGTTCCTCTCCGCGTTTGTGCAGTAGGGTTTGGATGATTCGTGTGTCTCTCCCCGTTGGGCTTTCATCGCCCTTTCTATTTCCTCCCTTGCCTCTGCCATTCTCTGCTTCTCCGTTCGGGGATGGGGGTAGCGGGCTTCCTTCGCTTGCCCTCGAGTAAGAGCAAGTATAGCTTCTTTAATCCGTGTGTTGCCTTCGATATCAATCAGATCGGCCCCTACGCCAGACTTCGGACAATTAGCATCTTCATGGTCCCCAGGGCTGCACCACCGACACAGCTGCTGAGGGGCGTCATTATTGTTACACTCGCTTGCGTAATGACCCCATTGGTTGCATGCCCTACATTGGATCATTGGGCGTCCCTTCGCGTCATACTGGACCCTGCTTCGGGTGGAATTATTATTATTCCCTCTTCCGCCTCCTCGGTTTCCCCGACAACCTCCGGAAGATGCGTTATTGTTTGAATCTGATGTGGAAGGCTGCTCCTGTGTATAGAGCACTTGCTGGTTATGCGCCTTCAAATTGTATGGGCATTCCTTCATAGAATGTCCCATAATTTGGCAGATGTCACAGAATGCCTTCTTGGGACAGGCACCCTTCGTGGGGCCGCTCTCCTTACAATCCGTGCACCACAGTTCATCATCCTTGCTTGTTGTCCCCTTCATTGTCTTAAACTCTTTTAACATCCGTTCCATATCCTTCTGAAGGGCCGTGACTTTCTTCTTCGGCTTCTCGTCACTGCTACTCTCCTCTTTGGACGTATCGTCTTCGGATGACGAAGATCTATTCTTCTTCTTTTTGGCCGTCTTATTTTCGCTTTCCAAGTCCATGGCCCGGTTGTATGCATCATTGTAGGATGTCGGAGGCACAATTTTCATCTTCCGTCGTAGCTTAGGATTCAGGCCCTCGACAAACCACCTCTTCTTTAGGCCGTCAGCCGGTTGGCTTTCCATCTTTCTGACTAATTCCTTTAGCCGGCGGCCATACGCTCATATGGTCTCCCTCTTCCCTTGCTTCGTTCCATAAATCTCTGAGACTATCTCATTATCGTCTCGTAGTAGCCGGAATTCCTTCTCGAATCCCTCCTTCAAGTCATCCCATGTGGTTATGTTCGTTCTATCCAGATCCGCGTACCAGTCAATAGCCACGTCTCTCAGTGTGGTGGGGAACTGCCTCATCCATTCGTTCTGGTCAATCACCCCGTTGGCTGCCCAGATGGTTTCACACGTACGGCAATGTCGTATTGGATCGTCCTTTCCATCATCGTGGAATTTTGGCAACTTCTCCTTATGTGCCGCCATGGTTGGTTGGGCTGATTTTGGTTGTTGCGTGCGCGGTGGATTTTGTGCTCCTGCATCGCCTGTGCTAGAACCGGCACCCAGGTTCCCTTGGTTGATTACTAATGGTACTTGTATCTGTGTAGCAGGTGGAACCGTATTGTGTGGAGTCGTTGGCTCCAATGGCAGGTTCGCCTGCGCGTCCCGTGTGTCTTCGGTCGTACCTTCCCGTGTGCCTTCGGTCGTACCTTCCTGTGTGCCTTCGGCAATGCACTCACCTTCGTAGTTCCCTTCCTCCGCACGCCACGTGCGGTTCAAGTCTTCAAACTGGTCCCACTCTTCTTGAAGCAAGACTTGTCTAAGTCGTGTTTCTTCGAGTAGTTCTTCTCTACTCCGCACTCTCTGATGTTCCGGTGAGATGAACGATTCCCAGTCGGCCCCTGCACCTTTTGTACCACTTCTGGGGTTCCCTTCGGGCAACCCTCCGGCAAGCTGGTCTTTGGCAAGTTGCCTCAGCCTACACCGACGTTCACGCTGTTGCGCGGAGATCAAAGCCTTCTGTGCGGCTTCCCCTTCGTCATCTTGTGCCTTTTTATTTCTATCTTTATTTAAGACATTGGACATAAATCCTTCCCTCAACTCTCTTCCCGAGTACGTCTAGGCAACGGCGCCAAATGTTTGCCCGCTGGGGTAAACTTAGTATTGCACAGACATAGTACAAGAAATATAGTAAACACAGAATATATCATAGAATAATAAATACTTTCATTAATCATTCCATACTGGCAAGTACATTTACATCGTGATGATCATACAATAATATCTCTCATGTCCAACCTTCGAGAGAGTATATAAAGTACCCGAAGGGTCACGACCGAAACGTCGTGACGTAACTGTCTAACCTCTCGGTCACTAACGACCGAGAGTAACATAATACTTTACTAATATAATAACCCGTACATACAATTATCCCGACAACATATGCTTGTTTTGGTTTTCAATTGTTTTCCAATTTTTTGGTGTTTTTGAGATGGTTTGACATAAAAAGTAATACATATGCTGAAATAAAACTTCTGAAAATTAACACTAACAATACTTTGGGAATAGAAGACAATCTTTATTACTTTTCCTTCAATACATAGCACTAGAATGTTTTACATTAAAAAGCATACCCATTTTCATTGTAGAAATTACTCTGAAACCCTTGTTGGCTGAAAAAACAAGCATACAGCAGCTTAAATCTCCTTCTATCAGCAACCAATATCCAAACTGATGATTGTTCAACTAGGCATCCCTTTTAAGAATTTTTACTGATTTTTTCGATGATTCCTTCAACAAAAACAAACTGTATATGGAAGAGTAGGTAGGGCACATGAAGAACCAGCAAAAAGCAATGATTTCAAACCACTATAAACAACCAATAACTTCTCAATCCGATGCCCTCAATCTGCCATAAAATATACCTTCAATCTATCAATAAATTTTGAAATTTATTTCTCCAATCAATACAATGCTGACCTCTGTATGAAGCCAAGCCAATAAGCAATATCAGGTGAATATTTCACACCCTCTGACTGCTGCTACAAAGAAGAAGCAACGCTCTCCAATGCCGATAAGCTCAGAACTCTGCTGAAACCCTTGGTTTCTCACAAACTCCAATGCTCCAAAGAAAGGATATCAAATCAAGCAATCAACATAATAAATTCTCTCTCTTGCAACTATTAAATACCTTCAAGAAGTCCAATTTCTCCAAAAAGCATTTTAAATAACAATTTAAATGTTATTTCATTTCAACTTAGGAAATCTTTTAATAATTCATTAAGTTTGACATTTATAATTAATTGCTCAACTGGTCTTCCAATGATGAATAGACCCTCAACTTAAGTGAAATTATAAAGTTATGTTATAACTTTATAATAAGCTATTTTTACAATTTAATATAATTTTGGCCACAAAATTATTAATAACTCTCAAACCGCTTATTTTTTCACTTTGTCGTCTGAACTGGGAGTTCATCCTGTAATTCCCCATGTGACCAAATACCATTTTTAAAAATAGAAAGGGTCCATCTCTATCACTCCAAAAATTGCTATATATAGCAATAAACTCACTATAAATAGAAATCATTGCATACGGAATCCTAGAGACCTCGAACGATAGCCAAATCTACAAAACTCTGATCACTGAAGAAGTTGCATCTCTCAAGAGACCCTCTATCCAACCTCATTAGCCTACGAGGGTGAATTAATAGGCTAATCCATTGAACTCTGATGCTCACAAAAATGGGGACATTACACGTCCCTGAAAAAGCTGAAGTGCCGCCCTCCCCATCAATGTTGCTTCCAATGGGTCTTTTCCGTCACATCACATTCCTCCCATGCCTGCACCAAATGTGTCTCCAAAACATACTTTTCAGCTATAGCCTCCGCTAACTCTTTTTCAACCAATACTGTCTTCCAACTCCGGGGTACGCTGAGCCAAGTGTCGCTCTACTGCCTCCAACCGGGTGGTCAGCTCCTCCCGAGCTCTCTACGCATCCACCAAGATAGCTTCACGTCCAGCCAACACCTACTCCGAGTGCCTCAAAGCGTAGTACCCCTCTCAAAAGGCTTGCTCCAGTGCTCTCTCCACCTTTGGCATGCAGACACTCCATGCCTGTAGCAGCTCCGGGTCTCATCAACTGGTCACACTCCCCAAAGGTTGATAATTGAACTGACTGGGGGTCTAGGGGGCAACGCCCCCAACAAAGTCGAGGGGCAGCGCCCCCGCGGGGTCCTGGGGCAAAGCCCTCGCCGCCAAGACCAAATTAGCACCCTCAAACCCACACAAAAGTCCATGGAACACACCATTTTTGTGATTTTTTTCCGATCCCATACTCTTTTCTGTCAGGTGCTTATGTTTTCCTCAATACCTCTTTATGTCCTTCCCTTCGGTACCATACGTTATAACCTTTGAACTGTTTGTATTTGTCGTCGTTTTTTTTTTTTTTAGAGCCTTCGCCTCGACTGTCACTCGTTGCTGTCAATAACTGTATTCTTCATTTTTTAATACCAGACCCTTCTTATTTGCTCTCAGACGTACGAAATTGCCAAACTCTTTCCTTGCCCTTCTGGTTTTTTATTTCTCCACCGTACAGTCTTGTCCTCCAGCTAGTGCATACGATATCTACCATGCTCCGACCGTACGGTTTTTTTTCCTGGTCATGTCGCCTCCTCTCCTTCGGCCGTGCTGTACGGTCTGTGCCTATTTTTATGTGCCAAATACTTTATGCCGTACCTTTATTTCTCTCATGTCACCGTACAGGTTTTAACCTCCAATGCTCGCTTCTTCCATATGGTCGTACGGTAGGAATGATGGATTTTTCTTTGTTGTCGTGTGTTATTTCCTCTTGCCGTACGGTGAGTGTTCTTTAAGTGCCGTATGACTTACTTTCGTATGGCAAGCCTTGCCGTGGTTCATGTGCTGCGTCTACCTCCGTACGGCTGTAACTCTTCCCTGCGTGAACCTTGATTTCCACCATACAGTGCCTTCCTGTTGCTCCTCCTTTCGTACCGTACGACAGTCTATACTCAGACGTTTCTCCTTAAACGTAAACGATCTCTACTTCTGTGCAGTGAGTGCACTTTTCTAAGCCGTACGACCTATTTCCTTTCGTTTGTTATTTGATTTTCTTCCGTTGCTGCACAGTCTTCCTTCCTTCTTCTGCGCCACGATCGTACGACCATATGGATGTACAGGTTGTTCGTTCGAAAGTGGTCTCCTTACTTGCCTTTCATGTCTTCCTTCACCATACAACAACACTTAGAGTCCTTGCCCCGTCACCGCACGGCCCCTTCGTGGTTCCTTCACCGTACAACAACATTTAATTGTACGGTGGCTTTTTAAAACTTAAGTCTTTGGCCGTACGGTGCTTTTTTTTCCCCTTTTTTTTTAATTAATTAATTAATTTTTTTTAATTTTGTTTTTTTTCACCGTACGGTCATGCATGGCCATACGGGTATTTTTTCAATTCACCATCTAGATGCTTCTCCAGTTGCCCATCCAGACGACTCTCGGGTCGCCTACTTGAGCGCTCGAGTCCCTTTCCATCCTCCCATCTCAGGTGCTCTGTCCCTTCTCTCAGGTCCATCCTCTCCAAGTAAGGTTTCAATTTGGACCCATTGATGCCCTCAGTTATCTCTAGTCCGTCGAGAGTCCACAACTTGATAGCCTTGTTGTAGCCGACTTCCTGAAATGTTCCTCGCTTAATCTCATTGTGCAGTTGTTCCCTCAAGTTTTCCCTGTGGCCGAGTCTATTTTCAATGGCCATCCAAAGGCTTGGAACCATAAATTCTACAGGGACCACAGCCTCTTGCCCATACATAAGAAGAAGAAGGAGAATCAAGATTTTGAAGGTTGTCTTCCACACAGGATTCCAATCGTCGCCGATAGGAATGATCTTATGTTCCTCTTCCTTGCCCAGATTCATTGGTTGGACAGATGATTCCTTATACCTCAGAGGGTTTCGCTTATCAAATGTATGCATCGAGACTTCGCTTACTTTTACATCCCCTTCATTGTATTCACCGTACTCGGAGGGAAATGTTTCCAGCACCTACTCAATACTTAGTACATTGCATGCTAGTCGGAAGACTTTGTAATCCTCTGTTTGCCAGTGGAAGAGACCGTTCAGTGAATTTGCATCATCCTCTGCGTATTCTCCCAATCTTAGCACGCCTTCACTTTTCGGTTCCATTCTGTCCCTTACTTCATCCCTTCGATCGTTTTCTCCTTCGGAGTCGGATTCAGAAGAGGAAGCTATCTCCTCACTCACCAACTGGGTACATAGATCAATTGTGAACTTTTTTCCTTCTCTCTCCATCGAAAGGGTATTCCTTTTCCAATTATGGTTCACTTTGGCTATTACTAACCATCCTCTACCCAGTATGGCGTCATAGCCTTTCTGCTTCAGTGGAATGACGACAAAGTCAAGTACAAACGGTTGTGTACCGACAGTGACCGGTTGTGCCATCAGCGTGATCTGCACCCAGTAAGTTGAAGGTTGGTGGCCACAAGGTGGGCTTTCCTAGTTTTTTCCACGTTGCCTCCGGAAGGACATTCACTCTTGACCCTCCATCCACTATAGTGTCTGTTAGGATGGTGCCAAGGATGCCCATCTCAACGACTGCCGGGTACCTTCCGCTGTTTACAAGTATCATCGGGTCCGTTGCAGACCCTCTGGGGATGTCCGTACGTGTGGTATTCGGTTGTGTGGCCAAGTTCCCCAACAGTGTCGTTCCCAAGTGCGGCATGGTGTGAAGGAGGTCCTGGAGTTTCATCGGTACCTCTACCTGTAACATTTGTCTCAAAATGTTTCGTTCTGCCTCCCTCTGGCCCGAGGTGGTAGCCATCTCCCATCTTTCTTTTGGTGCCTTCATAGCCTTCTCTATTTCTTCCTTACCCTCCTGAGCCCCTTATTTTGCTTGTGATCGGGTGATGGCTAGTACCCCCTTGTCACTTCTTGTTCCCTCGATATTGAGCAAGTTGACCTCAGATTTTGGGCAGTTGGCATCCTCATGGTTGCCAGGACTACACCAGCGGCAAAGCTTCTGCAGGGTGTCGCCCTTGTCACAGTCCCTTGCAAAGTGGCTCCACTGATTGCAAGCTCGGCACTGGATCATCGACCAACCCTTGGAGTCATATTGTATTCGACTCGTGTTGGTGTTGTTATTGCCCCTTCCGACACCATGTCGGTTGCCTCTGTACCCGCCGGAGGATGCGTTATTGTTAGTCTCTGCCCCCGATGTAGATGGTTGCTCTTGGGTAAATAGCACTTGTTGATTGCTTACCTTCATGTTGTATGGGCATTCCTTGGTGGAATGGCCCATGATCTGACAAATGTCACAAAATGCCATTTTGGGACACGACCCCTTTGTATGGCCGCTCGCCTTGTAGTCCGTACACCAAATGTCAACTTCCCCCTTGCTGATACCCCCTTTCATGGTCTTGAACTCCATCATTCTCTCCATGTCTTTTTGGAGTGCCCTGACTTTTCCCTTTGACTCACCATCACTGCCACTGTCATCGTCTGAAGTGTCATCTTCGTCAGAAGAGGACTTGCTTCTTTTCTTCTTGGAGGTCTTCTGTTCGCTCTCCAAGTCAATCGCCTGGTTATAGGCGTCTACGTATGAAGTGGGGGGCACTATCTTCATTTTCCTTCGTAGGTTAGATTTCAGGCCCTCTACGAACCATCTTTTCTTTAGGCCATCCGATAGCTGACTATCCATTTTTTCGACTAACTCCTTCAGTTGGCAACTGTAAGCCCGCACAGTCTCTTTCTTACCTTGTTTGGTACCGTATATCTCGGAAACAATTTCATTGTCATCCCTCAGGAGCCGAAACTCCGGGAATTCTGTCTTGAGTTCGTCCCAAGTGGTCACCTTTGTTTTGTCCACATTGGAGTACCAGTTGATGGCTACCCCTCGCAGTGTGGCTGGAAACTGTTTTACCCATTCTGCGTGGTTAGCGACTCCATTTGCCGACCAGATTGTCTCGCACGTACGACAATGTCGTACTGGATCTTCCTTCCCATCGCCATGGAATTTTGGCAACTTTTCTTTGTTAGTCATCATGTTTACTTTTCTAGGTGCCGATTGTGTTTGCAGCACCGGTTGTGTTACAGGTTGGGATGGTACTGTCGGTGTCGGTCCTCCAAGATTGTTCGGTACCGTACCGCTTGATGTCCTTGAACTACTGGAACTGTCCAAGCCTAGTGGGCTACTGTGATCCTTGTGCCCCTCTGTCACTTCGACACTCTCGGCGGCAGCGGTATCTTGAGCCTCCCTTCGTGCGGCTTCCTCTTCTTCCTTCCTTCGGGCTTCTCTTGCTTCCGTCCATGGGGTTAAGGTTATGGACCCGAACAAGCTCCTTGTTTCCTCCAGGCGGTCCTCGTCACTTCTTCCGGCCTCCCGGTTAGATTCCTCTAGACGCTCGCCTTCACTTACTCCCTTCAGTAGTCCTTCAACACATCTTCTGAATCTCTCCCTTCGCTCGGCTTGCTGCTATGCGAGTATGACTTGTCTGGCGGCTTGTTCCTCCTCGAGTTCCTTCTTTAAATTTCTATTTGATTAGGCATAAAGTCTATGCAATGATTCCGTCCTCATTCGTCCTCACATTGATATTCTCCTCTAATGGTATTCCCATTCATCCACTCATTCCGTCACTTGCCAGATTCGTTTGGCAACGGTGCTAGATGTTTTCCCGCTGGGGTAAACTTAGTATTAGACATAGTACAGGAAATATAATAAACATAGAATATATTAGAGAATAATAAATACTTTCATTAATCATTTCAGACTAGCAAGTACATTTACATCATAATGATAGTACCATAATATATCCCGTGTCCATCCTCCGAGAGGGTATATAAACTACTCGAAGGGCCACGACCGAAATGTCGTGATGTAACTGTCTAACCTCTCTGTCACTAACGACGGATGCTAACATAATACTTTATTAATATAATAACCGGTACATTCAAATAGCCCGACAACAGGCTTTTCAAATGTTTGTGACTAAAATGAGTGGTTCCCCATTCCCGCCCATTATTTTTTTTGCTATTCATGTCTTCCTCCTTTCTTCATGGAAAGATTTGTAAAATATTTTATAACTTTATGCTTTTTAAACTATAGACATCTATAACATCAAATTTAAAATTGGATATTGTTTTGTATATTTCATAAATCTGTTTCACTATTTCAGTGCCTATTTTTCTGTCTTGAAGTTTGACATTTTTTGGTAGAATATTATCAATTGTTGACAACATCTTTTTCTCAAGAATTACACGAAATGCTGCATGCACTTTGTCATTTTAAGGAAACCACACTTTTTGTTCTCCCTATTGAATAAAAAATGCTAAATTACTTTTATCTTGGTGATAATTTTGGATACCTAGTAGTGGAAAAAGAAAAAAAATGGGTTCACCATTAGATATTCAAATACTTAATTTCTCACTTGTCTGGGTTATTCCAGGAATTGTTTAATATTCTTTTAATTCTTCTATCGCTAATGACATCTAACCTGTAACTTGAGATTTGTCTTATGATATTGTCCTTTAAATATTTTTATCAAGAGTTCTGCAGAGAAAGTTAGTTTTGTTGGCTGGGTTTTAAGTTTGTTGGATATTTTCTAGCTGGTGCTGAACCTTAGCAAGTCCAAGATTATTGTCTTTGGGACCTTAAAGAAAGCCCTGCTCATTAGATTATGGGGAGATTGTAATGTCCCCAACTGGGACTTTTCTTGATTTACCCTAAAATTCCCAATTAGGTTTTGAATTGCACTTGGCTATGGCAACTTGTAACATTCCCTACTAGGAGAATGCTAGTTCCCAATGATTGACATTAATCACTATGCATTCAAATTAGATTAAGGAACAATCATTGATTCATAATACATACTTATGCCCTAATTCCTTACTTCTCTCCTAATCACTAACCTGGAGAAGGATGGTAGAATTACTATGCTAGGTCACAGAAACAGCCTACAATCGGGCTCCCTCAAGATTCTTATCCATCTTGGGACCCTCCCGTCATGTGACCAAATTACTCTACCTCTTCCTGCACAAACTCCCCATTGTCTTGACGGTAATTAGTGAGTGAATAAGGATTAAGTATATATTACTATCTTATATATTACAAATATTTATATAAATAATATAATGTAACTGATATATATATATATATATCTGATCTTACTATTATATATATATTTGATATATATTAGACCACAGAATGGTTCTTTATCACTGATAGAATTCAAAACATAATATTCAGTAATCTGTATCCAACTCGTTGATGCTTGCCAGCAATACATATCGTTCATTCCTTTTTTGTCTCCTCCTGGTAAAGAGTACAGAGTATATTTAATAATCCTTATTCTCTCATCATAAGTAATACCTTCTGATCTAAATCCATTTGATCAGTATGCAATAACTATTTATGTATATTAATAATCTAGATTCTCATATCTTTTCCCTGTGAAGAGTTTCCGATATATTTTATAACTTCTGATTCTTTGATGCTCAGTGAAATTATATTGACTGCCCCTTTGAAACCTGCGGTTAGAGAAGATTGCACTCCTTCGTATTAGATGGGACACAACTCTTACTAATATCTATACATGTATATTTATAATCTAGATTCTCGTATCTTCTCCCTGTGAAGAGTTTCCTATATATTTTATAACTTCTGATTCGTTGATGCTCAGTGAAATTATATTGACTGCCCCTTTGTAACCTGCGGTTAGAGAAGATTTCACCCCTTCGTATTAGATGGGACACAACTCTTACTAATTACACCTTTTCATAACTAATAGGGTTTGTTATACCCATGATATCGATTCATATTATCTTTATTTTAATTGCTATCGTCAGTGATGTTAGATGATAATGGCTGCCTTGTTTATTACTACGTGCCTTGACATAATTGCTGCTTTGCTATTATTAGAAGGATGTTATCGATCACTGTCATACTGTGTCTCCTCATATGATAGCCTTCGCAGATTAATAATACTTAATCCCGTTTATTCTCTCTACCTATTAAGATGACCGGTTATATATTTGTCAATATATGTATGAATCTTAATTGCTGTTTTTATTTTAGTTGCTGGTATTAATTCTCCCTATCACTGTTCGTTCACTTTTTCAGTAGCAATAATGATTGATAGAGGCCTTGCTATAATCGGAGTTGCATCATTTGTGAAGACTTGGCTTTCTTTGCAAACATTTAGCATCTTTCCCTAGCTTACTTAAGCCTTTTAGGATGTATTCCATATGAGGAAGTCGATTAGATTCCCCTTGTATCTTTTATCATTGTTCCTTATATAATTCACTGTTTTATAATCTATTGGCTTAAGTCGTCATACTAATAGTATTTGATCCACTTTTGTTTCTTAATTAAATTATATAATAATTTACTGTTTCATATTTTAATTTTATTATTATTATTTATTATTAGTGTTACACCAGGTCTGGGGGACGGGTTTTTGGGATAGGGCGACAAAGGGCCTCAATTTGGGGACACCTGGGGGACGACAATGGGGGGTGGTGCTGTATATACTATATACTATACATATAGTACTTGAAACGATAGTTATGAAAAGATTTATAACAGTATAAGTAAAAAAGCAAATGCCAAATACTAAATACTTGAACATTGAACAATGAACAATGGAACATTGAATTACTAATTAGAAATTAGAATACTAAATAAAATTGTCGAATCAGCGAATGGAAGATTTCTATTATATCAAAAATATCACAAAGATGATTACAATGAGTAGCATGATATCAAAACAAGTACAAAATGTCAAAATGTAGTAAAGGGAGGTCTCTAACCACCCCTCAAGGCAAACTTCTCATCTCTGGAACTCAATAAAGTGGGTATAAAAATATCAACTTGATTTGACACGATTTCCCCATCAATTTCTTTTTTTGTTTTTAAATTCAAAAGTAGGGGTTTGGGGGCAGCAACCCCTAGTGGGGTGTATTGTCCCCTAATTAATGTGGTGAAATAATTAATTAGGTGGTTCCAAAATTTAATTAATATCATAAGGATCTATTTAATTAATTAATAAATAAAAGGGGCCCAAGTAATAAAATAATAAATAAACTATTGTTAGCCTGCTTGTAACCCTTCAGAAAACTTCCCGAAGCCCTTTATAAGGTTGAGTTGGCATTGTAGGAAGGTGTCGTGGAGTTTATGTTATGTATTTGTGATTGGTTGCAGTTTCAGAGGTGCAAGACCCTCCCTATTTTGTATTTGTAGTTTTGGTGGGAGTCATTTCTCACCCTAGTCTATTGTTGGAGATGTTGCTTCAAATATTTCACCTGTACTTCATTGTTTAAGTTTGTTCATATGAATACAATATGAGAATACAAGTCTCAAATTGGTAGCAATTCATATTCTATAGTGGATACCAATTAATCTCTATTGTTGGCAATGCTTGGCAATGCAACTGTGATATTCTAACGGAGATTAGACCCGATACATTGCGATCGATTGTGAAAGCCTTGTAGTCATTGTAGATCAATACATTCATGTGTGCAGAAGTAATGGACCGTATGAAGGGAGAATTGATTGTACGGTGTGAACTGTACAGGTGGTCTAGTGGTGTCCAACGAGTGTGCTGTAGTTAGTGTACGGGTGAAACAAGTTTGGTCACCGTACAGTAGGAGAAGACCGTACATGCCGTATGGGTGGAATAAGGGAGCCGTGTGGGAATTGTGTAGCCATTTAGAGGGGGGCATACGGGAGTGTGTCATTCGGGTACATTACATGGGGTCAAGGGGCAACGCTCCTTGTGAGGTCTCAGAGCAATGCATAGGGCGCATTCCTAGTCACAATATAGGGTGGGGTCGCGGGGTAACGCCCCCGTTACCAAGCACATTTTCCCTCTTGCGTTACCTTTAGATTCTTCGTTTTTGAAACATTTTTCTCTCAAAATTGATGTGTTTGAACTAAATTTAAAAACATGCAATTTTTCTTTTTTAAATTCACTTTTATGGCCATCCATTGATGGGGGACGCATAGACGTCCCCAGAACGGTCGAGGGACAATCGGGGAAATGCTGTGGTGGGGGAAGCCTTGTCCTTGTCGCCTTGTCTTGGGGATGTCCTCATCTCGGGAATGCAGGGGTCTAGGGGGGGACGTGTCCCCGTGTAACATTGTTTATTATTAAATTTTATTTCAGAAAGGGTATATCACAGAGATCCAATTGAGATTGCATTAGCTTATTCATACTTGGAGTATGATCCACTAATTATATAGCCTGGAGCTTGCTTCTCAATGATGACCATGTGTGAGATATGTATGCTACATGAGTTTTATTGCTCTTTGCTTTGTTTTTAAGCCAATTATTGCAAAAACCATCTTTTCGATACAATTATGAAAAATTACATGTTGGGGTTGGGGAGCTTGATGAGCTAGTTTATTGGATGCAAATTGAGAGATTTTAAAGTATTTTGTGGGAGTGTTTGTTTTATTGCAAGCTTCTTTATTAAGGAAATTGCTTCCTGCATTTCTTGCGTGAGGAGGGAATCTTGGTACCATGAGACATTAAACTCTGAATTTTTCTGCATATTGTTATCAAACATCTACCCCATAGTTACAAGACTTAGGCTTGGCTTGGACTTGGCAGGCAGATATTTGACCTGGTGAAACCGATACATAGACTTAGCTAAGACTTAGCAAATTGAAAAAGCGATGAGATATATAAATTTTGAAGGATTTCAAGTTTTATTATGCACCCTTCAATAAATCAAATTTTAAGATAAAAATAATTAATCAATTAAATAGAAAAGCTAGTTTGATCACATACATAAGTATACATTTTTTAATATATAAATATTAGGGAGCTTGAGATATCATAATGTTTTAGGTACAAAACTCGTGGATTTTGAAATTCATGACATCAAAATAAAATATAAAAAATATAACTATGTGTGAGAGGAGCTTGCATCACTTGATCCAACAGTTGTAGTTGTGTGGCAAATCTTGTGTGTCTAAAATAGGTCCTTATGATGGTGCAGACATGATATCGGCCCATGTATTAGTGACAACAACATTTGAGGGGTCTGCTTGTGCTCTATCTTCCTCTTTTACAATTGCTATTGCCTTTGCCTCAAGATTAGCTAGATTCACCCATGCAAGTTTCTCCTCGATGAACACATTATCCTTAGCTTCAATGATCAAATGTAATTGTGGATCGAACTCCTCTAATATGATTGGAGATAAGTTAGAGCTTGTATTTGTTTGTGATAGGCAAATGTTGTGATGAACATAGACAAGATCATTCATTTTTCTCATTGACAATTTGTTATGCCACTTGGAGTGTATGCACTAAAGTGACTCAACTATGCTTCAATTGTGTTCACTACCTGAAACATTGCATGATTGGTTCAAGAGATGAATGTCAATTCTCTGAATAGTTGGTGCTTCAACATTAAATCTCTCCCACTATGCATCTGAAACGAGGAAATATGTACAAGAAAAAAACTCAATTTCACAGGTTGTTTTTAAGTTTGAACAATAATGCAAAAAATGTTAGATTTTTGAAGTATACCATTAATAGACTTTTACTTGGCTACAATATTGTTCAAGTTGTCTTACATATATCACATGGAAAGAGGCATCTTTACGTAAGTTTGTAGATCTTAATCTTAGAGGCAATTTTTTCCCCAAGCTAACAATTAGGATCCATCCATTTTATGACTATGTAGAGCTCACACAAAATCTCTTCATCCACCCTAAAATTTGAGTAGAATTGGAATGCTGGATTCAAGAGATATGCAATTGCATGGAAGGGTATGTGAAATTGATGGTAGCATTATTAATCAGTGGTATCCCATAGAAGACGATATTTTGTGACAACCACCGTAGATGGATCTATGGCCTCCTTGGATCTATTCATGCCCTCATATATGTAGCCATTGTGGGTTTCTTCTCATCAACAATTCAAAGTAAGACAACTAGAGGTTATGTGAATTGTAATTTTTATTGAAAATTTACACGAGTAAGTGTTATAATGGATTAAAGAAGGGACATAAAAATTATAAACAATAAAAGTATTATAAATGATAAACTGGTAAAAGGAACAAAAAGAGAACAAAATTATGAACTTACATCTACAATTATCTTTATTGGAAGCTAGAAGATCTGCTCATTGAAAACATAGTCAACTATGAAATCTCTTGCATTGGTTTTCACATATAAAAATATAGACCAATCATCACTAACAAACATGGACCTTAAGGTAGCTATTGATTGAAGCAAAGATTGCAACATAATAATCTCGTTGCAAAGTGGGTTATTCCAAGAGAAGCCATTTCTTTATTGTCTGTGCATTGCCTTATTAAGATGATGGCCCAAGTATGGTTTGTAATATATTTGCAAATGTTTTTACCATGCTCCACACATACTTTGATAGGGATTTTGTTGATATCTTCTCATACGAGGTTAATGCTATGAGTAGCACAAGTAGTCTAGAATAAGGATGGGTGTCTATTTATCCAAAGTCTACATTGTTTGTAATTAGCTATAGATATC
This sequence comes from Chamaecyparis obtusa, assembly GCA_027943335.1. Classification (NCBI taxonomy): domain Eukaryota; kingdom Viridiplantae; phylum Streptophyta; class Pinopsida; order Cupressales; family Cupressaceae; genus Chamaecyparis; species Chamaecyparis obtusa. The sequence goes on along the minus strand of BSBK01001346.1, from coordinate 1,856,149 downwards.
TATCTCACAGTTCACCTACCTTGGCCACGACTTATTGTGAAACTTGACAAAGTAAATTAACATTTTTAAATTTTTGTAAGCATTAGTGAATTTTGAGAAAACTATAGCCACTTAAGGAAGAAACAAGAAAATTTGAAATGCTAATGTTAATAACTAAAATAGAGTTTTGAAATCTTAATCACTAAATCATTGAAATTTAAGAAAATTGTACCACATAAGGAAGAAACAATGAGATTCAACAGTGCCATGTTCCTTGTAATGTCCCCACTTAAGATCTATCTTTAGTTTCCTCTTAAAACAATAATTCCATCTTAAGTTGAGAGCAATTCATTTGATGGGGGCATCGATGAATTGATCCTTATCTTTTCTTGTACTTCAAGCTCAGTTTGTAGCTGTGAGTAGAATGTCAGTGAGTGTTACTAAAAATTCCTTCGTAGTGAAGGTCTTTTTTTAAATATATATTGCACAACAATATAATGACTCTGATTAAGGAATAAACTCCATGTAATGTCCCCTACTAGGAGGTTATAGATAAGCTACAACACAATTTGTGGTCACAAAATGCTTGCCAGCAATATAGTATACTTTGTTTCCTTTGATGAGACCCCATTGATAAATAATAATTATCTTCATTCTTTTTGTATCCTTTCATGGTCCCATTCCATTGCATATTAATCAATTCACTATTGGTATATCTTAACTTGATCCATATTAATATCTTTCTAACGTAATATGTTTGGTTCAATGATGTATTCCTTCCGCATGACTAGAATAATAAGAGGTGTTCGATGGATGCCTTCCATATCCAAATCGTATTTCTGATTCTATTTCTTCTCTACTCCAAGCACCGACTTAACCTTAGATTATGACTTAATTGATAGTCTCAAACCCACATCCTTGATATTCAACGTCCTTTTAAGTCCTTGTAAGCAACTAAGTTTCTCCTGTTATGTATGGATATTTATTTGTGACTTAAGAAATTCATTAATGTGTAATGACCACGTCAAATTTCTCCCGTTATGCATTTGTTTACTCATCTGACCTTCCTTAGTGACTTTTATTTATACACATCTATGTCATCGCCTAGGGTGGTGATTGATTTCTTTAGACTCTGTGATATAGAAGATGTGAATCCCCTTATTCCTACTGTTTGAGTCGCTGACTGTATGGATTGAAGGTGGCTTTTGGCGTGGGTGTCTTCTTCACCATAGAAAAAAACGCTTCCTTATTGTCGTGTGATCTCCTGGCTTACGGTAGATACAATTCTATTTCATAAATCCTACTTGTGGTTGTAGTCTCCTTTATTCGTAGGATGTAAATGCTGACTATGTTAGTCCTCCAGCTGCTGATTGGACTAGATATCATCCCTACTCAACGATGGTATGCTGATTGGGTTTTTGGCACAGCCAAGTCGTTGACCATCTGTTGATGTTTATGGCTCTCCACCACGATGATTGGTATTCTAAGTCTAATCTCATCCTTCAATCGATGTCGATCTATGTGTCTCCCTGTTGTGTTAAGTTTGAGTCTCTTATATTGTTGCGTGAAGGGTCGCAACCTTAAGTCTATATTCACTTTTATATGTTTTGATATATATTAATGACATTTGATATAATATTAATGATGTTTGTATCTTTAAAATGTAGATTATATATAAGATATTTGATATGTTATTCTCATTTATATTTTGACATATAATATATTATATCATTAATATATTATTATATTTATATATTTAATTATATTTATATATTATATTAATATTTTTTTGTTTAAATATATTTGATTAATTATTATTTAATTAGATATCTTAATATTAAAATATTGATTTGGAACAAGTTTTAATAGCATATTTTATTTTATTTTTATGTTATTATATTTATTGTATTAATAATATATTATATTATTATTTTTAATAATATGACTATATAATGTTATGTTATTTTCTTTCATTATTATATTCATAATAAATTATATTATAATTTATTATTAATGATTCAATTATTAATTTATTATTTAATATTAAATCCTATTGGAGAGGGGACATTACATTCCTCCTATCTCTCCAACCATCAGTTTTGATTGTGCGATGCTTCCTCTACCGTATCTTAACAGCTTGTCAATTTTAGCCTACACATTGATAATCCTTTGAGCCATAATTGAGCCCTTCCTCTCCTTATTAGGGACTTCAAACCTGCCCCCATTAAATAGCAATGACATTTGCTAGATATTGTTAATAAGGACTTAAAACAATGAAAATAAATAAACAAGTTCTAAGATCGAGAATCAAAACAAAAATAAGAATTAATTGTTTGTCTATGTGAAATAGAATGGTACAATAGAACCAAATGTCTCTGATTTCATGTGTTGTTGCTTCATGCCTGTCTTTATTCTAAAGTATGCTCTCAAATGATGGTTGGGAACCTAGAGTAGTATGTGGTACAATATATGAAACCGATTTTGTTTTTTGAAATAAAGCCCAATACTAGCACTAGCATTGGCACTGTCACTAGTGCTTGCAGATTCAAGAAATGAAGGAATCAAAGAACATGACTCTTCATATGTGGCTGTCTTTTTTTCTCTTTGTTTCTCTTTAAGATCCTTGGTTAAAGGTCTTTAATTGTCTTTGTACCTCATGCTGGTTCTTGAAACAGTTTATACCACAAAATAGCAACCAAGTTGATCTTGCAATTTCCTATGGAGAAGCCAACTCCAATAATCAAAAATCTCAGAGACTTGGACCAATTGACAAGGATCTAGTAAACCCTTCTGCACTTTAGGCTCTGCAAAACCAAGGCGGGTAGACCTTAATGCCCTTCAATACATTCACTTATATGCATAATTGGCATTAACATTAAGCAGATACATCTCACAAAGAGCTCAACAACAATTTTAAGGAAATACTGAATGTGGGCTAGACATTCATTGATTTACAACTTAAAGTGGAGCGTGAGATAAATTTCACCATCTTTGTAACAACATACACAAATGTAAATTAAATTCTGTAATTATTTCAAGATTCTTGTAAAGTAACATGAAACTGAACATGGGACTTTAAAGCTTAGATCAGTGTCTTTTCCATTGGGCGGCTTATAATTTGACATACATTTGCATCCTACAACAAGATTAATGATGAATAACTCTGTGATCTAAAATACCATTGCATTACAAGGCATTTAATTGAAATCTTGATCTATACTGCTTATCAGAATCCTAACATACAATCTTATGAATTTGCAGTTAAATATTCAAGCATTTTAATTAATTCTTCAAATTAAAGCTTGAATTCAACTACATACATCATAACAATGCACTGAAATAATCAGATCTTTGATCAAATTAAATCAAAACGCATAAGATTAACACAAGGAGAGAAAATAGACCAGAAATATTGTGCAATTTCTATTGATAATGAATTATTCTTGATGTATAATGACTACAATATAAAAATACTCAAAACTTGTAACAAATAGAGGCTGGTTCTTCCAAATTGCTCTGTCAAAGTTTACAACATGCTCAGACTCACCTCTAACTTTACTGGACCGACAAACTTTAAAAATTCTATTGACATTCCAAATTTTGGACCCCGTCTCATAGCCTTGATTACCCTTTTATATGAACAAGGGCAGCCACAAGCTACTGACCAGAGGGGACACATGTCAAGATACAATTAGACAACCAAAACCCCTGTTACAAAGCAAGTTGCACAAAAGACAAAATATAACAACCGCTAACTAGGAAATAATCTTCCTTGGTCCTTGAGTGCACTCCTTTTGATGTAGATTTGATTGTGGGAGCCTTGATCGCCTACTAACGGTTGGAGGTGATGCACGTACCTCTCAAAATGGTGTAATGCTGGTAAAATAGTTATGCTGACACTGTACCTTATTCCTCAGCATACATCTGCACCCATTCATCATACTCCTCCCCAGGAGGCCAATCAAAACCCATTACTTCATCAAATTTTCTTCTGTATACTTGACAACACATTGATTTACCTCTTTTTCAAAATTATCAAAAAATAACCCCGTGGTGATGACTTTGTCCATGCTATCTTCAAGTGTGCCCACCCTTCAGTTGTTTTGAGGTACCCTCGCATGAATTCCATACACCAAATCAAATGGTGCACAACCAATTGCTTTCTTCATAGTTACCTTGTCTGCCCAAACAACTAGTGCCAATTTTGAATCCCATGCCCTCTTGTTTTTATTTAGGATTCTATTGATTATTTTAAGCAAGCTCTTATTGCTTGATTCTTCTTGCCCATGCTTGCTCATTACCCTGTGGGTGATAAGGTGATGAATATGAGGTCTGGATCCCAAATTTATTGGAAAAGTCATTGTACTCTCCAGACTTAAAACACATGGCATTATCTAATACAATTCTTTCAGGACATCCAAACCTGGTAATGATGTTGTTCATTAGAAAATTTGTTACCACCTTAGTGGTTGCCCTTCTTGTTGGGATAGCTTCTACCCACTTTGTGAAATAATCAGTCACAACCAATATCCATGAATGACCTCCACTGGATTTATTGGTAATTTCTCCTACAAAATCAATACCCCACTACTGGAATGGAGCTTGCACCTCAACTGGTCTTAGAGGCATATTTCCAGAAAATTTTAACTTACCAAAGAACCTTTGGCATGCATCACACCTTTTGACCAACTTATGGACATCTTTGAATATTGTTGGCCACCAAAACCCCGCTCTTAGAATCTTGTGTGCAGTTGTCTTTGCCATAAATGACCATACAACCCACTATGCATTTCCTCCAACAACTTTGCGGCTTGGGTTCTGTCCACACATTTTGATGCTGTCATGGTCGGAGAATCCCCATAGGAGATGTCCAAACATGCAGCCAACAAAGTCACACAGCGGAAAACAACAACTCACAACAATCTCTGATAGAGAATACAACTTTCATTCATCAATAACCGAGTATTACATGCAACATGCTGAGCTGTAAAGCCTTCTCGGTTACGGCCAAATACATCAGCAATACAATATTGATCTCGCAAGATCCAACAATCACTTAGCTAGCCCAGATCTTCAATACATCAGAAATTGGTAGAAACTCAAAGGCAGATCTAAACTTGTGCTCGCAAGCCACCAAGCAATCTCCTTGTCTCCTAAGCACACAAACTACTAGCTCTGCTATTACAATTATCAGATCTTCTATTTGATCAACCTCCTCTTTTTTAAACACTACCCATGCCCACCTTATAAACTACTCAGCCACAAGTCGGTTTACAACAATAATTAATTACAAAACCCAGTCGGCTTCAAGAACAAACACCTCAAACGTGTTCCCCATTAGTCGACTAGTTACAAGAATTAAATCCACATAGAAGAATGCAACATGTCAGATTTAGGTCCCCACACGTCCAACAGTCAATCCATAACTTGAGGAGTGCGACCCAAATTAAATTCACCAGTCGGTCAATCCGACTCATCCAAACAAACAAGTCAGTCAGCAAGAGCACCGAGCGCCAGTACTAGTCAGTAACATAACATCGAGACCCAGTCGGTAACCGAGCAACCAACACACCAAGTCACTGAGTCCATTGGTAACATATCACTGAGCTCTAGTTGGTAACCGAGCACAAAACTCTTCCATCGAGCAACAAATATACCGAAGTGACCACCATCCATCGAGCTCCATTGGTGAAGCCCAAACAACTTCCAACCGAGAACTAACACAAAGAGATCGAAAATCTCAGGTCTCCAATCGAGATACAACAGAAATCCAAAACCAAACACAAACATATTTTTGGTTGATACAGGATTGCCAACTACCCTAGGATGCTCTTGCATCAGACACCCCAAGTGCGAAAATATGTTCTTAGTAGCTCAATGAACATCTTTCAGGATTCAACACATAAATCCTAAACTAGTTCTTGATATACATGTCCTTTGAGTTCACAACACATTTTCCTTGGTTCCACTTCTGTTTTCTTTCCCTTTTCAAATCCTTCCTCGATATGCTACAGGTCTGTTTTCCATTTTGATCACCAATCTTTTCAGAATCTTTCAATTCACTCTTCCTACTGAAACTCAGGTTCCTCCTACCGAGTGCTATATCTTGCAAAGGCATTAAGGAAAACTTCCTGCCACACCTCTCAACAGTAAATACATTCTTGACACAATCATCTACAACCTTACAATCATACTACCAAGGTCTACCAAGTAATGTGACAAGAACTCATGTCCACAATATCACATAACACTTGGTCAACATACTGTCCAATTTGAAAATCAACAAAACACTGCTCCCTTACCTCTAAAGCTTGTTCATCTTGCACCCAACTAATCTTATAAGGATAAGGATGTCCCACCCTCTTCAAACCAAGTTTCTTAACCATCTCGTCAGCAACAAGGTACTGTCCACAATCACATTACAAAGTTTACCTCTTGACTTGCACCGAGTTATGAACAAATTCCTCCTTTGACAAGGTTCCACCTTAGTACCGAGCAATGTTCTTCGAACCAACAAGTTTTCCGACTCCACCTCGGGTTCATTCTGTATGTTCTCATTCACCACAACATTCCTGCTATTACCGAGTTTCATATCTACATGGAAACATTCAAAAAATCGGTGTCATTCACCACAATTATAACAAGTACCCTTGAATCCACCTCTGCCTGTCCTTCTCCTCAGTTCAACAGGTTTTGGTCCATCTTCAGCTTTCGGTTTGTCTTTCACCAACTGTTCTTGCTTTTCCTTCCCTCGGGAATTACCATGAATTCTTCTCTTTTCTTCTGCCTTCAAGACATATTGATAAGCATCTTCTAGTGAACCAATCTTCAACATACCAATCTCATCCTAGATATTGAATTTCAAACCATTAACATACCTTGCCACCTTTTCTTTAGAAAGTTCTCTATGCCCAGACTGAATTGTTAACTTATAAAACTCCTCGGTATAATCTTCCCTCAGTCATTTCCTTCTATTTCAGATTCTGCAATTTCTTAAACAACTCAAGTTCATAGTCAGCAGGGATGAACTTAGCTTTCAATTTTGCCACCATCAACCTCCACCGATTGATTTTCATTTCACCTTCTTCCTCTCTGTCTCTCTGCAATTCTTTCCACCATAATGCAACATGTCCTTTCAATTTTGTCTGTGCCAAGCTCACTCTAAGAGGATCTTCAATGTCTTCTAGCTCAAAGTAATCTTCCAACTCACCGATCCAATCAATTAGGTCCTCGGGTTTCAATGTACCTGAGAAATTATAAATCTCCATTCGGTAAGATGTACTCAACCGAGCTCTAGGTCTTTGCAATCGATCAGTCCTGTCTCCGCCAGATCTATCCATTCGGTCAGCTCTATCATCACCACTAGATCCAATAGCTTCAAAGTCTTCAACAACTTCCTCATAACCATCATCAGTTCCAAGATTCCTTCGCATACCAACAAAAGCCCTCATAATCTCGGTGACCATTTCATTTTTCATTAACATCATCTTAGATCTGACATCTGATTTCAATTTCTTTGTTATCTTTGTTTCCACAGCATCACAAAGATCTTCAATCGCCCTAGGGTCCAATCTTCTCGGAGGCATCTCCAAAGATTTTCAGAAACTCAACTTTCGCACGGAACAACCCAATCAAGCTTCAGCTCAAATAGGTCAACTTCTTCCCAACAAGATCAAACTTTGCTCTGATACCACCTGACTCAGTCATGGTCGGAGAATCCCCATGGGAGATGTCCAAACATGCAGCCAACAAAGTCACACAGCGAAAAACAACAACTCAACAATCTCTGATAGAGAATACAACTTTCATTCATCAATAACCGAGTATTACATGCAGCATGCCAAGTTGTAAGGCCTTCTCAGTTACGGCCAAATACATCAGCAATACAATATAGTTCTCGCAGGATCCAACAATCACCTAGCTAGCCCAGATCTTCAATACATCAGAAACTGGTAGAAACTCAAAGGTAGATCTAAACTTGTGCTTGCAAGCCACCAAGCAATCTCCTTGTCTCCTAAGCACACAAACTACTAGCTCTGCTATTACAATTATCAGATCTTCTATCTAGTCAACCTCCTCTTTTTTAAACACTACCCATGCCCACCTTTTATACTACTCAGCCACAAGTCGGCTTTACAACAATAATTAATTACAAAACCTAGTTGGCTTCAAGAACGAACACCTCAAATAGTTCTCCATCAGTCTGCCAACTACAAGCATTAAATCCACATAAAAGAATGCAACACGTCAGATTTAGGTCCCCACACGTCCAACGGTCAATCCATAACTCGAGGAGCGACCCAAATTAAATTCACCAGTTGGCCAAGCCGATTCATCTAAACAAACAAGTCGGTCAGCAAGAGCACCGAGCGCCAGTACTAGTCGGTAACATAACACCGAGACCCAGTCGGTAACCAAGCAACCAACACACTAAGTCACTGAGTCCGTTGGTAACATATCACCGAGCTCTAATCGGTAACCGAGCACAAATTTCTTCCACCGAGCAACAAATATACCGAAGTGACCACCATCCACCGAGCTCCATTGGTGAAGCCCAAACAACTTCCAACCAAGAACTAACACAAAGAGACCGAGAATCTCAGGTCTCCAACCGAGATACAATAGAAATCCAAAACCAAACACAAACATATTTTTGGTTGATATAGGATTGCCAACTACCCCAGGATGCTCCTGCATCACATTTAAGCAGTACTCCATCAATATTCCTCCACCATAATTTCCCTGTAATAATGGTGTACCTAATTGCATGCAGTTTGAGAGTCCTTTTACTATCATCCATTTCCTTTGGGCATTTCATCCTTTGTAGGTAAAGGATAATATTATCATACCACTGGCAACCATCCATGTCACATAGATATGCCCTATGTTCATCTGCAACTTGATTAATCTGGTTAGCATCAAGATTTGACTCAGCCATTAATTTAGCCAATCCTTGGCCTCTAACCAGCTTTGTGATTTGGATCTCATTGTTAAACTCTTGGATCCTATTGATCCACCTACACCTTTGCCTTGAGATCTCTTGTTGAGTGAAGATGTCTTTAACTGCTGCATTGGGAACATATGCAACTACTGTTGCTCCTATCATGTAACATCTGAAAGCTTTAACTGCTGTTGCTCCAAAAATGGTTAAAATTTGTATGGAAATAAAATTTCCACTCTCAAGATGCTCAAAATCCCAATAGATGAAGAATTTTCCCTTGAAAAATCATGAAAATCCAGATAGGGGTTGATTTTCCATTCATGAGGAGGTATTTGCAACAAAAAAACTGAGTGTTGGATCAATTTGTCCAGATGGAGGTTGATTTTCGTCTTCTAGATATCAAGAACAAGGAACAAAATTAAGAGTCCAGATGCACAGCAATTTTCCACTGGACTTTATATTTAGAAAATTTTAAGGGAATTACCTTATCCAGATAGATATGGATTTTCCCCTTTGTCCCAATGGAGATGATTTTTCACACTTTGATAGTATTTGAGCCTCAAAGTCAGGGAAATCCCGATGGAAGAAGAATTTCCCTTTGTTCAGATGAACATGCAATCTCCCCAAGTCCAAATGAGGATTGATTTTCCCTTGAAGGCTATTATGGATGAGTGAAAAATGTTAAGTATGGAGATTATTATTGTCCCTACAGGGGTCGATTTTCCCCTTATGGATAATAAAATGAAGCAAAATGGAATCCAGATGGGGGTCGAATTTCCCCACTGTGGATAGATCAAGGTGAAAATGCTAAGTGTGAAGGTGGAATTTAATCCACATGAAGGTTGAATTCCCTCTTGGACAAGGAAATGAAATAAAATGGAATCCACATGGAGATTGATTTCCCATTTGATGAAAATATGAAATGAAATTTTATGAGATGTAAGGGAAATTAATTAAATGAAACTTGAACGAGTTTCAAGGTGAAAGTTTTTTAATCCCCCACTGGCTGTGTGGGGGATAATTCAATCCAAAACTCCTTTAAAAACGGCTCCAAGAGCAATAAGGAAATACAAGATTAATGATGGATTGACTTTAAAGGTCAAAGGTGATCCAAGCAAGGGCCAAGTAGCTGATAAGAAAATCGTACAAGCATAAGGAACTGGAAATTGAACCATGGAAAATGAATCAGCTGTGATTAAAAAGTCTGATATAGTATGGTTGCTGGGGTAAAAATCAGAATTTCCTTTAACCCCCAAAGAGGAAATCCAGAAGGTGAGTTGACAAAATACACGAGTTATCAGATTAAAATATGAAAATTTCTCTATAGGGGTCGATTTTGCAAGAAAATGATTAGATTTTTTCCATCCACCAAATCAACCCAAGATTGGTCGCAGGTTCATTGGAGGGCAAAAATCAGAATTTCAAGGCTAAGATGGAGCAGCCAAGAGGCTGAGAATGCACAAATATGCAGACCCAAAAGTCTGAAAATCATAAGAGGTTTGATTTTTTTTGAAAAATCCTAAGTTGTTCCCAAGTCATTGAATCTTGTTGGCATTCATTGCAGACCCTCTTTGAGGATTAAATCTAAATTCCAGGACCACAGGAGGCTGAAAAAGTGTTAGTTTTCAGACTAAGTCTGAAACTTCTCCTAACGGGCAATTTTTGCAAAATTCATAGTAAGTTCATAACTTGTCCAATTGAATCAAGGATCATTGTTGAGTCTTACGGAATTGGTCTTGTGCAGAAAACATCAAGTTTAGAAGGCAAAAGCATCCAAAGAGGGTATGTTTCAGAATTTGTCCTTAGAAATCAGAATTTCACATATTGATTAAAAAGTGTTTGTTGCTCATGTTTGGCTTATAATCGGATTTCTAACTCATGTTGGAACCTTTGTTCATTAGTTGAAATGCATTTGTCATGGTGTTAGGACCGATCTAGGGATGTTTTCAAACTTATTATATGCAGTTCTCAGAAAATCAGAGTTTATACTTTTATGACAAGGTCTAATATTTCCATTTTGAAGTTAATTTTTGGTCATCTAAAAGTGTGGTTTGCAAGTTCTTGAGGTCTAATTATACATAGTTGTAGACTAAGTCCACAGACTTGTCTTCAGAAATTGATGACTTCAAAGATTCTTAGATTAAGGCAATTGAGGGTTAATTTGTTCATTATGGTATTGTCCTTAATTCCATATTTCATTTGCAGCCAATAAGAGCAAATTTTTTAAGTCTTGGAGTTGAACTTAAGGATAAAATCAAAGGTTTAAAAGTCTGAAATCAGTCTCTCTGTTTAATCCACTATGCTGTACTGACTTTGAGCTTTAAACGGGGATATGGCGGAGAACAAAGGGATAACAGCAAGGAAGGTGTTGATAAATAAGTTATCAAGGGGATTCTATCCTAAATCCCTAATATTCTCCAAGTGGAAGAAGGTTGTGGATACGAGTCACGACTATGGAACATCTAGACATGGGGGGAATGAAGCGAAGGATGTTTAAAACAAAGGAGCACTTAGCTTCAGACATGGCAGTTAACATAATGAGAAGTGGCATCTACCATGCAATTGGATTTCCATTCGTCATTTAGTGCAATGAGCATTAGTGGAATATGCAAGGCATTATGACTCAAAAACCAGGACAATCCGAGCTAATGGAAGGGTGTTTGGCATTCCTAGGAGGAGAGGCTGTGAGAGAGACCTTTGGGATCCCATATTACCCAAGGATGCGGATAAGGACTAGGGAAGAGGCACACATATTGTTTGAGAAGAGACATGAAGCTTGCATGGACATCATTAATAAGAGTTGGGTTAACGAACTGAGAAAACATCATTCAAAGTTACCCAAGAAGCTTGTAAATGAGGACTTCAAGGATGAGTATAGTGGTATGATTTTCATGCTGAATAGGATAATGGGAACACCCCAAGGAGCTATGTTCGAAACTTGGATGTTTTACTTCATAGAGGAAGTGTCAATAGGAATTGTGATGATGAATTGGGCTAGGATGATTAGTGACAATTTGGACACAATTAAGGAATTAAAAAAACACTTGAACATCACATGATCACTGCAGGGTGAACTACATAGGAGGTTATCTAAGGAGGCTATGACATTGATTGCGAAGTATCGATATTGGTATATCTAATTCCCCACTTTCACTTACATAAGGATCTAAGGATTTTCTTCAAAACCTTACAAACTTCCTGAGTATCCTACAGACAAGATGGTCTTGTTGGAGGTAGTAAGGTAGTTGTCAGAGTTTGACTATATGCAAAAGAAGCATAAACAGGGAATGCTTTCCTCTATTACATTGGGTAAAAGGTTTGAGACATGTCCTTCACTACATGAAAGAAAGACAATTAATATGGAGTTACAATTCTATTAGCAAGGAAAGAGTTTGATCTATTCTAAAAAAATCCATACTTAGAAGGGAAAGAGATACATGCATAAGATAGACATTGAGAACTATTAGGCAAATTTAATGGACGAATATGCTATAAGGAGAAAGATGTGGTCCAGAATGTCAACTGCTTTCATAAGGAAGTGTAGCATTTTCCCTTTTCCTGATCCATAAGTAGATAAACAGGTTGAGGAAACAAGGTGTTACTTTCACATATGGAAGGATGTAGAATGAAGAGTCTTCCTCAAAAGGAGATGAAAGGACCATTGATACTTCAAGATTGCATAATGAGGATGAAGGAAAAACCTCAAAGAAAAGGGACAATGTGGTCGAGGCATCGCAAGCAACAAGTGAGAGAACTACTAGTAAGGAACCCAAAAGTAAAAGGCACAAGTCTACCACATCTACTTCCACTACTAGTTTTTCATCAATAAGGGAAGTAGAGATGCAAGATAAGCAGCAGAGTTCAAAACAAGGTGGAGACAACCTAGTCTCAACACATAAGAGGTTGATGATGAGATTATTTCAACTTTGAAAGGACTTAATGAGGATGAACAACTAGATGATGACATGGATTTCTCCATGGTTCTTGATTGGTTGAGGGAGAGCATGAAGAAAAGGAGAAGAGTAGGGGAAGTACTCCCGTTGGATGACACTGACATGTTACTGAACAAGATTGGCAAGGTGAAGGAAGCTAAACAAGTGAAGAAAATTCATAATATCACTAAAGATTCATCAGGAACTCGCACTTTGCATATGGTCTCCTAGTTGGTGATAAGATTAGAGATGAGATCACTCCAAATGACTACCACATCACCTCAGTAGACATTGGGCAAACCACTAATAAACAAGAATTTTAGGAATATTGAGGGATATTATAGATGCAATTGTGGAAAGAATGGATAAGTCAAAAAAGAAGAAAAAACACTAGAATTGGAGAATATAATGTTGAAGGAGTACATAAACAAGCACATAAATCCAGCAAGACATGAGAGTGTTGCACTTGTTCGATATGTCCCCACTTCTATGGAGTCACATGGTACTTATGATGTAATGAAGAACACCTATCAGGAGGTAAGGGAATGGGCTAGTGAAAGCATGAAACAGGCAGACGATTTCCTTACTAGGATGGTTCAAGAATATGGGAGGACTACATTGTTGATGGATAAGGTCCAAGGATTAGAGGAGACATGGAAAGAATTTCAGCCAGTTAGAGACAAGATGATTCCTAGTCTTAAGGCATTGAAGGGTGTCCCTATATCAGTTTTGAATTCGAGGAGTAATTGAGAGAGGAAGTGCATATGACTTTGGTCATTAGTATCATTCCTTATGCATAAGGAGCTCTACATTTGAGCATGCACAGGTTGATTGTCTTGATATTGAGGGCCCTTTCCTTGAGATACATTCAAAGGTCCTTCTTGCAATCAAGGAATTACTTGGCCTTGACATTGATGCTTCCAGTGAATTGGATTTGGAGAAGTTAAAAGAAGAGATAGAAACAATCTACTTGAAGGATATGGACTCTATTGTGAAGAGTCAGTTGAATGGTTTTCTTTCCCTGATGATTTCCATTAATGATTTGTAGAGACATACTTTAGATTGGGATAGCATACTTGATACCTGCATGGAGAAGAGGTCATTGAAGTACAACATAACAGCCTACCCAGTATTGGCATGGATGAACTTAGTGCAATTATGGTTAAGTTCATTGAATTTGCTAGAAGGTAGAAAGATAAGGGGGTGCGTCTCTTGGATGATGAGTTGTACGATGACTAGGCATCCTCTTTTTTTATTGGTCCTCTTGCCATTGAATTTTCTCATTGGCTTATATTGTGGTGCTTTATTCTCATTGTCTATTTGTGGTAGCCCTAATTAGGGTTTACTATGAGTAAATTTGGATCGTTGATTCTAATTTAATCTTGGTCGTTCATTGTAAGTGGGGCTCCTATATAAACCCCATTCCTCTCATTTGTTTAAGGGAGATTGTTGGAGAATTGTTGCAAATATACTGTCAAATTAGCTCTATATTCATTGTTGTGTTGTGCATGGTAAATACTTGTGATCCTTTTGGAGTATTGCATGGTGATCTACATTCCTCACTTAGAATAGATTTGATTTTAAATATTTGGTTAAAATTTGCTTTGAGTTGTTTAGTTGGATAAAAAAATTGTGAATGCATTCTTGCTTGGCTCGATCATAGTCCAAACCACTAGCTGCTTACTGATTGTAAGTCTTGCCTTGCGTGGTCGAATGACATTATTAGGAATATAACTTCAATTGGTACTTGCTCTTTGATTTGCATCCATAGATGTGATTGATGAAATGGTAGTAATTTGAACATCTTTCGAACACACCTTAGAAGATTGCACTAGGTGAGTGAAGTTGATGACAAGACTGCATCTAGTAGAGTCCAAGGATACTCACTCTTCTTTGCATCCTTAAGTAGAAGGAGTAGAAGTAGCTTAGATTAGTAAGTTTATTTTCATTGCATTTCGTAAGTTGGAATATATTTTCATTGCACATTGTGAAGCCATATTATCCAAGATCAAATTGACAAAGTCCTAGTGAACTAGCGTAAGTCCCCTCGTGATACCAGCATATCACATCATAAAACTGAGTGAAAGTCCACAATAAGAGGGAACCTTGAGGTTGTCTCAATTGATCACACAATCTGTATACATTGTTTAGCATATGAGCATCCTTATTCAAGAGAGAGTTGAAGATTCAACATTTCATCCTGGAATACTAAGCATTCGATTTTGCATGTTGTAGTGGCATAAAACTCACATCAACAACTCTTAGAGCTGTAATGAATTGAACTGATCTTATGCTCAAATGGGCAAATTTCACTTTAGATAACCATTCATTCTCTGGATACTGTTTTCCTTCACATCTTACCAAATACTTTTAATTTTTTTTTTTGTTTCTAATATTCTTCAAAACCCTTTCTTGATAGTATTTTATCAATCTTTTTTCTCTATCTCGTTATGAAATTCGGTCAATTTAATACACAACATTTGTAATATTCTCATTATCTATAGAAACACTATCATTTCTTGCATGTGGGTGTAGATTAGCAACATTGAAGATTGGTGAAGTATATTTTCCTAGTGGAAGAGCAACCTTATATGCATTATTCAAATAATTTTTATGCAAAATTTTGCAGGGCCCAATTTTCATGTATTTCAATTAATTATAGGCTCCCTTGGGAAATTGTTCTTTCCATATAAATACCATGATTGAAGTATTGATTGCAAATGATTCGACTCTCCTTTTCTCACCATCCAATTCCTTGTATTTTAAATCACTTTATTGAATTTGCTCTTATTTTCCCATGCAATTGTTGAATATATTTTGTGAAGTCTTTGGCCTTTGCTTTTGTTCTGTTAGCAACCACCCTTATCAAATCTATGATTCCCTTTGGAGATCTCCCATATACACTATGGAACAAGGAAACACCAGTTGACCTATTAATTAAATTATTATATGTGAGCTCTGCCTGGGTAAGGACCAAATTCAACTAAGTAGGTCAATCTCCAACTAAACTTTTAAGTAGATTGCCAAGACTCCTATTAACTACCTTTGTCTATTAGTTTGGGGATGATGAGCAAGACTGAAATCTTATCTAGTACCCAATCTTTTCCATAACATCCTCCAGAAATTATTCATAAACCTAGTATTCCTATCAGAAGTAATACTTCAAGATAAATCATGCGACCTTATCAGATTTTGGAAAAATAATCTAGAAAGTTTGATGCATCATTGGTTTTGTCATATGGTCTTAAGTGAGCCATACTGGGGAACTTGTCCACTACTACGAAGTGCTATCATTTCCCTTTTGAGTTAGTGATAATCCCAAAACAAAATCCATAGTAATGTCTTTCCATTGTCCATTTGCAGTAGGCAAAAATATACAAAATGCTTGTGGAAAGGTTTTGTCCCTTCCAAAATGAATACTAGGATCTCCATTCATTTCCTTCATGAGATCCTTCCTCATAGAGTGTTGGGGTATACATATTTGTTGATTTTGAAACAAAAAAATCCTTCTTGAATAAAGAGGTCCTTAGATTCCTTGGCATCTTGATACGCTCTCTATAATCTTTAGTAGCAATATCCTTAGGCTTAGTGCATCAGGTACTCTATTTGATTGTCCAAACTTATGTTTGAAAACAAGAGGATAAGTTTGTAGGTATTCAACCCACCTCATTTTTCTTTGATTCAATTTCAATTGGCTGTTCGCTTCGTTTAATGCTTGGCGATCTGTATGGAGAACAAATTCTTTAGGCTATAAATAGTGCCTCAATTTCTTCAATGCTTGGATGATGGCAGAGAACTTTTGGTTGTAAACATAATACTTCTTTTTTGCCTCATTTAATTTCTCATTGAAGAAGGTTATAGGTATGCCTTGACTAAACACAGCTCCAATAGCCTTCACACCCACATCTTAATCCACTTGAAATACTTTCTTAAGATCAATATACTTAGACTTAGTGCAACAACTATTCTATTTGATTGTCAAAATCTATTTCTAAACAAAAGAGTAGCTTTGTTGATATTCAGCCCCCCTGAATGATGGTGTAGAACTCTTGGTCATAAACATAATACTTCTGATTCTCATTTTATTTCTTACTAAAGAAGGCTATAGGTCTGCCTTTTTGACTTAATGCACCTCCATTAGCCTTCCCACTTGCATCACAACCCACTTGAAACACTTCCCTAATAGCCTGTTTTATTACCTTTTTTTTCAAAATCTAAAAACTTTTGCTTATGCTGCCCATTTAAATATGTTCTTCTTCATGCATGAGGTTAATGGTGCAAACATTCCACTAAAGTGTCTTACGAATTTGTTGGCGAACAGATTTGTTTCCTACAGAATTTACACTATTAACAATGACTCATGCCCTTTTAGGAAACATTCCCGCTCACAACAGTTGGGTAAGCAATCATATTTTGCTTTGCCTCTGAATTTTATTAGGTACAGCTCCCTCAATTGATTTTCAATGAATCAAACTACACTAAAATTCAAGTATGCTTTTTACCAGAAAGCACGTAAGGCTTAGTGCATCCAATCATCAACATGAATTTGAACACATGAAGTATATGGTTACTAAATGAAATCATACAGGAAACGACAGTTTTCTGCAATTTTGCATATTTCTTCTAACACATGACTAATAAATGCTCAATCAGCAACACAAATAAATATTCAGATTCATCCACATAAACTGGAAAGTAAACGAATTTATCAATAAGTTCTATCTGTCACACAGGAAGATATAAGTATAATATAAACACACTGATTTATATTAGTATCGATCAATCCAATACACTTTCATTCACAGATCAAAGTCTTCCAGTTTAAATCCCAAAAGAAAATCCACGAGATCTATCTATTGTATTACTAACAGAGTCTGATTTAAAGCCAAAAATTCTGAACTTTAAACATTCGTTCATCCCAACATTTATACCGTAGTTTAACCATAACTAAACTTTTAAAAGTACCTGCGGTTTTAGAAGAACCTCAGGTTAGAGAAAATCAGTTTTTAAAACTAAATTAACGTAGCTATGGGATAAACATCCCCAGTCTCAGGAAGTGCATTAAAAAATAGAAAAATTAAGATTAAGCCACACGTGACGACTTCTTGCTTGCAGATTCTCTGGACTCTCCCCCTGCATTCCGCTCCGTCTTCGATTCTTTGTAGGTGTTCGTGAGTTGTTGAGCGAAGGATGGGTTCAGCGTCTTGATGGATGGCATTCGCTGTTTCCAATCATCATTTTCCCATTTCATTTCACCGAGCCTATGCACATGCGCTGGTAACTACTCATCAAGCAGGAAAAGCATGGACTCGACCTTTGCCAGTTTGGAGAACTGCTCTGCCTTAGGGGTTCTTTTGTCCTTTAGCTCAATGGTTGTTTTCTTAAATGCCTTGACCACCGCATCCGTGTCGTGTTCAACTGTACCATCATGCCAGATGTAGGTGGCATTGATGCACTTCATATCACTGTCTAGACGTTTGGCCAACATCTGTAGCTCCCTTTACATTTTCACGAAGTCTTGACGCCCAACTTTAGTCACAGTGTTCCTCCAATCTATATCCTTTTTGTAAATGGCTAGTCTAGCTTCATCCATCTCTTTCATGGGTTTTTCGGAGAGGAACTTGTGTACCCATACTTTTGAACTTCATGGATCCGTAGAGCTATTTTAGTCCATTTTTCTTCCTCATTCTCCAAGGCTGACATCTGTCTTTGAACCTCAGTTAGTATTTCTGTGAGCTCATTATAGACAGCTCTAGAATCAAGGATGCACTGTTCACCATCCTTGATTATATCTTCAACTCATTTATCAAAAGCCTCAAACAACATTTTACCTCTTTGAATTTGACTAAGCATTTTCTGATTATCAGGGGATGTTGGATCAAAGGACTGTGGTGCCTAGGCAATTGGATGAGGACTTGAGCTGTTAATAGCATCCACATAGGTGGCCAAGGCCTTGATCGTTTGTTTCATTTCTTTCTTTTCTTTTCCATCCTTCTAGGACCTGGTTAGCATTTTTTTAGCGGATATCTCAAAATGGTGATTATCTGCTTCTGTATTAGCAGTACCCAGATTAACTTTTTCAACTGAGAAATCATCAACGGAGGGATCCGTAACTTCTTTTGTGATAGGCTTGGCCACCTCAGCTATCCAATTCCATGGTTTTGGATCAATATCAATCCTAGATTTAGTCTTCAGTTTCTTAGGTTTTACCTCCTTACTGGCGTATTTGCTCACCATGTCACCAACTAGGATTGTCACGGGGGCTAGGCTCCTTTTCTTGCTAATGCTAGTGGTTAACCAAGTGGGAGTGCCCTCTGTCGACATGGTGGCAGTGTCAGGCTTAGTAGGGGTGGCACTCACCAAAGCTATTGCATCTGAATCAGAGGGAAAGTTCACAGAATCCATGGGCAAGTGATGCTGTCCCTGCTCTTCTCCCGAATCCAAATCTATTATCACCTCAGCTCCTGAATCTTTCTTCTTATGAGCTTTTGATCTTGATCTAGACACTTGAGCAGTGGATTTCACGGTCACGGGACTCTTCGGTTCTTTGCTACCTGAGGATCCCTATGGCTTCTTCTTGATTTTGCTTGCATCACAAGATTCAACATTAGCATCAGAAGATGTGGCTGACCAGGGAGATTTGATTTTCCCTTAGGGACTGGATTTCCTAGAGTCTTTGTTTCCCTTTATTTTCTTTTGTTTAAGCCATAGTTCAGTTCTCCACATGACATTGGATGTTTTCACGTCAATATCATCTTTTTCCTCTTTGAC
The DNA here is from genome assembly GCA_027943335.1 of Chamaecyparis obtusa. Classification (NCBI taxonomy): domain Eukaryota; kingdom Viridiplantae; phylum Streptophyta; class Pinopsida; order Cupressales; family Cupressaceae; genus Chamaecyparis; species Chamaecyparis obtusa. The sequence continues at coordinate 1,836,526 of BSBK01001346.1, read as the reverse complement.
CTAGTTAACCTCGGGTAGGGGATGATTCTTCACTTCCTCAAATTTAGGATCAACTACTTCCTCATTGTCACTGTGAACATGAGAAACATCTAATCCTAATCTTAGGTCTTGTATCTGCTGTAGACTGAACCTGCTCTAATGTCTTTCCCTGACATCCAATTTGTCTGTACAATCTTCCCAGTAGTCTTCTAAATGACTCATGGTCTGAAACTGATCACAGAGGTTCAAATGTTGGCGAGCATACCCCTTATTATCAAAACCTTGCCTTGCATGATAGTACTTGAACTCAAATCTGTTCAAATCATAGCTAATGCCCACAGCATCTGAGAAGGTTTTACAAGAATAGAATCCCAGTTCCAAAGTAAGAGAGTATCATGCTCTCTCTCAGGCAGATACTTCTTGATCACTGTCACCAATTGTCTACAAACCTCTGCCAAAATAAAACAGTCCATAGCATACCTTGGCAATTTGGTAGGTCTGCCCTCATATCCTCCAACACGAATGTAAGTAAAGTGTGGGTATTGGATATAGTAGCTTCCGTAAATGCTAATGAATTGCTTGGCTTTGTCTGAGATCCTTTTTAGTGTTAAGCCAATGACTTCAAACAATAACCTTACTGTGAAGATATCATTCAATCTCCTGTAATTTTCCAAAACCCAATCTCTCTGTATCAATGGGTAATAGTAAATACTCATATATGTTAATCCCGTGGGACCACGCTCATGAGGTAAACCTATTAATTCTCTAGTGCAAGCAAGGCAATAGATCAAATAGGATGACATGAAGAAGTTTTGTGAGCTGAGACAGGCTAAATTCAATTGCTCTGCCATGGCTTCAACAATTACTTCCCCCTAGTCAATCCGCTGTTGTCCCTCCAAAATTAGCTGAATAAAGTAGTACATCCATCCAGAGAAAAGCTTAGCACAATCTGACCCTTTTACCCTATGTAGCAGTACTACCAGGTCCTGTACATATGGCTTCATGTGATCATCAGTAAGTGGTCTTGGCAACCTGGAACCCCCCTTTTGGAATTTGAGTAACCAACTATGGGCTATAATGTTCATATAGGCGAATTGCTCCTCATACTTATGAGCTGACATAATGGGGTTATAGTCTGAATAGACTTCCTGTTCCGGGATTTTTAGGGCAGAAATAATTGTGTCCCTATTGATGGATAGCAGTATATCTCCATTATCTTTGCAAATGCATTGATGTCTAGCGTCATATTTGTTCACGCACTCTCTTACTAGCTCGGGACATGCAACCACTAAAGGAAATGTGGCAACTTCCACAAGATCGCTTTCAACAATTTCTTGGGTAAAAGGCTTGTCCAGTGAATACCTAAGCCTATTCTTAAATTCTTCTATGTCAAAGCTGGCTAGGGAGGTGTCACCGTATATTGGGGACTGATAAACCAAGTCTAGTGCATTATCAAAAATTTGAAATGCAGACCTCATTCTATCGGTCCTATCTTAATTAACAGAGGAGGGATGTAATGTAAACCAGAATTCAACAGTAGTGAAGGATTACAGAACTCACCTTGATGACTGAAAACACTGCAGAGCTCCTACCTAACAACCCAGAAAAAGCCTTCTACGCTCTGCTACTTGCTGCTGATAATTTAAGAAAAGAATTTACCAAAATTTCTTTTTAAAACAACTCACCTCATGGAAAATCTCGGAAATTTAATTGCCAAGTCTGTTGCCCATGCGAAATAATGGCGAGGTGACAGTTGGGAATGTAAATATTAATTAACTGTTAAGTCTCCATACACCTCTTTTAATCATGATTACCTCTTTTTAAATAGCTCGCCTTTCCATAAATCCTTTGAGCTCTTACGTGTGTCCCGTCAAATCACTTTATTCCACCTCACCTCATCATTCACATTTCTCCTCCGGACGTGGTCACACATCATTCGTACTCCTCTGAACCCGATTGAACCTGAGTGAACAGGGTTCAAATCAGTTCACTACCTTTTAAGGGTTCAAATCAGGTCACTATGTTGCTACTCGGGACATAACTGACATGAGGCTGACGCGGCCATTTGAACAAGGGGACATGAACCCGATGAACTAAGGTGAAGCTTTAGAAAACTGGTTTAAAGGGTTCGCAGAGTTACGAGGTGGTTCAATATAGTTGTTGATAGACTCTTTTAAGGAAAGCTTTGAAAACGATTGAACTGGGGTGAACCCTTGAACCGCGTTGAACCACTTTGAACTTGGTTTGACTTGGTTCAACAAGTTCATCGAAACCGAGTTAAACTTAGATTTTTTCGAAGGTTGGGGAAATGAGACTAAGGATAATGAATAAAAACAGGGCGACTTAAAGGGGGGCCAACAAAATTTTATATAAAAACTAGCCAATCTTGGCAAGTGTCTTATCTCAACAGCACTTTTCAGCATAGACCACTCCCATATTACAACTACCTTTGAAAGATCTATATTCAACCCTTCATTAGATATCACAAAACCAAAATATATCAGTTCTTCCTTAAGAAATGAGCACTTCAGATTAATCAATCTCACCAGTTCCAATTTTTCAAAATATATGTCAAATGTTGCAGCTGTTCATCCTTAGTTTTGCTAAATACCAATACATGATCAAGATAAAGCACAACAAAACTCTCCATAAATGGTTTTAGTACCTTATTTATTAATCTGATGAAGATACTAGGGGCATTGGTTAATCCAAAGGGTGTCATTAACCATTCATAAAATCCATCTTTAGTTCTAAAATTAGTTTTCAACTGATTGCCCTCTCTTATTTAATTTGATGATATCCATTTTTTAAAATAATGTTAGAGAATTATTTAGCAGCACTTAGATATTCTAATAAATCATCCATTCTGGGTAAGGGAAATTTATACTGAATGGTGATCTTATTTATAGTGCGCTCTAATCAATGCACATTCTCTATTCACTGCCCTTTGGTGTTAGAATTGCTGGAGATGCACACAGACCAAGCTTTTCTTTATAGGCCCTTGTCTAATAAATTATGTACCTGGTCTGTTCAATTCTGCAGTCATCTTTGTATCCATTCAGTGGGGTGCCTTGTTGGGTTGCTAGCTCCTGGAATTATATCCATTTGATGTGAGATTTTCCTCACAGGCAACAATCCTGTAGACAAGTCCTTAGAGACAATTTTTGCACAATCTTGCACTATATTTGCAACTTCTATTGGAATCCATCTTTGTTAGGTTCTTGGGGAAACACCACATCAAATACCTTGGTCTTTTTAATTGCTTTTAAAAGTCACTTGATGGTAACTCTACTTCACCTTTGGACTCTTCTATTCCTTTCATTGACAGTAGCTCATACCTCTTGCCATCTTTGGTCGCCGTAACACTATTTTTCCTCCCATCATGTACAACATTCCTATCATATTGCCAAGGCCTTACCAAGAGAACATGACATGCATGCATTGGAATACCATCACATCATACCTTATCACTGTACTCATCAATATTAAAATTTTATCTTGCATTGATCAGACACCAGGACTTGATGGGCCATTTGCAGGAATGGAACTTTGTATTGATTTTGCCACCATTAATTTTTAATTCCAATTTCTCCAGTATTTCTGTATATACCAAGTTGTCTGTGTTACCGCTGTCTATAATTAGTCTTCAGCCTTAGACTTACATTTAGTTCTGTATATTCTTATTATTTGTCATGGATCAGCTCCTTGCTTCTTTGGTTTCAAAAGTTCCCTTATCGGCAATAAATTTCTTCATTTTTTAATTCTATGACTGCAGCCATATCATCTTGTATTATTTTGCTTGAGCAACAGCAGTTCTTTTGCCACTCCTATTTTCTTTATTAGTTTGTAGATATTCATATGCTTGATGCCCATGTGGTCCACAGTAGTAGAAAGTGGTATTGAATCCTTGATCACATCCTTGTGATCCAAATCCTCTTCCTCTTGAAGCCTGTAGGCTTTGTTGCTTAAGTAGTAGAACCACGGTCAGTAGGTTATGACCAAAATCCTCCTCTTTAGGAGCTACTTGCACCATCCTACTCCTTTTTGTTGGAGTTTTGTCCACATCCAACTAATCGCTTGCCATGACCTCTACTGCTATCATAACTTTGTTGTTCTTTTATGCTTAACCTATCTTAAGCCTTTAATGCATATTGGTATGTATCCTCTAGTGATTGAATACTAAGCATACCAATTTAATCTTGAATTGTTAGTGTCAACCCATTAATATACGTGGAAACTTTTTCGTCAATCTCTTTAATTTGGGCAGCTTTGATTGTCAATTTATAGAATTCTTGTGTATTCTTTCACACTCAATTCCTTTGGAAGAAGATTTGCAACTTAAATAAAATAATAGAATAATCAGAATGCAAAAATTTATGTTTCAAACTTATTTACTATTTTATCCCATACTTCGATTCTTTTGGTTTCCTCTACAAACTCTTTCTTGTTGTACTTGGTCCCACTGTAATGATGCATGTCCCTTCAATTTAGGAACAGTAACCATAACCTTTTTGGGGTCTTCAATTTGCTCCGAATCAAAATACTTCTCTATGTGTGATATCCAGTTGATCAGCATTTCTAGATTCAAACTACTAGCATTATTGGGTCAATCTATTCTAGGCGTGCTTCCTATTTTAGGAATAGCCCTGATTATTCTTTCTCTAGGCCCTTCCTTTTCCTCTTTTTCTGCTTCCTCTTCATTTTTTTGGATCACTCACTTCTGCCTCTACTCTTCTTTGTTGGGTAGTTTCCATGGCTTCCTTTTGGGGGTGTTCAATTTGCTCCGAATCAAAATACTTCTCTACGTGTGATATCCAGTTGATCAGCATTTCTAGATTCAAACTACTAGCATTATTGGGTCAATCTATTCTAGGCTTGCTTCCTATTTTAGGAATAGCCCTGATTATTCCTTCTCCAGGCCCTTCCTTTTCCTCTTTTTCTGCTTCCTCTCCATTTTTTTGGATCACTCACTTCTGCCTCTACTCTTCTTTGTCGGGTAGTTTCCATGGCTTCCAGTTGAGCCTATATGCCTTTGATGGCTCCTAGTAACTCATGTTTCTAATATTACTAGGGCATCTTCCACCCCAAACAGGAACACCTCTTCTTCCATTTCTATGAGCGATTCTTCAACTACCAACTTCTTAGTATGCTCTGATATCACACAGTGGAACCGCTGAAGTGGTTCAACAAATTCCAAGGATTGCATACCAGAATTACATAGCAGTAACAAACATGACGTAGAATTAATTAAAATGTTTCAGATTTCAAGTTCAGAGCCAATAAGGTTCAGCCTTAACACAATACATATTAACGATACAGCCACACAGGCAGTGATAGCAATTACAATGAACTAAAACAAAAACTGGAAAACTGGAAAATTTGGCTTACAAACGTAGTAAGAAATTTCTGCCAATATAAAAAACAGTCTGCCTAAGAACTGGGTCACACAGGCCTACACTTTTGCTGATGAATTTGCAGCCAATATACTCTTATGCTGATTGTTATGAAGCCAATCTTCTCTTCTGTAGTCAAGGTCATTGTTGCAAGCACTGATGTTGTCGGGATGAGTGGTTGTACGGGTTGTCATATAATAAAATATTATGTTAATCTCGGTTGTTAGTAACCGGGAGGTTAGATAGTTACGACGCGATGGTTCGGTCGTGTCCCTTCGGATGTTATATGTATGAACTTGTCCCTTTGACGAGGACACGATTGTTATATACGGAAACTCTTGTGATTACATCAATACAATAGTCTTTTATATTACATGCTGAGTATTTGACTGTGTCTATGCAATTACTGTCTATATTGATGTAATCACAAGAGTTTCTGTACATAACAATTGTGTCCTCGTCAAAGGGACAAGTTCATACATATAACATCCGAAGGGACACGACCGAACTGTCGCGTCGTAACTGTCTAACCTCTCGGTTACTAACAACCGAGATTAACATAATACTTTATTACATGACAACCCGTACAACCACTTATCCCGACAACAAGCACTGGGAGGCAGTCCTTTATTTACGCAGACGACGCTGTCTCAAATATTGCATAGTTATCCTTTTTTAATAGGCTCTGTATCCACAGTTTGGAAACTTCTTGAATTGATGAAGGATGGATAAAAGCTAAGTTGCCTGTTTGGGTTTGGGTTCAAGTTTGATTTGTCAATTCGGCAATATTTTGAAATGGGGTCTGGGTTCGTTAGTACATGTAAAAATTACACACATACAGACACACATGTATGCAGCCTAGAAGCATGAATTAAGATTAGAATGTCACATAGTATGATAAAAGCAACAAAAACACCAAAAACTTGTAATCATAGCATCATATCAACATCAAAATATTAAAATAATAATATTGAGTTCAAGTATCAATGTTTTGACTTTTAACAATTGGAACTTTATACTAAGTTTCAATCATCTAATGGATTATCCAAATCTTCATCATCATCTTCTTCTTCATCAAAGGCATTAGTTGATTCACTAACAGTGCCAATGCCAATGGGATCAGCTGCACCAATAATATTCTTGCTTTCCAAGTCCTCAAATGCTTATTACTTTTTCACTGTACAGAAAGCTTGTTTGTTTGTAATTAACATCCTACTTAAAAAATGTTAAAAAAGTAGCTTGCAACTCCCTTTGCCTATTGAAGATATTGTTTAATGTTAAAAATATAATTTATCGGTATAGAGAGCTTGCAGTTGCAATTAATTAGACAGGGGTCATTATCAGCAATTGGATATAAAATTTTCATTGGAAGAATTCTTGAGGGCTAGTTTAATTTGATGTAATAAATATCTGAACTTCATCAAATTTTGTTTTGTAAAGTTAGAAGTTTTATTCAAATTCTGTAATAGTTGTTTCGCGCACTAAATTATAGAATGTTTATCAGTGGAAATGTACCTGGTTTGCACTTAGTCTGCCTGGGTCTGGCCTGGTTCGACCTGCGTTTGGCTTTGACAAACCAGCCTGCCTGGGTTTGAACCCTCTCCGAGCCCACAGGTGAACCGGACCTGAACCAGGAACTGGTTTGAACCCTGTCTGAACCAGGGTCCCAGGCAGGCGAACCAGACTTCATAGGATAAAAGCAAATTGATTTGCTTTAACAGTCCTCCAATCAGGAATTCTGTTTGACATTTTGACTTCTAAAGATAATTTACTGTATTACCTATTCAATAAGAAAAGTTCTTCTTGGAATTTTCTGTTACACATCAAGCAACTACAGACAACAGAAAGGACAAAGAATCCTAAAACCTTTTTTTTTGGTTTGTTTCATGCGGATTGCCTTTGGACCTTAGGGTAATCCAACATCAAACTGTCTTCAGGTTTTTGCTTCAATGAACTGTATCTTTTGCTTCAATACTCATTTTTTGTCCATCCTTGTTCATGTTCATGCATATGAATTGAATGCCATTTTAAAACTGTTATGTTTGAGTGGCTTTATTTCATTTTTTGCTTTAGTTTACAATGTTTATGGCCAAGTGTGTGGTTGAGTTTGGATGATGGGACTCACTGGGTTAGCAAGTCTAGCAGATTCACTGATCAAATGGGTCTTTTGTCCTGCTGCCTCAAATGGACTGAACTACCTCAGGAGTTGCTGAGTCTGGATAAATTTGAGTGAGACATGTAGATATGATCTACCACCTCGCAGGTACTAACATGATTGTTAACAAATAATAATGGAAACTAAAAAAATTGTATTTTTTAGAAATGACCTTTGCCCAAGAGAAATATCAAATATGCCTATTGGCTGCTGAATAAAAAAGTGTTGTATGCTTGAAATAAACTTTTTTTGCGCAATCCCTGTTTTTCTGTAGTGGGGGATTACAAATTTGCTGCGAATGTAATTGACAATTTTTTCTTTCTCTTCTGTCCATTGCATTTGAATAATGGTTTGACAAATTAGCATTAGAAATGAAGCCTTGGACATGCAAAAATTGCATCAAAGACATATTTACTGCTAATGAAAAGGCTTTGATTTTTTTGTAGGCTGGGATAGATTTCGTGGTTTCAAATATTTTTGAATCTATGTTTGATGCATTCTCAACTAATTATTATTGAACCTCTTCTTTAACATCTCATTTTATTTTTGTGTTTTTGTTAGGTTCAAAACCCTCTTAATCCCAAGTACAGTGGTATGGTTCAAGGTTTACGTTATATATGGAATGCAGAAGGGATACGTGGGTTTTTCAAAGGAAATGGTGCCAATTGTGCTAGGATAATACCCAATTCTGCTGTGAAATTCTATAGCTATGAGCAAGCATCTAGGTAAGCTTTTATTTTGTTTCATGTTCTACTTTTGGTTTAAAAATAATGGTTTTGATTTTCTTTGGTTGGTAAAGGATAACCAAAATTATTGGTTTATTCAAATTGACTTATTTTGTATAAAAATTAACTTAAACTTTTCTTCCATATTCTCTGCGATATATTAGTTCTTTTTTATACTATTGTACTGCTTTTCTGGTCTTGTATTTAACAAAATATACATGCATGAATTAAAAAAAAATCATCTTATATCACGACTGAAAACAGTAGGATAGGATTACATCAGCTTAACAAAATGGTTACAAGGAAAAGCCTTCCCTAAGGAGGTAGGAAAGATGGAACCTGGGCCTACCTTCATGAGGCAATCACTGCACATCCTTTTGCATGTACAAATGAAGATTATTTTTATATATATGGATTGGATATTTGACATTTTAATTTTTATACTCATTTTGGTATATATTCATGCTTCTTTTACTAAGCATTATATGAATTTGTATGTTTACATAGATGCATTAATGGATAGTTCAGTTACGTTCTACTTTTGGTTGGTTGTTATTCCAATAGTGCCCATTTTTAGAGGCATGGATATTTTTGAAATTCTAGTAATACTCTCCTTGCTGTTAACTTGTGGGGCACATATAGATGATATTCCATATGATTTTTTTTGGCCAAAAAACTTGAGCATTTAACAATGATTATGTTTTAGCATAGCATTGTCAACTTAGTTCTGATACAAGACTACATTCATCTTTTCTTCAATAGTAGATTGTAGTTTTGTGCCTAGAACACCTTTGTGTTCTTATTATTCTCATTGTTTGTCTATGAACAAAGAATATTTTGATTCTTTCTTTGGAAAGTATTCATTATATTTGGCAGACTAGAAACTTGATATTCAGCCCACATGCCCCCTTCTCATGGCTTTTGTTAGCTGTTCCTTAAGGCAAGGCGCCTTTCTTTTTTGACTTGATTGTTTCTAGAATTTGGCTTTGTATATTTTTAACTTGTCTAAAGTTTTATGCAGTTTGGGTTTATTGACCTTGTGGCATGTGAAGAGCATACAATTATACTGAGAGGGGATCAGGCTTGGGGGGGGGGGGGGGGGGTGAACTAGTATAATACTATTTTCTACTTTTTTCAAACTCAATACTGTAAATATATTAATTGCACAATATCAATAGCATAAGATGCAACAATTATGCAACACAAGTAGAACACATGATTTATGTGCAAACCCCTGCGGGAGAAAACCACGGCACAATATTTGCTTATATAAAAAATCTTTTTACAACTTGGTAGACACCAGCCTGCATGAGATACCAATCCCCTCATTTCACAGGCTTCAACCCCTACAGTTAAGCACTAACTTAGTAAGAGACTCAAATCTCTTCTTCTTGGAGGCACCAATCCCCAACATAAGTTTCCACTTTCTGAATAAAGGATTATGGACAATTCAATCTTCTTCTCAATTCTTCATATCTTAACATACAAATCTGCCTCTCAACAATTTTATTATCTCTTCAAATCTGCCTTTACTATTCTCTATAGATCTGTCATAAATCTATCTTCTATATCCGCTCAATCTTCTTCTTTATCTCTGCAAGATATTTTTCTTTTTATGAATTAATACTTAGCACTCTTCTCTATATCTGCATAATCTTCTTTAATATCTCTGCAAGGTCTTCGTCTATACTAGCATATTCTTCTTCTCTATATCTGCATAGTCTTCGTTTATACTCTGCCTCTTAAACCCTCATATGCTGATCTGAGTGTGTCTAATCGATATATCTTTTTATTTTCTCTACTCACACATCTTTTATTCCACCTCTTATATCTCCACACGTTTCTTATTTCATTTTATATCTTCATGCCTTCATGAAGAGATACATCTCTTGGAAAGGAGACAACCTTTTTAAAGATGACATGACTTTTAGTTAAGAGACGATCACTGCCTTTAAACTTTCCCTTATTTACTATGGCTGTTGCCTTTAATTTAAAGAATACCTTTAAACATAATCACCATTTGTAAACTGTAATTGCTGCCCTAACAATAGGAAAGACTACTCATTAATTATCGCTGCTCAAACTATATTTTCTGCTCCTCAAATCATTGCTCCATATTCTAATCATTTTCACTGTTCCATATGAATCGCTTACACTTCCTTGATCACTGCTCTTCTAAATCCTCTATCACTGCCTTGCAAAGATAATCATTGTTCCTTAAATGTCCATTGCTGCTTTTCAATGTAAATCACTTCTTTTTCGCTATTAACTTGGGCAATGAACACTTTAATACATGTTTCATTTCCATATTCCAAAGGTTGGCCCACAATGTGATATTTGTCCTTCCAATGTATGGTCGGCCAAGATGATATGAGTCAGCAAACATTCAAATATTAACTTGTGATGTTTAATCCCATATAATAGAAATCATCTAGTGATGTGGGATTTCTCAATGAAGTGAGAAATCCCACTCACGAGAGCCGGTTCATACAAACAATGAAGGAATATAAATGAAATAAGAAGCTTTTATAGTTTTAAAGAAGAAAACTTCCTTAACAAACTGAGAGACAAACTCTCCTCAACAAGGAATAAGTTGAGAAAAGATCTCAACTATCCCATGAATATCTCAACTAGCCCAATACTAGGAAACCAAAAATATTTTGTCACACCAAACTAATAATGATAATCTCCTAATATAAACAATTAATGGAGATAATAATTACATATTCGAATTGTAGGAAATGGAATCCTTATCATCCATCCTTTGAATTTATTCAAAATTTCAAATATTTAAATCATAATAAATATTCTTTTTAAGCAATCATTATCAATCCTTTCAATTCTTTTAAATTAAACCTTCCAAATCTTCTAAGTGCTTGGTAAGACTATATGGTTGATTAGTTACTGCAATCATAGTAACATGAGCACGAGACTTAAGTTCATCCATAAGATATTGCATTGTAATGCTTGTCTTCCTACAATTTATCCAATGCCTGGGGTCTAGCACACAACAATTTATTTTTATATTGGACAATTCCTGACTATGCTGATGTACGACAATTTGCTCATACCACATTATTTGATATGGTAGAATGCATCATTTCAGCTGTGGAAGAATTGCTCAATAGAAATCCCCCATTTATCTTTTTCATTGCTTTTAAATTTTTAATCCTTGTAAATCATTGTGACATTAATTTTTATTTGTGACATTGATTTTTTTCTTCACATCAATGATATTCTTGGATAATGATTCCTTGTACACTGACTTTGACATCAATGACTATCAATTTCCAATCATTCTTTGACATCAACGACAACATTTCCAACAATATGCCCTTTTTCTTTAGTTTTAGTTTTAAAGTTTTTTTAGCATGCCTATTGTGCTATTGTAATTATGTACTTTAAATTCTTGTTGTCACCATATGAAGTTCTTTGCATTGTGTCAACTTTCAAGTCAAATGAAATCCATTCCGTGTTTTATAAGTCATTGCTGAATCCTTGTCTATCTTCGCCATGAATCTTGTAATCTTTAACCGATTTTGTGCTTTGATATAATTGCTTGGAGCAAGTGGTATAGCTTGTTTCCAATATTCAACAGCTTGATCAAACCAAGCTTCTGCAATTTCAGGATCTCCCTGTTGCCCAAACAGTTCTAGGGCCTAGTGCTAACAGCTGATTCTCCAATCACATATAGAGTTACCGAAGCACGAGTAGTAGGAGATCCCATTAGAGATTGAGTAGCGGGATCCCCAAGATCAGTAGCAGAGAGTCAGAGACAGAGTCAATGCTATACTTTCAAGTTCTAATCCATATCTTTGCATAGCTCTGAGCTGACCAAAGGAGCTCTTCAATAGATTAGACAAAGCAAAGGCCAAAGCTTGGGTGTACAAGAAGAAATCCAAAATTGACTAAGGCATGAAATAGGACATGCAATTTTTTGGTGTGCACCGCAAGTAAGGAGATGCAATTCTCTTAAAGTCAATATGGCCCAAACATCGTCATGCATTGGATCATAATGGAAATTGGTCAAAATTTGTCAAGTGAACAAATGTACAAACAAGGTCTTGGAGTGTGCCATAAGAGCTTTTTGCCAAATTGGAAAAACATCACAAAATTGCTTAAAAGTGACTATGGTATGCAATGCACCTTAACCAATTTTGAATTTTGTCCAAAAGGAAAAAAATTGCCCACTGTGCCCAAAAGCCTGTGACATTAACATTTTTGTCCGAAAGTTTGAAACATTAAAATAACTGTTTAAAAGAACCCTCGAAGTGTGCCATTAAGGGTTTGGACAAAATTTTAGAACATCCTGGCTCACACCATAAATATTTTGGGCAGAAAATTAGAAGAAAAAAAAGTATTCATTTTATGCAAAGTTCTGAGACTTGGACTCGGCAAGAATGACTCGACTCATGACTCGGCAAAATGAAAAAAACCCTTGAAATATAGAAATTTTTAAGGATTTAAAATTTGTTTCATGCATCCATTATTGAATAAAGCTTAAAGACAATCGCAAATTAATACATTGATGACAATTAATACACTAACATATAACCAATGTTATCAAACACAACATAGACATTTTATGTCGACTACATCATCCCCCAACGGGGTCAAGGGGCAGCGCCACTTGCGGGGGTCTGGGGGCAGCCCCCCCAGTGGGGTCGAGGGGCAATGCCCCTCGTGGGGTCTGGGAGCATCATTTTCTTGAATTTTTAAGATGCCAAAAATAGTACTGATAAAGCCCAGAAATGCAATTTCTAGACGTGACTTTTGCTTCTCAAATTGAATGTTTTAAGGGGAAATAAGTCAAAAACAAGTTTTTTATTTTTACTTTACATCGATGTTGGCAGAGTCGAGAGGCTTGGACTCAACAGTCACGCGAGTTAGAGGGTCTGACTTGGCAAGTCACAAGTCAGGGTCTTCTTGACTTGCCGAGAATGGCTCGGCTTGGCGACTCACCTGACTCGCGGTGAGTCAAGGAACTCTGAATGCTAGTGTAGTTTTTTTATTTTCTTTATGTTAGGGGATATTTCTTTTTTTCATACACATTATTAAGCTTGCTTAGATTATTTAGACTTGTTAAATATGAGATCACGTGGTGTAATCCATCAGCTTCATGCGATGCAGAATGGTTCTTGGTTTTATGGCAAGTTGGGCCTGTTCATTTCTCCTTGGTCTCCTTTTTTTGATCTTGCTACTGCCAAAATCACAGTTGTTCCCATATGGATCAGATCGTATAATCTTTCTCCAATTATGCGTTATTTTGGGCTCATTAGAAATATGATTAATCAGGTTGGTTCCTTTGTGCCATTCACTCCTCCCATGGCACTTGGATCCAGTTTTAAACCTATGAGGGTCTTCCCTTCAGATGTTTTGCTGTGACATGATTGGCCACAAGAGTGTTGGCTATCATTCCAGACAATCTGTGTGAAGGAAATTCAATTTGAGAAAATGGGTTTGGATGTCTGGCACCCCAAATGAAGATTTTATTTGGTATAACCACGGTAAATTCTTATCCCCCAATTCAGAGTCCAATCTTGTTCTTGTGGCTCCTATAGTTGTTTCTTCTCCTCTGGTGTTTCCTTCTCTGTCGACGGCTGTGGCTCCTGCGATTGTTTATTCACCTTTAGTGTCTCCTATGCCTGTAGACAATATCTCCACAGCTTTGGTGACTATTCCCTCTTAGACCAAGGATACTCTCCTTGACTTTGATCATGCTGGGGAGGACTTTGACGGATGTTTTGATTATGAAGGCTTATACCCTTTTATGGAGGATCTTGATGAGGATTATGCAGATTTTATTGATGACCTGGTTGTCCCTATCAAGAATTGCTCTATTTCCCAGACTACTATTGCCATATCTAAAATTCACCGATCAAAAGGAAGATAAGATAATAAGATAAGATAAATCAATAAATGTCCAACAAAAGACCACAAAGCGGGTCCACAAGACTGTTGAGAACAATACAAGGGACCGACTCAAAGCAGGAGCACTAAACGGTGTCCGAAAAAGAATAACAAAAACAAACATACAACAATTGAAAACAAAAAGAGAGGACGAGAGGGGGGAAGGGGGAACTCCAACAGGGAGAACCCAAACCCAAACCCTTGCTACAAAATCTGCATCATTGATAAGAACCTCTAAACAGATGGATAACTCGAAGAGCAAGCAAGTGGGAGTCCAGACTGCTTCCTACACTTCCAAGGAGGGGAATAGGAAGGAGTGGAGGACTGCTGAAGGATAGACCTCATCCAGGGGTTCACAAGCCAAGAATAACTGGAAGGGGGGGTCTAGCTGATGCATAGAACCATGCCTAGAGTAAACCCCAACGAAGGAGGTGATAAGATGACAAGACTGTGTGGTGGCATGATGCTGGTGATGATGTTGATGTTGGTGGTGCAGTGAGTGGTCCCAGAGTCTGGTAGCCTTCTGGATGTAAAGAGCAAGGCATCTCTGATCCGTGAATTTGAAAAATGTGGAGAGGGACTGGACATCCCTGAAAAGGCAGTAAAATCTACCTATGATCTCATAATATATAGGGCAGCCAAAGATGAAATGCTCCTCAGTCTTAGCGTCATCCATGCTGCATAATTGGAAAATCCCGTGTTCCCTAGTCACTTGGTGGTCAGTCTTAATATGAAGACAATGTGAGCCCACTCTGGAGGAATCAAAGAGGGATCCAGAGGGCATGTGCCCAGTGGTGAGATAAGTAAGAGGGACCAAAAATGAGTCCGTCCTTCAACTCCAGAAAGTGGTCAGCATAGAATGCCATCTTTGGGAAAAGACCCCTGTGGGGGTTAACCCAAATAGTGTTAATGAATTGCTTGTAAATGTCAGTCCTAATACACCTATTCAACTCTTGTCTAGGCAGGAGGAGAGAGTGAGGAGCGTCAAGAAAGTACTGAAAAGGAGGGAGTCGATCTATCTCAATCCCTATGGAACCCAGGAGGGTCGAGGCCCCAACAAACCAACAACAGGCTGCCCAAAGGAGCAGAAGCCACAATGGGCTCAAAAGAACAGTAAGAAAGGTAGGGGCACCTGTGATGCCCCTCACTAGAGTCAGTAAAATCACGTAGGCGATGTAAGAACCAAACAAGGTGAAAGATGGCTCCAAGTTTGAAAGGGTGAGCCCCGAACTTAGCTAGGATAATATAATGAGGAATGGCCTGCTTGCATCTAATAATCCGTTGGAGAAGAACCTGAACCCGCTCTATTGAGGCCCAACCAGAATCGAAAAGAGAAGACCCCCAAACTGTTAAAGTTTTGATTAGATTTAGGGGTTTTAGTATTTTAATTTTTCTATATATCCTTCGATCACAATATCACTAAAATCCTATCTAGAATATATATATATATTAATTTTATAGAAATATGAATATATAGTCTTTAGAACTCTTAATATTAATGTTAATGATAATATATATTATCACTAAGAAATGATGATAATACAGATCAGATCTGTATATATATTTCTACTTAATATATCTTTGAATATATAATAATAGTATATATTAACAAGTATTGATGATCACTGCTAAGACTTGTTCGACATTGTATTTTTTCTATGTTTCCCAATTCATAATGATTAATGATATATATCTCAAGAGAGGGACATGTCTACGAAGAGGCATGTCCGATCACAATGTAATACCAATAGTTATCATGCTCAATCGATACTCATATCGATTCACATTGTAATACAAGATTTGTTAGATACTAATAATCAGTTGATATTAATACAAGTCTAATATATATGGCATCGATAATATAGTGTGCTATCTTTGATAGCACAATATATTACAAATGTCATCAACAATTATATTGATACTCATTATCGATGTTTGCATTATTATCAACAATGTAATTGTATTAAGAACATAATCTATATTAATGAGATTAACAACATGATTAATATAAATGGTATTAACAACATGATTAATATTATAAGTATGATTATTAATAGTTATCTCAATTACAATTATGTATATATATTTATTATTAACAATACAATACATAACATATATATATATATATATATATATATATATATATATATATACATGATTGTGATCATACTATTTAATCATGTATACTAATCAATAATCAATAATCACAATAGACTACATAAGAAGGATAGAGATCAAATGCTCAAGGCCGATAGACCACTTATGCATTTGATTTCATCGATAGGAATAATCCGATCGAAGCTACAATTCATTAACACTCCCTCTTAGCTAGCGAGGATGATTACTATTCTTATGTATACCCTATAGATCATATAGTGTGTGTGGGAAAATATCACCTCAATGTGATATCAGAAATTATGGCATATCCATGGATATCAAGTCTAATGATATCCACCATAAATGATGTCATCTCACAATGTCATTAGAAGTAATGGCATGTCCATGAACACCAAGTCACATTATATTCACCATACTCATCTTCTTTGGTATTTGCACTAGCATCAAGTCACATGATGCCCACCAAAGAAGATATCTGCTCATGGCCTATCCACGAATATTAAGTCACATAATATCCACCATGAAATATCTCAGTAATATAACTTATCGAGGTTACACACCACTTAGTTAATATTACAAAGGAGATATGAACTATCATGACATGTTCACGGATATCAATCCACATGATTTCCATCATGATATTAGGTTAAAGTATAGTAAAGTCGTCACCCGACAATAGTAACCAAAGATAAGTATACAAAAAAGAGTTTACACATTAACATCTTTCCAAATATATTAGTACAATAAATTGGTTGAGACTCAATCTCAAATAAAATTACATTTCTACCATACCAAGTTTATCTTTGAAGTGTTCCACCTTTGGTTTGGAGAGAGGCTGGGTTAGAATGTCTGCAGTTTGTTCATTTGTACTAATATATCTCAACTGGATGACATTTCTCTCCACCATGTCTCTAACATAATGGTAAGGTATCTCAATGTGCTTTGATCTATCATGAAATACTAGATTTATTGAAAGCTTTATACAGCTCTGGTTATCACAGTGAATAATTGTGGAATCCATGGTTTGTCGAAATAAACCTACCAATAGTTTTCTCAACCAAATAGCTTCTCGAGCTCCCATGGATGTTGCAATGTACTTGACCTTAGTGGAACTCTATGCAACTAAAGATTGCTTTCTGCTGAACCAGAATATCATGGCTGATCCCAAACTGAAGCAACATCCTGAAGTACTTTATGATCAACAACACTTACAGCCCAAATTGAGTCTGTGTATCCATGTAGATTTAGATCTACATTATCATATTTTAATCCATATCCAATTGTGCCACACAGGTATCTCAGAATATGTTTTGCTGCAACTAAGTGTAATTGTCTAGGTTCACACATAAACTGACTGAGTGCATTTGTTGCATAACAAAGATCTAGTTTGGTGTTGACCAAGTACATCAAGGACCCAATCATTTGTCGGTAGAGAGTAGAATATGCTAACTTCGAGTCTACAACTACTTCTTTTAACTTATGTAAATTTGTTTCCATAGGTGTAGACATAGGCTTGTAGTCCATCATCTTGAACCTTTTCAAGATATCAATGGTATATTTTCCTTGATTTAGGATAATACCATTATCTTGCTGCTATACTTCTAAACCAAGGAAGTAGTGAAGGAGACCCAAGTCTTTCATGTCAAATTTAGATGCAAGATCTTGTTTACACTTGGTGATGAGATGATCTTCTCCTGTGATCAACAAATCGTCAACATGAAGAATGAGAATTAACATATCACCATTTATTACCTTGAAGTAAAGGTTAGGATTTGCATCATTCTTGGAGAACCCTAGTTTGGAGAGGTAATTGTCTATCCTCTCATACCAGGCTCGAGGAGCCTGCTTAAGCCCGTATAGAGCTTTCTTCAATTTGCAAACATGAGAAGCATCGTCATGAACCACAAATCCTTGTGGTTGTTCTAGGTACACTTCCTCGTCTATAATGCCATTAGGAAAAGCAGTCTTCACATCCATTTGGTGAATCTTCTGTCCTTTTGATGTGGCGATAACAATCATGGCCCAGACGGAGGTGTAACGAGCAACTAGAGCAAATGTCTCTTCATAATCAATTCCTTCCTTTTGTGAGAATCCTCTGGCAACAAACCCCTTTTTATATTTTTCAATGCTCCCATTTGCTACATGCTTGATTTTGAAGAGCCATTTGGATGAGACAACTGATTTGTCTTTAGGTCTAGGTACAATGTCCCATACATCATTCTTGAGTATGGATTGATATTCTTTTGTCATGGCATCTTTCCAAACTTGATGTTGGAGTGCTTCCTCAACACTAGAAGGTTCAGACTTGATGATTTCTCTCATAAGAGCAACATAGCTGGAGTATCTATTTGGTCTCTTGCTTTCTTTGAAGGTTCCTTTTGGAGCTGCATAATTTTCTACTTCTTCAATCATTTTCCTTGCCTAGAGAGGTCTTTTATGACCCACAACAAAATCTCTAGGCTCAATAACAGAGTTCATAGGTTCATCGAGATTATTGTCTTCTATAGGTACATGTGTCTCCCTCTGAATCTCAGGAGCATGGTTCTCTTCCATACTTTGAGGAGACTCATCATCTATTTCATTAATGTCTTTAGATCTTTTGAATGCAATGTCCTCTTCAAAAGTTACATCTCTGCTAAGCTCAATTGATTTCTGACCAGGGATATATATCCTATAGGCTTTGGATGATTCATTGTAGCCAACAAATATTCCCTTCTTTCTTGAGGGTTCTAGTTTAGACCTTTTTTCTTTAGGAATGTGAATATAAACAGGACAACCAAATATTCTAAAATGACTTATGTTAGGCTTTATCCTTGTAAATGCTTCTTCAGGGGTTTTGTTATCTAGGAGAGAGTGAGGACATCTATTTTGAATGTAAACAACTGTACTAGAGGCTTCAACCTAGAATGAGGAATGTCGGTTTTGGTCATGCATCATAGCTTTAGCTGCTTCTACTATAGTCCTATTTTTCCCTTCAGCTACCCCATTTTGTTGAGGGTTGTAAGGAACTATGTACTCCCTCTTAATCCCAGTATTATTACAAAATTCTTTAAAGTTATTAGAAATGTATTCCCCCCATTATCTGACCTTAGGGTTTTGATACTTTTGCCTGAAATGTTCTCAACTAGAGCCTTGAATTCCTTAAATCTCATTAGGACTTCATTACTCTTTACATTTTAAGAAATATATCCATGTTTTCCTAGAGTAGTCATCAAGAAAAATAACATAGTACAAAAATCCCCCTAAGGAGGTTACTGTCATAGGTCCACACAAATTTGTATGAATGAGTTCTAGTACATTTGTAGATTTACTCACTATGATGAAAAGTACTCTTTGTGTTTTTTCCTAGGGCACAACATTTGCATATTCCTTCATGTTCTTGTTTTAATTTGGGCAAGTCCGTTACAATTTTCCTTGTAGAAGGTAGAGCCCGAAAGTGAAGATGCCCTAACCTTCTATGCTATATCTCACTTGTGGTAGAAGATTCACGAATTAGGGCTTGGGAAGGAGAGGTGCAAAGTTTGTATAGGCATCCATCTCGAATTCCTATGGAGTAGGCCTTCTTTATATTTGAGTTCTTAGGCCATGCTAGAGCTTTACCATCCATGAAAGTGACTCGGTATCCTTTGTCTTCAAGTGCTGAAATGGAAACCAGATTGCGCTTGATGCCTGACACAAACAATACACCTGTAAGATGAAGACAAATGCCAAATTTTAGTTGAATGGTGCAGGTTCAAATTCCTTTCACAGGGTAGTTGGAATCATCTCCAATGGTGACTTCCTCATCTGAATTTTCTTCTAGATTATCAAGTTATTCTCTGAATCCTTTTATATGTCGAGATGCTCCACTGTCTATGACCCAAGTATTTTCGCTGGTGGATACTTGGCTTGATAGGGCTGAATGGAATACAAGTCTTTTTGAATCCTTATCTGAACTCATCTTACTAACTTTTGCTAAGGAGGCTTGAGGTTTGGGCCTGTCTGGACACTTCATTGCAAGGTGACCATATTTATCACACCTAAAGCATTGCACTTTAGACATATCCCTTCTTTTGATATCATGGCTGATCCCAAACTGAAGCAACATCCTGAAGTACTTTTACAATCAACAACACTTTCAACCCAATCTGAGTCTGTGTATCCATGTAGATTTAGATCTACATTATCATATTTTAATCCATATCAAATTGTGCCACGCAACTATCTCAGAATATGTTTTGTTGCAACTAAGTCGGAAAGACCACTAAGGGTCCTTAGGTGCCCCAAAACGACCTCCTAAGGTCTCATGATGGTGGCAATAAGAGTCTCAGATATACCAATGTTGCGAAGTCTCTGGAATAGTGGCATCCTCGGAATGGAATCAAAACACTTTGCAGAAATCGACAAAGTAGCAATAGACCTTCGAGGAGTGATGCCTAGCCTCAATAATAACCTGAAGAGTCAGAATGTCGTTGGTGGTCTGATAATCTAGCTTGAAACTGGCCTACCTTCTAACCCAGATGCAACACTGATCCAACACTCTAGAAAGAATGTTGTGAAGAACTGTGGCATTGAGTTTGGAGAAGGTGTGGCCAACCATGATAGCTTTGTAATTGTTGGGATTAGTGAATAGACCCAACTTATGAATCAGATGAATAATGTAGTGTGACCAAGGGTGGGGGAAACCCTGTGCGGAGCACATGGTTGAAAAGGTCGGATAGGTAGGGGCCAAGAATGGTGAAGCCAAGCTTGAAGAGCTCAGTTTGGAGCCCCTCCTCATCGGCAACTCTACTGCTATTAAGTGATCTAATTGCATCTTTGATGTTCGTGTGGGTGAAGAGGTGGCAATGAGAGAGGGGTGTAGTATGAACGACTCGGTGGGTGATGTCATAATGTGAAGAGGTATGTGCAGCCAAGGAGATGTGTTGTCAGCATAATTGTATGTACGGGTGTCATATAATAAAGTGTTATGTTAATGTTATGTTAATCTCGGTGGTTAGTCACCGAAAGGGTAGAACAGTTACGACACGACGTTTCGGTCATGTCCTTTCGGAAGCTATATGTACACACTATTCTGTGAATGTAAGGGACATGAAATATATACGGAATACTCTGATGATTACTTGAATACAGTTGTCTTATACTACATGCTTAGCATTTAACTGTGTCTATGCAATTACTTTCCGTTGTCCTGAGAGGGAAAACATCTGGCGCCGTTGCCTAGACATACTCGGATGGCGAGTAGGCATAATGGGCTTACCCATTAGTGCAATAAACCCAGAAGCCGAGGAAGCCGATACCGAGTTGTACGACGGAGAGGATAATCTGGCACGTGACTTCCGAATTTTGTTTCAAGTAGCTCTTGAAACTCATGTCCGAAGGGAGGCAACGAACGGAGACGTCCCTGCAGGCGTAGTGTGGGACGCGATTGGGGCGAACCCTGTAGCGAATCGGTTGTTGAACCAACTTCCACGGTTGCTGGCACAAGCAGCACTCGCACGACGTATTCGGCAAGAGGAAATTGACCGTGAGGACCGCCGCCAGGAGATCCTCTGTGCATTCCACGCTCGAGAGCATCTTCGTCGCCGTCGGGAGGAAGGAAATGACAAACAGTAAAGTTGTTGAAGTTTGAAACGAAGGGGAACGGAACACAAAAATTCAATTGTAGTTCAATTGAGAATGTTGTAAAGCAACATGAATTAATAAAAAATAAGTGTTCTTTTTGATTGAGCAATGTGTATAGTTTGTCTTGATGCCCAATAATTTAAATAAAGATCGAAATAAGAAAGTGATAGATGACGAAGGGGAAGCCGCACAGAAGGCTTTGATATCCGCGCAGCAACGTGAACGTCGGTGTAGGCTCAGGCAACTTGCCAAGGACCAGCTTGCCGGAGGGTTGCCCGAAGGGGACCTCGGAAGTGGCACGGAAGGTGCAGAAGCCGAATTGGAACAGTTCATTTCGCCGGAACATTGAAGGGTGCGGAGTAGTGAAGAATTAATCGAGGAAACACGAGCGTTGAAGACCTTCCTCCAGGAAGAACGAAACCGGTTTGAAGACTGGGTCCGTACACCACGTGCGGAAGACCGTGATCACGAAGGGAGACGTACGGCTGAGGGTGACGTTGACGAAGCAGAGACACACGGGAACCCTCCGTTGGAGCCCACGACTCCACATAACACAGTTCCACCTTTGACACAGGCACAACAAGTGCCACCAGTAAATACCGTACAAAGCAGCACAGTAGGGGTGGGTGCGGGTACCACAGGCGGTGGTGCTGGACAACACACAACCCAACCACCTATGGCGACTCATAAAGAAAAGTTGCCAAAGTTCCGTGATGATGGAAAGGACGACCCAGCACGGCATTGCCGTACATGCGAAACCATCTGGTCAGCCAACGGGGTGACTGACCAGGATGAATGGATGAAGCAGTTCCTCGCCACACTGAGAGGAGTGGCTATTGACTGGTATTCAGACTTGGATAAAACCAAGGTAACTACGTGGGATGAACTGAAGAAAGCATTCGAGAAGGAATTCCGGCTTCTCCGAGATGATAACGAGATAGTCTCCGAAATCTACGAAACAAAGCAAGGTAAGAAGGAGACCGTACAGGCGTATGGCCGCCGACTTAAGGAATTAGTTGGAAAGATGGAGAGCCAACCGACTGATGGCCTAAAGAAAAGGTGGTTTGTCGAAGGCCTGAACCCTAAGCTACGATGAAAGATGAAAATTGTGCCTCCGACATCCTACGATAATGCATACAACCGGGCCATGGACCTGGAAAGCGAAAACAAGACGACCAAAAAGAAGAAGAATAGATCTTCGTCATCCTTTGAAGACGATATGTCGGAAGAGGAGAGTAGCAGCGACGAGAAGCCAAAGAAGAAAGTCACGACCCTTCAGAAGGATATGGAACGGATGTTAAAAGAATTCAAGTCAATGAAGGGGACCACAAGCAAGGATGATGAACTGTGGTGCACGGATTGTAAGGAGAACGGCCACACGAAGGGTGCCTGTCCCAAGAAGGCATTCTGTGACATTTGCCAGATTATGGGACATTCTATGAAGGAATGCCCATACAATCTGAAGGCATGTAACCAGCAAGTGCTCTTTGCATAGGAGCAACCTTCCACATCGGCTTCAAACAATAATGCATCTTCCGGAGGCTACCGAGGAAACCGACGAGGCGGACGGGGGAATAATAATAATTCCACCCGAAGCAGGGTCCAATACGATGCGAAGGGACGCCCGATGATTCAATGTAGGGCTTGCAACCAATGGGGTCATTATGCACGAGAGTGTAATAATAATGATGACCCTCAAAAGTTATGTCGGTGGTGCGGCCCCGGTGACCACGAAGATGCCGATTGTCCGAAGTCTGGCGTAGGGGCCAATCTGATTGATATCGAAGGCAACACACAGGTTAAAGAAGCCATCCTTGCTCTTACCCGAGGGCAAGCAAAGGAAGCCCGATACCCCCATCCCCGTACGGAGAAGCAGAGAATGGCGGAAGCAAGGGAGGAAATAGAAAGGGCCATGAAAGCTCAACGGGGAGAGACACACGAGTCATCTGGACCCTATTGCACAGACGTGGAGAGGAACATTGTACGACAGATGCTTCAACTAGAGGTACCTGTGAAACTGGAGGACCTCCTACACACCATGCCTCAATTGGGGACAGTGTTGTTGGGTACAAAGGTTGATAAACCCAAACCGAGACACACGAATGCTTCCATACCAGGAAGCTTGGCAACACATCCAGTTGTGCTTACCCTTAACAACGACAGACATCTAGCCGTGGTGGAGATGGGCATTCTGGGCACCATCCTCACGGATACTATAGTAGACGGCGGTTCCGGGGTAAACGTCCTCTCGGAGGACACATGGAAAAAGCTAGGAAAGCCCACTCTGTGGCCACCTACGTTTAATCTGCTAGGTGCCGATCAGCACGGGATTAAACCCCTCGGCATGTTGATGGCACAGCAGGTCACCGTGGGTGCACAACCTTTTGTGCTCGACTTTGTGGTCATCCCATTAAAACAGAAAGGGTACGACGCCATACTCGGAAGAGGATGGCTGGTGGCAGCGAAGGCAAACCACAACTGGAAACGGAATACACTCTCGATGGAGAGCGGAGGCAAGAAATTTACTATTGATCTCCGGACTCAGTTGGTGAGCGAGGAACTTGCCTCCTCGGGATCTGAATCTGAAGGGGAGAATGACCCACGAGACGAAGGCAGAGAGGGGATGGATCCGGATGCCGAAGGCATTCTAAAACTCGGAGGATGCTGTTCGGAGGATGACACGGATTCACTAAATGGATTGTTCCATTGGCAGCAGGAGGATTATGAGATGTTCTCACCCTCTTGTAACGTATTAAGTGTCGAAGAAGAAGAGCCAGATCAATATCCTCCAGAGTATGGGGAGTATAAGGAAGGAGAAGCTACAATGGATACCGTACCCGCACATCAGTTTAAAAACAAGGAGGCCATGAAGTACGAAGAACCAATGGTGAAACCTTTGAATCTGGGTACGGAGACGGATAAGAAAATCATTCTGGTAGGAGACGAATGGAACCCAGTGCTGAAAACGGCCGCGTTCAAGATCTTCATCGAGTACAAAGATGTATTCGCGTGGACTTATAAAGATTTGAAGGGAGTCCCACCGGAGTTATGTGTTCACCGTATCCCGTTGGTACCAGGCGCAGTACCAGTACGACAACGGCCGTACAGAATGAATAAAAACTACGCTGCGAAAGTACAAGAGGAGATTGAACGAATGCTGGAGGCCAAGATTATCTTTAGGGTGCAGAATAGCGAATGGGTATCCCCCATTGTAATATCTCTTAAAAAAGATGGCAACCAGATCCGGATTTGTGTCGACTTCCGGCGTCTCAATGCAGTCACCATTAAGGATCCGTTTTCCATACCGTTCACGGACTCTATTCTTGAAGAGGTGGCCGGCCATGAAATCTATTCATTTATGGATGGATTTTCCGGCTATAATCAGATATCAATAGCGGAGGAAGATACGCTGAAGACGACATTCGTGGTGGAGGACGGAGTATATGCTTACAACCGAATGCCCTTTGGTCTCTCCAATGCTCCGGCAACGTTCCAACGAGTAATTCTCCACATTTTCGATAAGATGTCCGTGGGTAACTTCAAGGCGTTCCTAGATGACTGGTCCATCTATAGTGGGGAGGAGACGCATCTGAAGGCACTCGGAGAATGTATGGACAGGTGCCGGAGGGCACGACTCGCACTGAACCCGAAGAAATGCAGATTCATGGTACCGCAGGGTAGACTACTCGGACACAGTGTGTAAAGCGGGACTTAAAACAGACCTGGATAAAGTTCGGGTGATTGTGGAGATGGAACCCCCACAGGATGTCTTAGGGGTAAAATCTTTTCTGGGACACATCGGATATTACCGAAGGTTTATAAAAAATTTCTCCCAAATATCTTACCCCTTGGATAACCTCACAAAAAAAGGGGAACCGTACGTATGGGGAACGACGCAGTTGGAATCCTTTGAGGAATTGAAATCACGACTGTTGGCGGCACCAATATTGGCCTACCCGAACTGGGACAGAGAATTTCATGTGCACGTCGACGCCTCCAACTATGCAATAGGTGCAACATTGGCACAAGTTGGGGATCATGGGTTGGATCACCCGGTCTACTTCGCCAGTAGACTACTCTCGAAAGCTGAGAGGAATTACAGTACAACCGAACGGGAAGCTCTCGGCATGGTTTACGCAGTACAGAAGTTCCGACATTATTTGTTGGCGACACCCTTCACCTTCTATGTAGACCACCAAGCTTTGATGTACTTGGTGAATAAACCCATTATTCAAGGACGGGTGAGTCGATGGCTGTTATTACTGCAAGAATTCACATTCAACATTATAGTACGGCCAGAGAAGAGCCTGTGATTGCTGACCAACTGTCACGAATCAAGTCGGGAGAACGAGCGGAGGGGGTAAATGATGATTTCCCGGACGCACACTTATTCCGGATTGCGGTTTTACCATCCTGGTACACTCGTATTGGCGAGTACCTATCGACGTCCCAGTACCTATCGACGTCCTAGTTCCCTCGGGACATGCCACCAGGGGAACGACGCAAACTGGTTCTGAGGAGCCGAACATTCCAATTGATCAATGGACTTCTTTACAAAATGGGGGCAGATCAGGTACTCCGTCGATGCGTGATGGAGGAAGAGATACCAGGGATCTTGAAGGAAGCACACGAAGGACCGGTAGGAGGACATATGGGGCCGGACACGACAGCCAGAAAAGTACTGTTGGCTGGACTATGGTGACCGACGCTGCACAGTGACACCAGAGAATGGGTCGGCAGTTGTGATACGTGTTAGAGGGCCGGGAAACCAGTGAAACGAGATTTTATGCCATTGAACCCTTCGGCTGCGCAGGAGTTATTTGAACGTTGGGGGCTTGATTTCGTGGGACCCTTAAAAGTTAGCAGACCTCGGCGGTGCACATACATTGTGGTAGCCACGGAGTACTTGACGAAGTGGGTTGAAGCACGGGCCCTACCAGACAACACTACTGTAAGTACAGCCAGGTTCATTTATGAACAAATTATCATGAGGTACGGGATCCCACTTCAGATAACCAGTGATAGAGGAGGCCATTTTGTAAATCATGTGGTGAGACTCCTTACGACGGAGTTCAAGATTTTTCACTCCTTGTCTAGTCCGTACTATCCGAGAGCCAACGGTCAAGAAAAGGCGACCAACAAGATTTTGGTCTCGGTCATCTATAAGTCGTGTGGGGTAGAACATGAAGATTGGGAGGAGAAACTGCTGTCGGTGTTATGGGCATACCGCACCACTTACAAAGTGACGACGGGCCAGACACCCTTCCAATTAATGTACGGACAGGAAGCGGTAGTACCTATGGAGTTCATGGTGCCAAGTCTTCGAATTGCTATCGAGAATAAACTCGGCGATATGGAGAGCCTGAGGGAGCGCCTGTATGCCCTAAACAAACTTGATGAACGAAGGTTAATGGCACAATGGGCGACAGATGTGGTCCAACAACGATGGAAACACTGGCACGATCAACACATCCGTCGGACCAGGTTTACACCAGGCCAGTTAATCTTAAAGTATAACGGGCGAAACGAAATCAAGCCTGGAAAGTTCAAAGTGAAATGGATAGGCCCTTACAAGGTTCGGGAGGTGGCCGCAAATGGGTCCGTAAAGCTGTGGACCCTCGACGGACGGGAAATTCTGGACGCGGTGAACGGCTTGAAATTGAAGGTGTATCACGAACGGCCGACGACATCACCGCGAGGACCAAGTACTTAGAAAAAAAAAAATGATAAAAATGAAAAAAAAAAAAAAATGATAAAAAAAAAAAAAAAAAAAATGAAAAAAAAAAAATTTAAAAAAAGAAAAAGAAAAAAAAAAAAAGCAATATCATACGGCACCGTACAATCAAAAAGGGCACGGCGACAGGGAAGTACGGTACCGTACTGAAGCATTATTGTGGTCGATACATTTACAAGTATTGTACGGCACCGTATGGAAAAGTGACGACATACAAGCTGAAACAAAAGAAATAAAGGTGTTGTACGAAACCGTACAAGGCGAGGACTGCAAGCAAAGCACCGCACGGTGGATCAGTGTACATAATGTACTGGCCGTACCGCATCCAGACGCGGCATGGGAAGGAGGCATAGTGTACGGTCATCGGATTGCAAAGTATGAATACCAAGTCATACGGTAGCTGACACACAACATAAGGGCATTTGTACGGCACGGTTGGAGGAGGTCTGAGGATTCAGTATAGCATTGGGATGTGTGAAGGGAAAGCATGAAGGAAGAAATTCATATGGTATACTAAAAAAAAAAAAAAAAGAACGACGACAAAACAAAGCAGCTCATATTGAAGAACGAATGGTACCGAAGGGAAGGGCATGAGCAGGAAGTAAGGGAAACATAAGCGGTTTGCAGAAAAGAACATGGGAGCAGACGAAAATCACAAAAATAGTGCGTTTCATAGACTTTGAAGGTGCTAAATTGGTCTTGGCGGCGGGGGCGCTGCCCCCTAGACCCCCAGTCGGTTTAGTTATCAGCCCTTGGAGAGTGTGACCAATTGATGAGACCCGGAGCTGCTACATATTTGCATATTGGAAAAAGTACATTAGCATCTGAAGGAAGTTGATTTGTACGGCAGGAGGAAGCATTTCAAAAGAAAAAAACAAAACGGTTAAGACCGTTATTGTTGGCACACAACACAGTAGTATGGGATCACGGCAACAGCATAGCACTTGGAGGCAGAAGTTACAAGTTTCAAAACCAGCCAGTAGCAGCAGAGGACCGAGGGTTTCACGGTCTGGAATCCGCATTGCTAGTAGCATGGATAGTACCAGAAAACACTGTCCACGCGTACAGCAGCCACAAGCACAGAAGGAAGAGATTACCTGGAAGACTGTGAGATTCGAGGGTTTGAGCGGAGTGGAGTGCCGAACCTGGTGGGATAACGCTCTAGACACCCATTTTTTGAAGGAGCAGCTTCGAAGAGCAGAAGTACATTGGGCAGTCCAAATGCCCTTGCCCTCCATTAAGGAATATGAGGGTCCTCTCCGAGGCATGATTGATACATTCGATCGGGATAGCCGGCGTAGCACTCTGAAGTATTGTGGCACCGAGATACAGGTTTCATTTTCTGCCTAGGAGATATCGAGGGTTTTTGGCATACTTGGCTCGCACGGGAAGAAAATAGATTTGAAGTCCAGGAAGCTGTCTCGAGAAGAAAAGGAGAAGTACATCAAGCTGGTTTTGAGAAATCTGTCTCAAAGGGAGTTAGATTCCTTGTTAGGCGCTTCTACAAAGAATCGCGGTATCAAGAAATCCTTTGTGGCTTCCGGAGAGTGGCAGTGTGTGATGGACATTGTGAAGAGCAGGTTGACCGGTGCTAGTAGGGCCTCAGATATTGCTATTACCCATCTTATCTTCATGAACGGGCTCCGGAATGGCACTGTGTATGATTGGGCATCGGTTTTGGCGGAGAGGTTGTATGAGTTCCTGACTCTCCAGCACAGGACATTCTATATGTCTCATCTTGCCATTGGGTTGTTCCTGAATGCTGCCCGAGAGCAGATTTCATTGGAGAAGCTGAGACCACAGAAGCTGAGCGGAGTACTATGGTGTCGGAGTTGGACACTTTACGGGCTGCATTGGAGACTGAGCGTGCCGAGTGGGCTCTTTTGGAGACTCGCCTTGGTTCTGCTTTGGAGACTGTGGATGCAAAGGAGAAGGCAGTGCTCGAGGCAGCCAGCATGGTTCGGAAGGCTATGGATCTTAAGATGAGGGCAGAACAGGCTTTACAGCTTCGGACGACTCAAGTGTACGAGTTGAGGGCTAAAGTCACTTCCGGCACAGCCACAGACGCGCTGTTATCATCAGGGATGCTTCCTACGCCCCCTTCTGAGTAGTTTGTAGTAGGCTCAATTTTGTCTAGTCGTCGGAGCCAACTTGTTTTTTTGGGGGGGATGATGTTGTCAGCATAATTGTATGTACGGGTGTCATATAATAAAGTGTTATGTTAATGTTATGTTAATCTCGGTGGTTAGTCACCGAAAGGGTAAAACAGTTACGACGCGACGTTTCGGTCGTGTCCTTTCGGAAGCTATATGTACACACTATTCTGTGAATGTAAGGGACATGAAATATATACGGAATACTCTGATGATTACTTGAATACAGTTGTCTTATACTACATGCTTAGCATTTAACTGTGTCTATGCAATTACTTTCCGTTGTCCTGAGAGGGAAAACAAGATGCAGTTTAAATCAGTTGTAAGGGTGAAAGTGCGGGGGAAAAGGGTGCGCTAGAAGGACTTAGGGGAATGGATGAGAATGGCATGAAAGACCCTTCTACGCTGGGAAATGAAGACACTTTTTATGACAGAGGAGATGATGATAGGAATTCTTCAATCCAGCCAAGGAGGGGCAAAGATGAATGAAAGCAAAACGCAGGGCTTGATGGTGGGATTTGCAATTCTCATCGTACCATTTGTTCATAGGACAAGTGTTCCTAGACCTAGTAGGAGGGAACGGGGGGGTGGTCGTATGAGGGAAGGAGAGAAGGGTAGCATTCCATAGAGGCAAAGAGGAGGTTAAACTTAGTAATGGCATGCTCTAGAGGGAAGAAAAGAGGATAAGGGGGGAGAAACTGCCTGATGTTGTGGGCAAAAGGGTCGCAGTCCCCATTGTCAAAATAGAAGATACTATGGGGGAAAGGAGGGGGGCAGAGGAGATGGACAGGATGGAAAGAAAAAGGAGAGCATGATCAGCCAGGCAGATGGGGCTAACAGAGAAGTGGCAAATGGAAGGGATGAATGACTAGTTGGAGAGAACATAGTCAACCACACTTGCACCACCACAGTGAGGTCTTTAGGTGAAGAAATTGGAGTTCGGAACGCAAGGGAGACCATTCAAAACCACCAGGTCAGAGGACTTGCACAACTGACTGAGATGATGACCATACTTCGTGAAGGGACCTGAGGCATTGTCAGAAGATCTCTAAAGTCCCAAAGCAGAAGAATCCATGTCCTTCATGCACATAACATCCGAAGACCTCTCATGACAGGGGGTTTGAGCAACACGGGTCTGAGTATTAAAGTCACTGAGAATAAGAACATCACCGACTGCAAGAATTGAGAGATGCTATCATAAAGGTTGGAATAGGGGTCACCATCAGTACCATTATGAACAACATACACTGAGGAGGTAGGAGGGAAGTAACAAACTCTGATGTACATGTCTCTGAGGTGGGGGGCAATCTGACAAATGCAGACCCAAAAGAATCAAGCAGTCATCCGATAAAACATTTGAAACCTGGCTCTAATAATAGTCTTTGACAAGGCAAGCTACCACTCTAGATTCGTTGACCCCACCAAAGCTCCTAGTCTCATGCCTATACGCAGATATCCAATGATATCTTGTGATACCTGGGAGAGGATACGCAAGGCTTTCGTGTGTTTCTGTGAGAAAAAGAATATCAGTAGAACCCAGAGTATCATGGATAACTCCCGGAAAAGACCAAAAGACCCCATTAGCATTCCAACAACTAACTTGCAGAGCGTTACTTTTCCCTACCACCATTGCTCGCTGATCCCAAAAGCATCATTTAGCGGCAATGACTGCAGCCCTGGTATCCCATCGAGGGGGAAAGTGTCCCTAATGACCGCTTTCAGATTCTTGATCACGGCCCACTTGCCTTCATGTAGAGAAGCTTCGTATAGAAGGTCAGGGTGTGGTGACGATGGAACTTAGTGGACTATGGATGTTCTCCTCACTAGAAGCAAGAGGAAGGGGTTAGCAAAAAGGGCGAGATGAGCAATTTTTGATTGATTTTTGGTCTCTCAGGACTGCAGTAGCTTGGTTCCTTTACTGTCATTTTTGTTTTTTAGTTTTCTGGTAGTTTCTTGAGCTTTCTTTAGGATGTTTTGTGAGCTCTGTTTCTCTGTGCTCCCCATTCTCGGGTCTGAAGCATTCTTTGTTGTTGAATTTGTTATTTATTGGGAGAGGGCCCTATTTCCACAATTTACCTATCAAAAAAAACATAAGGTTTTATAACATTGTATTTTAGAACAATATATATATGTAATGAGTATGATCCCTAATAATATTATGTTCTAATACTCTGTCCTAGATGTTCAAATTGTTTGTATGGATTCTATGCCGTTGCCTGATGTATATGGGCTCAAAGATTCATCAACATAATTTCAAAGAGTTTGGGATACCCAGGATGCTGCTGCTGCCATGCCAGGCATTTCAGACGAGATTCCAGAGTTGCTATTTTTAACTATCACTATTTTAAAATTTTTATGTCATGTATATTTTTCAATGAACTTTTAGAAGCTCTATTTTCAATACTATATTTTTGCTGAAATCTATTTTAAGGTTTCCTCTTTTAGATAATGTATTTTTAAGACAATTTTGTATATAGAGCTTGTGTTGATTGCAAGCAAACTATGTTTGATGTAGGAACTTCAATGGCTGCTTTTTATTTATGTTAAATAAATTACGTGCAAAGTATTGTAAGCCTTACAAATAATTGCTTTATGCACATAGATGGGATATAGTAATTTTATGCCTACTTGCTGCTAAAATTACTGTTGAAGCTTTTTGTGTGATCATGTGTATTTTGATTTGGAAAATCAAATAGGTTCCTTGAATACAATATCCTCTATTCAGTGTGTTGAATTTTGTGTTTGGTCCATTTCAAGCTTTGCATGTACTTATGCGTTCAACTCTCTGCATTTAGCTACAACTGTGATGTGTGCCAGCTAGTGTAGTGCTTGCTTTGGAGATAGAAAAACATAAAAATCTCTCATCTCAAATAGAAGGGCTGAATAGCCTTGAGCCTTTGCTCGAGAGCCATAAAAGACAGGTTGTTTCCATTACTTAGAGTTCTAAGCTCTTAATTTTATATACAAGGGCGCTTTCCCTTATAAAGTGAAGAAGTCAAATTCTAACACGCACTGTTCCAGTTTTTGTTGTAAGGAAGAGGACAAATTAAAATGCTAACAAGCCCCACTAAACTACTTTGATCATTTGAAGCCTATAAATATTTTCTTTCTTTCTTTTTTTCATGCTTTCTATATACCATGTAGCATGCAGTGATGTACATTTGCTGGTTTTGAGTCTTTGTATCTTATTTGCAAAACCCTTATACGCTAAAATATGATCATCTTTTGCAAAAATAGTGAAACTTTGTAATTGAATTATTTTTTTTAGGATTGTGTCAATGATTTAAAAAAATGAATATTAAAAAGTGACTTGGACTCTATAAGTTATGTTATTTTACATATTTATTGATTTGTTCTATGGTACTGGTTTGCAGTTCAATCCTGTGGCTTTATAGACGACAGACGGGAGATGGTAAGATACTAAGAAATCTGTACTCTAAGGATTATCAATTTATGCCATTTATCTTCAGAAAACAGTAAATTTGGTTCTGACATCTGATTCCAAAAGTAAATGAGCTTATTGTACACTTTATTTGGTATTTAATGATGATTAAACATGAATGGAAAATTGTTCATATCAAGAGCTTTTATTGTAGTCTATACCAAGCTACTCTATTAGCTAGTCGACATATTTGTAGGTTTCCATTGGTTTGCATTAAACAAACATGTTAACGAAAGAAATTAAGTTCATAGGAACAGCTATACCAGGTGTATTTTACAATCTCAGAACAACTGTTGTCGGTATATTTTGTATGTACGGGTGTTGTGTAATAAACTTATGTTAATCTCGGCAGTTAGTACCGAGAGTGTGAACCGTTACGACGTGACGTTTCGGTGGTGTCTCTTCGGAGGTTATATGTACACATTGCTTTGAGTGTGAATGACATGATTTGGTTTTCTGAGTACTTTATGTTTACCGAATTGCAATACTTTCCTGTGTTCATGTTTATCAGTTAATGTGTGTTTATGCAACTATTCTTGTTGACCCGAGAGGGAAAACATCTGGCGCCGTTGCCTAGACATACCCGGATGGCGAGTAGGCATAATGGGCTTACCCGTTAGTGCGATAAACCCAGAAGCCGAGGAAGCCCGTACCGAGTTGTACGACGGAGATGATAATCTGGCACGTGACTTCCGAATTTTGTTTCAAGTAGCTCTTGAAACTCACGTCCGAAGGGAGGCAACGAACGGAGACGTCCCTGCAGGCGTAGTGTGGGACGCGATTGGGGCGAACCCTGCAGCGAATCGGTTGTTGAACCAACTTCCACGGTTGTTGGCACAAGCAGCACTCGCATGACGTATTCGGCAAGAGGAAATTGACCGTGAGGACCGCCGCCAGGAGATCCTCCGTGCATTCCACGCTCGAGAGCATCTTCGTCGCCGTCGGGAGGAAGGAAATGACAAACAGTAAAGTTGTTGAAGTTTGAAACGAAGGGGAACGGAACACAAAAATTCCATTGTAGTTCAATTGAGAATGTTGTAAAGCAACATGAATTAATAAAAAATAAGTGTTCTTTTTGATTGAGCAATGTGTATAGTTTGTCTTGATGCCCAATAATTTAAATAAAGATCGAAATAAGAAAGTGATAGATGACGAAGGGGAAGCCGCAGAGAAGGCTTTGATATCTGCGCAGCAACGTGAACGTCGGTGTAGGCTCAGGCAACTTGCCAAAGACCAGCTTGCCAGAGGGTTGCCCGAAGGGGACCTCGGAAGTGGTACGGAGGGTGTAGAAGCCGAAGAAGAGTTCACTTCTCCGGAACGGAGAGTGCGGAGTCGGGAAGAGTTACTTGAGGAGACACGGGCGAGAAGAGCCTTTCTCCAAGAGGAGAGAGTACGGTTTGAGGTGGGTCTCCGTACACCAAGCGTGGAGAACCAAACCGGCGGAGAGGGTGATACTGCAGAGGGTGGCACGAGCACACCAGCAGACCCTCCGTTGGAACCGAGAACCCCACACGGTACGGTGCCAGGAGAAGGGCAAGTACCACCAGCCCAGCAACTACCGCAAGGACAAGTACCACAAGTCCAGACTACCCACAGCACTTAGGGAGGTGTGGGCACGAGTGGTATCGGTGCACCGCCTCCACCGCGGCCAACCATGGCAGTGAATAAGCAGAAGTTACCGAAATTTACGGGGCAATCCAAGGAGGATCCAGTTCGGCATTGTCGAACGTGTGAAACGATATGGACTGCACACGGGGTAACTGACGAGAACGAATGGATCCGTCAGTTCCCTGCAACATTGCGAGAGGGTGCCATTGATTGGTACTCGGACGTTGACAAGACAAGGCTCACGACATGGGACGATGTCAAAAAGGCCTTCCAGACAGAGTTCCAATTGTTACGGGATGATAATGAAATATTGGCGGAGATCTACAACACGAAGCAAGCCAAGAATGAGTCTGTCCGTGCGTACGGCCGACGATTCAAAGAACTCATTGGAAAAATGGAGTCGGCCCTAGCGGATGAATTGAAAAAGAGATGGTTCATGGAGGGACTCAAAACATCCCTTCGAAAGAAAATGAAGATAGTACCGCCTACTTCGTATAGTAATGCATATAACCGAGCAATGGATCTCGAGAGCGAATGTAAGACCTCGAAGAAGACAAGGTCATCTTCTGATGATGATTTAGAGACGGAAAGTAGTGAGGACGGGTCGAGCAAGAAAGTGCTCGCATTGCAAAAAGACCTTGAGAGGATGATGCGAGAACTTAAAGCCGCCAAAGGAAGTGCTAGCAAAGCCGAAGAAGATACAGTGTGGTGTACGGACTGCAAGGAGGCAGGCCACACAAAAGGGTCTTGTCCGAAAAAAGCTTTTTGTGATATCTGCCAAATCGCAGGACATCCCCTTAAAGAATGTCCCTATAACTTGAGGGCAAGAGGCCAACAAGTACTCTATGCACAGGAGCAACCTTCCACGTCTGGTACGGGTGGACAACAGAATGCTGCATCATCTGGCGGATATAAAAATAACCGCCGGGGAGGCCGAGGCAACAATGAGAATGAGCCCCGGATCCAATATGATGCCAAGGGAAGACCCATGATACAATGTCGGAGTTGTAATCAGTGGGGTCACTATGCTCGTGATTGTCAGACGGAGCTCGCGAATCCGCAGAAGTTGTGTCGGTGGTGCGGACCGGGCGACCATGAGGACGCTAATTGTCCGAAGCCCGGCTGTAACATCCTGGAGTTGGAATGTAGAGGTACTGAGAAGGTCCTGACAGTCACCCGTGCCCAAGCCAAAAAGGCCACGTACCCACACCCTCCAACGGAGAAACAGAGGGTACTGCAAGCGAGGGCCGAGATCGAAAAAGAGATACAGGACCGGAAGGAACCTGCCGACGCCGGCACTTCTCACCGAGAATTGGCGGAGCAAAGTATACTACGGCAGATATTGCAAATGGAAATACCCGTGAAGGTCAAGGACCTGTTGGAGACCATGCCACACCTAAAAACAGCTCTATTCCTAGGGCCTAACACGCCACCTATGACGGTGGAACGAACGGAGATCCCAGGCGGCTGTGCAGCCGACCCGATGACGTTATCAATAAACCATGGACGGAACCCGGCAGTAGTAGAAATGGGTATCCTGGGTAAAATCCTCACGAACACCATCGTTGACGGAGGGTCGGGCGTCAATGTCCTTCCGGAGGAAACTTGGAAGAGTTTGGGGAAACCGACGCTGTGGCCACCAACCTTCAATTTGTTAGGGGGCCGACCAGCACGGTATTAAACCACTCGGTATGCTGATGGCACAGCAGGTGACTATCCGAACCCAGCCTTTCACCTTAGACTTCGTCGTAATCCCTCTCAAGCAAAAGGGGTATGACGCTATATTGGGTAGAGGGTGGTTGGTGACAGCCCGAGCCAATCACAACTGGAAGAACACCCTCGCATTCGAGAAAGGGGGGAGGAAATTTGTGGTAGACCTCGCCACACAAATGGTTGGAGAGGAAATGGCGTCCGACTCAGACTCCGATAGTGGCGGGATGGACGGAGAGGAAGAAACTATGGAACCGAACGATGAAGGGGTACTTGAGATAGAAGGAGATACGGATTCACTAGATGGTCTCTTTCACTGGCAAATGCATGACTACGAGGTATTTCAGCCATCGTGCAATATACTGGAGATCGGGAATGAGTTCCCTACGGAAGAAAACACAAACGAGTTCCCTCCGGAGTACACAGAATATACAGAGGGGGAAGCCCAGATGAGAGTAAGTCCGGCCCACGTGTTCTCGGAGGGAGAACCTATCCAATACAAAGAGGCAAAACTGGAAACAATAAATCTCGGGAACGAGCAGAATCCCAAGACTATCCTGGTGGGAGATGACTGGGATCCCGTGTTAAAAACGGCAGCCTTCAAAATATTCACAGAGTATAAGGACGTGTTTGCCTGGAATTATAAAGACCTGAAGGGCGTACCTCCGGAGCTCTGTGTGCACCGCATCCCTTTGGTTCCTGGAGCCCAACCTGTGCGGAAGAGGCCGTACAGGATGAACAAAAACTATGCTGCAAGGGTGGAGACCGAGATTGCGCGGATGCTAGACGCGGGGATAATTTTCCGAGTAGACACAAGTGAGTGGGTGTCACCAATCGTGATATCTCAGAAGAAAGAGGCTAACCAAATCCGCATCTGTGTAGACTTTAGGTGTCTCAATGCGGTGACCATTAAGGATCCCTTCCCGATACCCTTCACAGACAGCATACTCGAGGAGGTGGCAGGCCATGAGATCTATTCCTTCATTGACGGGTTTTCAGGATATAACCAGATATACATTGCAGAGGAGGACAAGCTAAAAACCACCTTTGTAGTGGAAGATGGTGTGTACGCTTACAACCGGATGCCCTTCGGCCTGTGTAATGCACCTGCAACTTTTCAGAGAATCATCCTGCACATCTTTGACAAGATGTCGAGAGGGAATTTTAGAGCATTTCTGGATGACTGGTCCATTTTTAGTAGCCAAGACAAACACGTTGTAGCACTCGGAGAGTGCATGGAGCGATGCCGGAAGGCACGTCTGGCACTCAACCCGAAGAAGTGTCGTTTCATGGTACCGCAGGGGAAGCTGCTCGGACACATCGTTTGTAAGGAAGGGTTGAAGACGGACCTCGACAAGGTCCGGGTGATAATTGAAATGGAGGCTCCCAGTGACGTAACCGGTGTCAAGTCATTCTTGGGCCATATCGGGTACTACCGACGGTTCATAAAGAATTTTTTTCGGATTTCATACCCGATGGATAAACTTATGAAGAAAGGGGAGCCGTTCCTCTGGGCGAAGGAGCAAGGGGAGGCATTCGAGGACTTAAAAATGAGACTGTTGGCAGCCCCCATCTTGGCATTTCCGAACT
This sequence comes from Chamaecyparis obtusa, assembly GCA_027943335.1. NCBI lineage: Eukaryota > Viridiplantae > Streptophyta > Pinopsida > Cupressales > Cupressaceae > Chamaecyparis > Chamaecyparis obtusa. The sequence continues at coordinate 1,798,405 of BSBK01001346.1, read as the reverse complement.
GGGACAGAGAGTTCCATGTTCATGTGGATGCGTCAAATTACGCCATCGGGGCCACCTTGGCACAAGAAGGCAAACATGGGCTGGATCACCCAATCTATTTTGCAAGTCGGTTACTCTCGAGGGCGGAGAGGAACTACAGCACTACAGAGCGAGAGGCCCTCGGAATGGTCTACTCGGTTCAGAAGTTTCGGCACTACCTATTGGCGACGCCGTTTACTTTCTTCGTGGACCACCAGGCTTTGATGTACCTGGTTAACAAGCCCATCATTCAGGGAAGGGTGAGCAGGTGGTTGCTGCTCCTTCAAGAATTCACCTTCAGAATTGTTGTACGGCCAGGACGTAGTCATGTGATTGCGGACCAATTGTCCAGAATTAAGTCCGGCGAGCCTCCAGTAGGAATAAACGATGACTTTCCAGATACTCACCTGTTTCACATCGCCGTACTACCGAAGTGGTACACAAGTATCGGTGAGTACCTGTCCACGGCCCGATTTCCAGAAGGAATGCTCCCCGGAGAGCGTAGAAAATTGGTTCTGAGGAGCAGAACCTTCCAGCTTATCAATGGACTGCTGTACAAAATGGGTCCAGATCAAATATTGAGGCGTTGCGTAATGGAGGAAGAGGTTCCGAGAGTGTTGAAGGAAGCTCATGAGGGACCTGCCGGAGGGCATATGGGCCCCGACACCACCGCCAGAAAAGTCTTGTTGGCAGGCTTATGGTGGCCGACGGTGTACAGCGATGCCAGGGAGTGGGTCGTTGGCTGTGACACATGCCAGCGGGCAGGGAGACCTCCCAAACGAGACTACATGTCACTTAACCCCTCTCATGCACAGGAATTGTTTGAACGGTGGGGACTGGATTTTGTGGGGCCTTTGAAGCCCAGCCGCGCTCGACGCTGTCGGTACATTGTTGTGGCAACAGAGTATCTGACCAAGTGGGTGGAAGCACGAGCACTAACGGATAACTCTGCTCTAAGTACAGCGAAGTTTATTTATGAGCAGATAATAACGCGGTACGGCATTCCACTGCAGTTGACGAGTGATAGAGGTGGACATTTTGTCAACCATGTGATCAAGCTACTGACGACAGAGTTCAAAATTTTTCACACTCTCGAGTTCGTACTACCCTCGAGCGAATGGTCAGGCAGAGGCGACTAATAAGATCCTGATTGGAGTCATTTACAAATCCTGCGGCGTTGAGGGCGAGGATTGGGAAGAAAGGCTACCCTCGGTACTATGGGCCTATCGAACATCTTACAAGGTGACCACCGGGCAGACACCGTTCCAACTCATGTACGGACAGGAGGCCGTGGTACCGGTAGAATTCATGGTTCCTAGCCTGCGGATTGCAATTGAGAATAAATTGGGAGATATGGAGAGTCTGAGGGAACGACTCTATCTCTTAAATAAGTTGGACGAAAAACGGGCTTTGGCACAATGGGCCACTGAAGCGACGCAGCAACGGAGGAAGGTCTGGCACGATAAGCATATCCGACGAATGCAATTTACACCGGGCCAATTGGTTCTAAAATACAACGGCCGAAATGAAATCAAGCCCGGAAAGTTCAAAGTGAAATGGATAGGCCCTTACAAGGTTCGGGAGGTGGCCGCAAACGGGTCTGTAAAGCTGTGGACCCTCGACGGACGGGAAATTTCGGACGCGGTGAACGGCTCGAAATTGAAGGTGTATCACGAACGGTCGATGACATCACTGCGAGGACCAAGTACTTAGAAAAAAAAAAAGAAAAAAAAAATAATTAAAAAAAAAAAAAAAAAGAAATTTTTTTAAAAATAAAAAAATAAAAAAAAATTATAAATAAATTTTTTTAAAAAAAGAAAAAAAAAGCAATATCGTACGGCACCGTACGGATCTATAAAGCCCCCGTACGGCACCGTACGGATCTATAAAGTACCGTACGACACCGTACGATAAAAAGGGCACGACGACAAGGAAGTACGGTGCCGTACTGAAGCATTATTGTGGTCGATACATTTACAAGTATTGTACGGCACCATACGGAAAAGTGACGACATACAAGCTGAAACAAAAGAAATAAAGGTGTTGTACGGAACCGTACAAGGCGAGGACTGCAAGCAAAGCACCGCACGGTGGATCAGTGTACGGATTGTACTGGCCGTACCGCATCCAGACACAACACGGGAAGGAGGCATAGTGTACGGTCATCAGATTGCAAAGTATGAATACCAAGTCATATGGTAGCTGACGCACAACATAAGGGCATTTGTACGGCACGGTTGGAGGAGGTCTGAGGATTCAGTACAGCATTGGGATGTGTGAAGGGAAAGCATGAAGGAAGAAATTCATATGGTATAAAAAAAAACAAAAAAAAAACGACGACAAAACAAAGCAGCTCATATTGAAGAACGAATGGTACCGAAGGGAAGGGCATGAGCAGGAAGTAAGGGAAACATAAGCGGTTTGCAGAAAAGAGCATGGGAGCAGACGAAATTCATAAAAATAAGGTGTTTCATAGACCCCGCTAGGGGCGTTGCCCCCTAGACCCCCAGTCGGTTTAGTTATCAACCCTTGGAGAGTGTGACCAGTTGATGAGACCCGGAGCTGCTACATATTTGCATTGGCTGAAGGAAGTTGATTTGTACTGTAAGAGGAGGAATTTAAAAAAAAAAACAAAAAAAAAAATGGTTAAGACCGTTATTGTTGGACACTGCACAGTAGTATGGGATCACGACAGCATAGTACTTGGAGACAGAAATTACAGGTTTCAAAACCAGCCAGTAGCAGCAGAGGACCGAGGGTTTCACAGTCTAGAGTCCGCATTGCTGGTAGCATGGATACTGCCAGAAAGCACCGTCCACACGTACAGCAGCCACAAGCACAAAAGGAAGAGATTACTTGGAAGACTGTGACATTCGAGGGTTTGAGTGGAGTGGAGTGCCGAACATGGTGGGATAACACTCCAGACGCACATTTTTTGAAGGGACAGCTTCGAAGAGCAGGAGTACACTGGGCAATTCAGATGCCTTTGCCTTCCATTAGAGAGTATGAGGGACCTCTCCGAGGCATGATTGATACATTCGATCGGGATAGCCGGCGTGGCACTCTGAAGTATTGTGGCACTGAGATACAGATTTCATTTTCTGCGCAGGAGATATCGAGGGTTTTTGGCATACCTGGCATGCACGGGAAGAAAATAGATTTAAAGCCCAGGAAACTGTCCCGCGAAGAAAAGGAAAAGTACGTTAAGCTGGTTTCCAGAAACCTGTCTCAGAGTGAGTTGGAGTCATTCGCTGGCGCTTCTTCAAAGAATCGGGGAATCAAGAAATCATTTGTGGCTCTTGGAGAGTGGCGGTGTTTGATGGACATCGTGAAGAGCAGGTTGACCGGGGCTAGTAGGGCCTCCGACATTGCCCTTACACATCTCATTTTCATGAACGGGATCCGTAATGGGACGGTGTACGATTGGGCTTCAGTTATGGCGGAGAGGCTGTATGAGTTCATGACTCTACAGCATCGGACATTTTACATGCCCCATATTGCCATCGGGTTGTTCCTGAATGCTGCCCGAGAGCAGATTCTAGCAGAGAAGCTGAGGCCACAGCCAGTTGATATTGCTACGGGAGAGCCTCTTATCTTTCATTGGCGTCACTTGGATGCTGGCGGAGTACAGACAGGGTCAAAGAGGAAGCGCCAAGTCCTCTCAGAGTTGGAAGGGGAGAATGTGGACAGTGGCCGAGAGGAGTCGAGTGAAGACTTGGAGGAGGAGGAAGGCAGCGAGAGTGTTGCAGTGGGAGACTCTGACACTCTCGATACAGAGGTACCATCTGAAAGTGCATTTGCTCCAACTCCACCGTCTGAGAGTGCACCACCTCTTGTACTATTCACGCCACCAGTACCCTCGACGATTGTTGCAGTGGGGACCTCTGTACCGTTCGGTACCACATTGGAGGCTGTACCCATGCCACGGTTCGGAGAGCTCCGCCCCCCTGTTGTGCTACACCCGGCGGGTCAGGCTTCCGAGCCACCTACAGCTCAGCCAACCGACCCAGGACAGACTAGCAAAGATGGTGTTGGAGGTTTAGAGCAGGAGCAGACACAGCCGCAAGAGCAGGTTACATTGGATGTTGTTGGTACTGAGGCCATTGTGCGAGTTGGGCCAGGGGTATTGGAGGAGCCGGCTCGAGCGTTGCCGACGGGGGATGAGGACTCTTCAGTGCTGTCATGGTTGGAGCAGTTCACATTACCTCCGATAGCAGTGGCAGCTCCCATTTCACTTTCCCCTACCAGAGTAGTGTTAGAGAGGCCTTCAGAAGTTATTGACCTGGATGTAGTGATGTCGCCACCAAGAGAAGAGCCAGTAGCCCAGGAGAGAGAGATATCCGAGAGACCAGTTCCTATGGAGGGACAGAGACCGCAAGCTGAGGCTAGTGAGGAGCCACCAGCCCTGACAGGGTCACGGAGGGCGGTGCCAGCGAGGGAGTCCGCGCAGAAAGTGTTGGAGCAGTACTTGGCGGATGTAGCCGCAGTAGCTGCTGGAGCCCAGCGGGTCATAGCCTCAACAGAGCTTCAGGCTCAGGAGGGGGTTGCTGAGGAGTTGGAGCGCCTCTTGACCTTTGTGCGGGTTGGCTGTCCACAGGCATTTGCAGAGTGCTTTGAGGCTAGGGGATGGCCTACTCAGGAGTCTCTTACGATGTTGGAGGATTGGGCTCTTAGTGCGACGGTGGGCGAGAGCCGGATTCACGGTCTTATCCGAGAGTTAGAACAGGCCTTTCGAGAGGAGTATTTCACTCTCAGGCGGTTAGAGCATGCTTCCTCAGTACATCAGGCTACGGGATTGGCAGCAGAGGCAGCTCGGGAGGAGGCAGCTTCCCGTCTTACAGCTTTGGAGACTGCAGTGGTTCAGGAGAGGGAGTCTTGGGCGGCTGAGCGGAGTACTATGGTGTCGGAGTTGGACACTTTACAGGCTGCATTGGAGACTGAGCGTGCCGAGCGGGCTCTTCTTGAGACTCGCCTTGGTTCTGCTTTGGAGACTGTGGATGCGAAGGAGAAGGCAGTGCTCGAGGCAGCTAGCATGGTTCGGAAGGCTATGGAGCTTAAGATGAGGGCAGAACAGGCTTTACAGCTTCGGACAACTCAAGTGTACGAGTTGCGGGCTAAAGTCACTTCCGGCACAGCCACAGCCATAGCCGCGCCATCATCATCAGGGACGCTTCCTACGCCCCCTCCTGAGTAGTTTTGCAAATGAAGTTTCCTTTGTTGGTCATTTTATGTGAGTTATTATTATTATTATTTTGATTATAGTGAGGGATCTGTAATGTTTTTTCCCTCCCAAAGTTAATTAAGTATTTGCAGCGAAATTAGATATAGTTATTACTGGAGTTGAAATAATTTAGAATATGTAATGTCATCAAAATAGATATAAATAACCAATGTAAACAAAACATTTAATAGTTCAGTAAAAAATCTAATGGAAATAAATTTATAATTAACACAATCACATAGTTCACTCAAATTAACATAAAAACAATACATACAAGTTTATAATATTCTCAATATCATTTATCATTAATGGTTTTCAATACTTATCTGAATCAAAGCACTTGGAAATGTCACTTTCACTCTAGGAAGATTTCAGTTGTCTTGGCCCTTATAGCTATGGCACGCTCTATGACTGAAGGACTTGTGTAAAAACATAGCATGTATTTACTCACACCCAGGCCCTGACTATGACAATCCCTGGTGTTCATTGTACCCCAAATTGAACACATCTTGTGTGCCTTGTTCTCCAATGCCAATAGCCTACCAAACCATCTTCTTCCTCGAGTGATCTCCATGCCCATTTCCAAGTCTTACATAACAGAATCTATAGGGGTGTCCTTACCTAGAGGAAGTGTGAGATGATTCAAAATTGATGACCTGAAGCTCGAAAAACTTACAAACATACAATAGAACTGGGCAACAACTAATGACCAAAAGTCAATAGCCTGCCACAACTACCCACCCTGTACCGAGGAGCCTCTCCCCAGCTAATTATATCCTGCAGTGTCACCTCCTTCTCACCCACACCACTGCTGGAAGCAACACTTGTACAACCCTCATTCAAAGCTGGGAATTTTCACACCTTTGAAGACCTCAACTAGCTTACCAGAGACCAAGGGCAGCAAAGTATAGGCACATTAGACTTCGAAGTGCCAATGAGAGGGTCATCATCAGATTTTCCGTAATCCATTTCAGATCGGTGCTGCAGGGTTTCAATTCATGTAGTTTTCTACACACAGGAAGTGTATCCTGCCATGGTTTGTTTGAGTTATTGATACTGCTATTTCATATGTTTATTTGTTAACCTTTAGATCATGCAAGTTAGCCACTTTCTTCTGTGCATAAATTGATGTGTTATCGGGCTGCATGTTCCAATGTATGATTCACCAACACATTTATTTTTGCATATTTGCAATTCCTTTTTTTTATGCTATTGAAACAACAATCTAAGCTGCAAAGTTATGTTTTCTGCAGTTCTATTGTCACCTTAGATGTCTTGTATTGATTGTTGCAATCACGCACATGGTCAAAGAGATGAATATTGGATATTCTGTTACCCTTGTTCTGCTACTACCAAGATGTGACTGTTCTCCATGCATCATCATATTAGTGCAACAATCAGCAATCTATCACGTGATATAATTTTTTTACCATCGTGAAGTACTTTTCTTATATTCAGTTGAATTATTTAAATTTGATTTTTATATTTTAAAAGATATTGTTTATATTATTTAAATACTGGTTTTTACAGTTTTGTTGTGGATGAAGCTATTTTCTGTTCTAAATTTTCTTTCTTTTGTACTCTGTTTTATGTTATTTTTTTGAATAACCTATTTACGCTCTTTTACTCGAAGGTGCTTGAATGACCTCAAACCATCAATACCTTTATGGACCTCTGTACAAACTTGTGTTCTTAATTCTACTTCTTGCTAAATTTCATTGCAATAGTAAGTGTATTTCAAGTGATATATTTAATTATTTTTATTGATCAATGAAAATATTTGCCCATTAAGCTAATCGAAAATAACTTTCTGATTGTCCAATTTAAAGCATATATGAGATTAATGTCCTCTACATATAGTTGGATCTGAATGTTCCCCTCAAATGTTTGCAACATAAATCCATTCAATCGAATTATATCAGTTCTAGTTTTAAAATATCTTTCATAGCCAGTTTAGAGGGACAATATCAATCACATTTATTTTGAAGCCACAGCCATCATGGCATTTATAGCAAGCTTCTTTGTACCTTGTTCCTGTCTATGCAAAATATGTTTTGAGAACTGTGTAAATGTCTCTGTCATCTGGTGATATTTTAAAGATGCGGACAGTAGTTCTAAATTATTACTGCCATTTTATATAGCTTTGAGGATGATGGAATAATTATTTAACTATTTTCATTTTTTGTGTTATGCTTTCCAGGTATGCACTTTTTCTTTTGTACAAATTAAATGTCAATTTTCTTCTTTCAAATTCAATATCTTTTATGCAGTGGTAGAATATATTGTATGGCTTCTCATTTTGATGCCAAAAACAATTTGCTAGTGTTCTTTTTTAGTAAAATAAAGCTAATTCAAATGCACTATACAGAAAATGCAGAGCACACACCTTTGTCTCGCCTTGCAGCAGGGGCTTGTGCTGGGATAATTGCAATGTCTGCTACTTACCCAATGGACATGGTTCGTGGGAGACTGACTGTTCAGGTATATCAAACATATAAAAGTTACTTTCAGATGTTCTTTGGGATTTATGTTGACATTTTGAAATTTAAATGCTTGTGAACTCATGCATTGATGTCTTTCTAGCTGCTAGGTGGTAGTATTTACATATTAATTGTCATTTGAACTGCAGACAGAGAACTCTCCTAACAAGTATCGTGGTCTGGTCCATGGCTTATCAACTATTATTCGTGAGGAAGGACCAAAGGCTGTATATAAAGGCTGGTTACCGTCAGTCATTGGAGTGGTAAGTTTGAGTAACTTGAAATCTTATGTTTCCTGGTATATAACAATTACATGTTGCTTAAGTTTCCTGCCAAATTAAACGATATACTCGTATTTGGGGTGTATTCTGTTTGGATGTTACCAATCATCTGAATATTAGCCCATTTCCTGGTACGAGTCATACCCGAATTGGGTACTGATTGGAATCATCAGTGGAATTGGGTAGGGTTCGGGTTGTTTTGGGCATCGATTTTAGCTTGAATCTAGGTAGCTTATGCATTTTTGAATTTATTTTTTAAGATTCTTCTCCATAGACAACCACAGTATTTGAAAAAATCGTGATTTGCGTAAGACATGAGGGTATCAAAAACAAATTTTGTGAATTGTTTCAATATCTTTTGATTTCAATACCATTTCTTCTCGACTTGAATCCTTTTGATTTCAATACCATTTTTTCCAAATGTGTTGAATCGTTGGAGGCGGATGCAAATGCTTTTTCCAAAATTTTCTGAGAATAGATAAACTCTTAAAAACCACACTTCACATTTAAACTCCACATATTATTATATTATTTTACTTATGGAAATACTAATTTATTATTTATTATTTCTAGTATTAATATATTATTATTTCTATAACTTTACTAATTTTATTGGAACGAAAACGAAAGGAAAAGAAGAATGAAAAATAAATTGTAGATAAATTATACTACGGAGATTATAAAGAAAATGTTGCTCAAATATTAATTGAAGTTACTAACTAATGATCCGAACAAAATGAAAAATGCATTTTCAATTAATACCTTTAAACTAAGTTACCGGTTCGGGTAATAGAATCCGATATGCGGATGCGTGAATTATTTTTTTGGAGGTTTTGGATGCGTTTGGGTGCATATATATATATATATATATATATATATATATATATATATATATATACAAAAAAAAATAAAAATAAAAATGCAATTAATAATTCAATAAACATCTATTATTAAACATATAATATATATATTATAAATTTTAATTAATAAAATTACAATATAATATAATTTAATTATATTTAGTTTAATTTAATATGGCTATGCTTTTTTTTGATTAGTGATAATTTTACTGATTCAAAATAAAAGCTTTACATTAGCCAAAACAAGGCCTTGAGCCTAGATAAAGCATTGTATACCCCATAAACACATTTGCCCGGGAAAAAACATAGCCCTACTAGGCAAAATGGGCACACAGGCCAAACACACATTTTACCACATCACTGATCCGTAATGCCCCACTTAGCCAGCATCTCGTCGTGGGTTTCATTCACCATAATCCCTCTAGTGGTCTCCACCTTGGGTTTTGTCCGTCCCAAAATAGGTTGCGGTACCACCTGGGAGACCTTCCCTGCATCTCGCTTACAGACCTTACTTGGCTTGTGTTTACGCTTTTGTTTCCATTCCATTGCCGACCTCCATTGATCAGCTTCCCACTGGTTCATGTACACCAACAATTCCATGCACGCAGTTCGAGCTTCACCCACGCGTTGCATAATCGGTGTTGTAGTACCAAACACCAGAAAAGGTTGAAAACCTTCCCTTGCTCCTTCAACACGGTGCCAACAACCATCAGTTGTGTGAAAACCTGCTCTAATCTCCGCCAAACTCAACCGACGCGCTACACCCAGCTGCCACACTGGCTCAATACATAGCTCAACCATGCGCAAAGCCTCTTCTTTGTCTCGGGCAAGCACAAATGCCCATGCACAGAACAAGGAGGAGTTGTCCACATTTGTTTGTGGGTGAAAGTCTCCTTTGAAGAACTCCTTGCCAAACAGTTTATTCAAAATCCGAATAAACCCATCTTCTAACTTGAAGACCATCCCCAATTTGCGCAGTGTGATCTCGGATCTAAAGCCAGGTGTCTGCTTCTCTTTTGGAGTGTCTAGAAAGAAAGTCGCCTCCATGACTCACACTCCAATTTTACTTGCACATTGAATGTGCCTAATGGCCTAATTTGATTCATTAATAGCTCTACCTTCATCTAGAGAGTTCCAGGCTCGTCACCCAAAATCATGAGTGCAGTTACTTCATTTGTCCTTCATACTTGCTTAGCCAAGAATCCCATGTGCCCCTCCGCTGTCATTTACCATATAATGAGGTTCAAGGGTACCTCATCATCATTAATATGACTATGTTTTAATCTAACAATATATACTACTTAAATGTACCATTTAAAAATTTATATTATAAAAAATAGAATATGGTTTATTTATAATAAATTTTATACATTTTAAAAATAAAGTTCTAAACTATATCGAATTTTTAAAAAACCTACAAAACCAAAATAAAAACAAAACAAAAGCCATTGTTGTGTACCTGGTCACGGCATGGCACAACGTGGGAGGATTTGGAAATGGATTCTGAGACTCCAGTCTGTCTTCGTCAACAAAGAGACTACAGTCCGTCTTTGTTAACATAGAGACTGCAGTCCAGCTTCGTCAGCCATTCCTCGCAGTCTACACTCGCCCAGACACAATTTCATCAGCCATTCCTCGCAGTCTACACTTGCCCAGACACAATTGCCACAGGACTAAGAAACATAGCACTAAGACTAGCGGAATCAGCACGTAGTTATTGTAAAGAAATGGCCAAATAAAACCCCCGGATGCGTGGTGGATGCTGGCAGGAAGTGCATCCTGGACCTACGCATCCACAGGGCATCCACAGGCCCAGGATGCACTTCCTGCCAGCATCCACCATGCTTCCGCCTCCGCATCCAGACCTCCAGGCAGTGCATCGGTAACTTAGCCTTTAAATCATTTTTATGAAAGAATTTCATTTGCTTCTCTTCTATGGAAGTTCCATTTTTCCAAAGTGCATCCTGATTTTTGGCCTATTTCTTCTTCTAGTAATCAATTTCATTTCTGATCAGAAAAGATAACTTGGTTCTATTTCATCTCTTTAACAAGTTTAGTGCTAAGCATAGCCTTTTTAATTTTTCTATAACTTGTTAAATAGTTTGAGAAATAGTATATTTAATATCGTTAATTATCATTCAAAAATCTATTAAATATAATTATATGTAAATATATTTTATAAATAATATATATTATTAAATTAAATATAATTATATATATGAATATATAATATTCTAAAATATGATATATTATATAATTTAATAAATTTATTAAATAGTGTGTTTATGTATATATTAATAAATGTGTTCATATACATATGAAGATATATAATATTTATATATTATATTCCTTTTTTGATGATTGTACCCAAACCCTCCCAAAAAAATGCCAGCGTACCATATCCACATTCCCATACCCGCACCTGCACCCGATTCGGCAACAACAAGATTGTGCAGATTTTCTATGTAGATTTTTCGTAGTATTCATTCTGTTTACAGTTCTTTCTTAAGTTTGATTTTAAGCATCATAAGTTTAGATGGAATCCAAAACAATTGCAGGCCATTGTTATGACTTTGTGATTTAGGTCTATTATGGAGTATGGATGGTAGGATTTGTGCAAACAGTCATTTGACTTGAACTGGTCCTATGGAGAAATAAGGATGAATGGACTAATTGGCAATTTAGATGGAGTCCGAAACAGTTGTAGACCTTTCTTGTGATTTCTTGATTGGGGTCTAACAATGTTACGAGACTCACACTTGGATTTGGCAAATTGAAAAACCCAAAAACCTCATGTACTAAGGATTTATAACTTGTTTCATGCACCTTTTAATAAATAAGCCTTAAAGACACTATAATCTCATCTAATAGAAGCTACTTTGATCAATACACAAAGATACATTGATCACATTAGTATAAACGCAAATTTTAGCTAAAGGAACTTAACACATTGAGACATTGATATATTGTCAAATTTATACAAAACTCATGGAATATGAAATCTATGGCATCAAAAGTTCCAAACAAATATCAAAATAAATGCTATAAATCTATGGCTTAGATGAGCCTACATCACTCAACCCTTCTGCGTGGGTGTCTAAGATAGGTCTTGGATGACTATGCAGCCATGACATTTGCCTATGCCTCAATGACATCCACACTAACATCCAAGCTGTCTTCTCGTGCTCTATCCTTGTCATGTCCCCATTCTGGTTGACATCGTTTGGCGTGCCGGATCAGTCTATCACGAGCTCTCGTAGATTGGTGGCGATGTGGAGAGAGTCATTCTGATGATTATTTGGGGATTGGATGGTCTTATTTGCTTTTGGAGAGATGGTGTTTATCATATTTTTTATTATAATGTGTTATGTGGGGCCAAAATGTTATAATTTTGAGTTGAGTTGCACTTTTTATTTTATAAAGTTACTTTTTATATAAAAGTGCATTATAAAGAGATTTTATAAGAATATTTTATAGATACTTCTAGAAGTTCTGGTGGCTTCTTAAAAAAGTGAATAAATAGAGTGCTTGGCCTCTCATTTGGACATCCCATGACTTGAGTTTACACTACTTTTCTCTTTGAGCATTTGTGGCACCATCTTGGTCTGCAGATTGTCATTTGATCTTTAGGAACGGAGTTTCTTAAGGATTTGCATAACTGAGGAGGTGAAATATCCTTTGAAGGGTTTCACTTTGGAAGTGGTATTCAACCATTTCAAGTTGAGCTTATTTGGAGTCCTCAGACTTACCTGAGGGTTTGAGTTTTTGATTGTAAAAGAAAAAAAAGCAGATCCGAAAAAGCAAAGCGAAAAAGCAGATCCGAAAAAACAATCCGAAAAAGCAGATTTGAAAAAAGCAAAGCGAAAAAGTAGATCCGAAAAAGCAAAGCAAAAAAGCAGATCCAAAAAAAGCAAAGCAAAAAAGCAGATCCGAAAAAGCAAAGCGAAAAAGCAGATCTGAAAAAGCAGAACGAAAAAGCAGTCCGAAAAAGTTTTTGCTACAAGTCTAATTCAGTTTTCAGAATTTCAGGATAGGGTTTTGGAACCACATTTTTGCTCATATCTTCCTCATTACTCGGCATATCATTCTGGGTATTTTTGCATCGGATTTCTATCGTCGAGGAGATAAAGATAGGTGCATTTTGGAGTCCCAAAATGCCATGATTTATTTTTAAGGAATTTTCAAAACTCCTAGGCATTTTCGAAAATTGGCAAGGAAGTACATCTTCAGATTTGGGGTGACTTTGGCTTGGGTGTTGGCATCTTCAGCATTGGTAAAAATTATTGCAGCCATCTACAATCAGGTTCCTCACTTCTCATTTGGCATTTGGCATATTTTTTGAGAAATGTATGTTTTCAGCTGAGTACAAAATATAGCTTCAGCACTTTACTATTTTACATTGTACTTGTCTTTGTTTGCCATTTGGCATTATTGGTATCAAAGGAAGGCTAGGATTTTGCAAGTGAAAGGGCATTGTAATTTTTAGTCTATCTATATTGTGTCATGTCCCCATTTTGGCTGACATCGTTTGGCATGACGGATTTGCCTATCATCGACTCTCGTAGGCAAATGGTTTGGAGAGAGGGTCATTATGTTGATCATTTGATTGCATATTGCTGACAAAGCCTACATTCGGTGGAGCCTACATCCAGTTTGGGCCTACATGCAGTTGTAGTAGAGCCTACATCCAGAGTGAGCCTACATCCAGTTTGAGCCTACATCCAGTTGTAGTAGAGCCTACGTTCAATCTTGAGCCTACATTTGGTTGTAGTTGGGCCTACATTCAGTTATGAGCCTACATTGTTATAATTTTGAGTTGAGAAATGTACTTTATTATTATAATGTTATTTTATTATAAAGTACATTATAATTGGATGTTTCTAGAAGTTCTAGCAACTTCTCAAGGAAAAGAATAAATAGAGGGCTTGGGCTATCATTTCTACATGCTTGGATTTGGATTTTCTTCTACTTCTTCATTGTGAAGCAATTTGTAGTCTTTGGTCTGCAAATTCTATTCGATCTTTGGGAACGAATCACTCCTTTGGATTGGCATAACTGAGGTAGTGAAATATCTACTGAAGGGTTGCAAGTTTGGAGTTGGTACTCAGCCATCTCATTGGTACTTCATTGAGAATTTGATGTAAGGGTTTGTTTGTGATTGAAACAGCATTTCAAGAGGCATTTTTAGTAGGGCCGAAATTATAGGAGGCAATTTTTAGCAGGTCTGAAATTACAGGCGGCCGTTTTTAGCAGGTCCGAAAAAGCAGTCCGAAAAAGCAAATCCGAAAAAGTAGTCCGAAAAAGCAGACCCGAAAAAGCAGTCCGAAAAAGCAGACCTGAAAAATTGATATTGAGGGTTTGTAACTAGTTGAATAAGGGTTTGGAATTCATCACTTAATTGGTGAATCATTTGGTGAAGATTTGGAGATCATTTTGGTACGTTTTCAGTTCAGTCATACCAGGGTTTGGACTCAGATTTTTGTTCATATCTCACAACCTTCTTGGAGATAAATTTTATGCATTTGAGGGGATCTTAATACCTCATTGGCGCTTCTGATTATATATTTTTGGGGGCTCAAAACCCTAAATATTATTTTATACAAGTGTCGTACTGTACGACCCAGGTACGGCCTGTACCAGGACAGCACAGTAGCAGCGTTTGGGGTCGGTTCCAACTTTCCTTGCATCGACATTCATCAGCATTTGATATTAGAATATAAGGAGCGATTTCCAGGTTCCCTTCATGTGTTTCTTGGTTGCATTTGAATGTCAAGGAAATTGTATTAATTGCATGTAACAGTCACTGTCATAACAAGTCTGAATCAGTCACTGTTCTTCCATCATTTGGTGTTTGAAATTGTCATTCAATGAAAGTGCATTGTATGGGGTAAGTAGTACATTGAATGGTATTGTCATTGCCATAATTCTTGTCATATAACAGTCCATATATATATTCAGAAAAACAGTCAATGGTTATCAGACATTGCTATCGGATTGGTATAGTAAAAAGGTGCATTGCTAGGTCTTTGTTCATGTAAGACAGTTCATACATTTCATGACATAGTTTTGTAGTTGTAAACAGTCCATAAAAATCTATCATCGATTTTGTAATCAGTCTACTGAACATTGCAATCAGAATTTGGGAAGTATATGATATATTGGCATTTGGGTCTTAGCATTGCTATCTAGAGTTCTATTGTTGTTCATTGCATTACATTCCTATATTGGTATTGTTATCTCAATTGCATTTGATGCCCAAAACGATTGTCACATTGAAACACAACAATACAAACAAACAATTCAGTTGCTTGCCAAGGGTTTGACAAATTGTCTCAGTTCAGATTTGGGGGTTTTTAGTGACCTATTAGCAAGGGTCATTACATATTGCAAACCTAGGGTTTGATGATCATATTATTGGCTGAAATATGTATGGCATTGTTGCAAATTGTTGATATATGAATGACATATGGTTTTGAACAATTTCCTACATCATTGATAGTGTTTTAGATGGTATTTGGTTGCTATCTATTATTCTGAAATTTTGGGACAGCAAACTCATATATTGCAAAATAATTTTCTATTTACATTTTGAGTTACATTTTTGAGGGGTTTTTAGTGGCCCATTGGTAAGGGTCATTACAATCCTCCTCTTCCTTGGCTACTGCCTTTGCCTCTCTATCCACCTGGTCAAGCCAATCGAGGTCCTCATAAGCAAAGATAGGATCCTCAATCTTAGTAATTCAATCAGATTGTGGATCAACCTCCTGTAGTGTATGGGCGATAAGTCAATGCCCAAAATCCATCAATGGTGAAGACAAAGGTTGTAATGAACATAGACTAGATCTTTCAACCTTTGCATTGATTGTCTATTGCACTTCTTGGAGTGTATGTGCTCAAACATACTCTGATTGCACTCACAACTTGAAGCACTACATGGTTGGCTGAACTGCAATCCTTTTAAGATTTGGTACCTTAGCACCAAATCTTTCCCACCATGCATCTGAAATGAGAACACGAAAACAAATCAATCTTGTTTTCCAACTTTAAATTTCAATAATTGATAAATATAAAAAGAGTAAAAGTTTTAATTTTTAAACTTAAAATATGCCCTTAACAGATTTTTAGCTTGTTGCAATGCCAACTAAGTTGCTTTGCATATATCTCATGCAAAGAGATCTCCTTGCAAGTCAAAAGATCTCAATCTCGGTGACTATTTGTGGTCCAACACCAAAATCAGGCATCATTTGCTTTATGATTGTGTAGAGCCCAATACGGTGGAATATGTATATGAATTCTCATCTTCAACTAGGATAAGATAAGATAGATAAAGATAAGATAAATTTATTGATGTCCAACGAAAGACCACTAAGAGGGCCCAAGGGACTGTCGAAACAAAGCAGAAGGCCAACCCACATCGGGAACACCAAATGGTGCCCAAGGAGAGAAAACGAAACAACTAAAGCAAGAAACAACAAAGTTCAAACAACTCACAAACGACTCTGAGCAGTCGAGAAAAAAGCCAGAACCGAAGTATGGGCCATAGGGTGAGAAGGGACCGCAAGCCGTCTTTGAAGACCTTTGGAAGAAGAAGACAGTTGCTGAGTGGAATTCCTGCGAAGCCTCATGGATTTGGTATGGCCAGAGGGGGAACTGAGCTGCCGCTTGGTACCACGTGTAGGGGAAACCACTGTGAAGACAGAGGTGATGAGCTGATTGGGGTGTTGTCTCATGGGGAACTAATGTTGTAGAGAGTGGTCCCGAAGTCTTAAGGCCTCCTGGAGATAAAGCGTAAGGCACCTTTGGTCAATGTACCTGAAGAAGGATGAGATAGATTGAGTCTCCCTGAACAAGTAGTAGAATCTCCCTCTGATCTCGTAGTAGATAGGACAACAAAAAGTGAAATGCGTCTCCGTCTCATCCTCAAAAGATGGCAAATCCTATCCTCCCTAACCATTTCATGGTCTGTTTGAATGTGGAGCCGATGTGATCCCACTCTGAAGGAGCCAAGAAAGATGCAAAGTGCATGTGACTAGCGGTGGGAAAGGTAAGAAGGACGAACTAGGGTGGAATATGTATGGATTCACAAATGTTTTTAAGCTATCTCCACACATGCTTTGAGGTATGGAATCTTGGCAAGATCCTCCAATATGAGGTCAAGGCAATGGGCAGAACATGGAGTTCAAAACAATGATGGATTCCTATCCATCAATAGTCTACTTGCAGCAATATTCATTTGCTGCATTATTTGTAACCACTTGCACATTGTCCTTACCCACCTTAGCCAAGACTCTCTCCAAATCTTCACAAAGGAAAAGGAATTGGACGTTTCGTGTTTCCCAAGACAACAATAGATTTGATGAATACTGTGCCACCTGAGAAAGAAACAAATATTTAGCATTGTTCTATTTCTTCTATTTCTCCAACTATCAATCGTGATGTATTACGGAACGGGGTTGTCATTGATTTGTTTTTCCTTTTTTATTTATATGTTTGAAAACCTGGACATGTTTACCTCATTTCATCTAAATGAAGAATGTTGAGAATGTTTGGTTTTCCCAAATTTCTTTTGTTCTTGAATATTTGGAAAACAATATTAAAAAACATGATGCTTTTTGTTTCATTTGTTTATGAATTTCTGTTAATAATTAAATCATAGGTTGGTGTATAGGTTTAAGAAGCGTAAATTGTTTGGGGGATAAATCAACAAACCAGAGGAGTAGGATTTTTTGAAAAAATCGGGAAAAAAACAGCAAAAAATTGGGTAAAAATCGGATTTACAAAAAAACGTAAAAAATTGAAAAAAAAAGTCATAAACTACTTTTTATATATATATTAAAGGGTATTTTCACAGCATAGATATTTTGAGAGCAAATAAAAAATAGAGTTCAACCATTAATTGTAGAAAATAGATTTTCATTGTTTATATTCATAGTGCCGATTACATTGCACAAAACATACCACAATATCATAGATGGAGACAAAAGTCAAAATGTCAATTACAATGTAGTTTGTGACTTTGTACAAAGTCAACCTATAAACTGAGTACAAAGTTTCAAAAATACCAAATGTAGCTAATGACATGCTAGGGGCATGAGGCCCTAATGATGCTTCTCTTTAGAAAGTGCCTGCCCTAACTCTTGCAACAATAAGAGTTGGAAGCTGGCTTCTTCCATGACTTCCAAATCATCAGGCTCAATAACATAATCATCAACATCATCAGCAGGTGCAGAAACCCACTCAGAGTCTGGAGCAATCTCATCAAGGTGAATTGGGGAGTCTTCCTCAATGGCTCCTATTTTTGTCCATATAGAAATACAACTTCCTCAACGGTTGTCTACATGAAAAACACAACGAATATAACTTCAATTGAGTGCTAGTTATTAAAACTCCTACCTTGAGCTTTCTTTAGCTTCAAGTGGAGGTTGTGGTGAACAAACACCAAATCATTCATCTGTTTTTGTGTTAGACAGTTGTGTTTCTTGGAATGAATGTGTTAAAAAACTCTCTAATTGCACTCACAAGCAGTTGCCTAAGTGTGAGATCAAATATTGGCCAAGTCTATGAAGTACCTTAGATCAAAACGAACTGTAGAAAATAGATATTCTTGTTTATATTCATATTGATTATTACATAGGCAAATATTCATTTAATGTTTTAAGAGGGTAGTCACCAAATAGCTGTCTAAGTCTGAGATCAAATATTAGCCGTCTATGAAAGTAACTAAGATCAAAACCTGTCAGACTCTTAAAGAAGGCAGTCACCAAATAGTTCTCTAAGTCTGAGATCAAATATTAGTTAAGTCTATGAAGTAATTGAGATCAAAATTTATCAGATAACAATCTATCTACTGTTAGGAATTTATCAAAAGTAGAAACCATTTTGAAGTGTTCCAAGACTTTCATTGTGATTTTGGCAAAGAGTTTTGTAGGGGTAGTTCAATATTTGAGAAAGCTTATCAAATCGTATTGCACAATTGCAATGCTTTATATTCCATAATGGCAATTGGTAAGTCCTTTAATATGATTTTAATGCGCTTTAAATGTAAAAAGGTCATTGAAAATTGGGTCAACATTTGGTCAACAATTTTTTCTTGATTTGAGATTTTTGAGGGAATAAATCGGTTGGTTCTAGGATTCAGGATTAATAGGGGATTTTTGCAGATTTCTGCTTCTATGGGTTTAAGTATTTATTTGAACATATGGTTAATAGGAAGTTTGATAGTAGGTGAATAGTTCGGTTATATTTTGAGGTTGTAACAACACCTGACATTGAATAGGATTTGGTTGAGAGATTGCAGGATCAGAACTATTTGTGTGTCGTACATGTATGTCATTCGTTTTGATCTATAAGAAAATATATTGATATGGGTTTTGAATGAAAGCAAGTTGCAACTATTTCTGCTTTGATTTGCAAAGCCCAATTGGTTGATTTAAGATTTTGTGTTGTATAATATTCATTTTCAGTAAAATGTTATAATGCCTGATTGTTTACTGATCTAAGTTTTCTTTGAGCACATTTGAGTTGTGAACCTGATATCTGATAACTTATTAGCTGTGCAGATTCCATACGTTGGATTGAATTTTGCTGTGTATGAGACTCTCAAGGACATATTGACAAAGAACAAAACTTTTGGGTTGTCAGATGGCTCTGAGTTGAATGTGGTAACTAAATTGGCATGTGGAGCTGCCGCAGGAACTGTTGGGCAGACTGTGGCTTATCCTTTGGATGTAGTACGCAGGAGGATGCAAATGGTTGGATGGAAAGATGCTGCCCCTGTTATTACTGGAGATGGAAGAATCGCGGCGCCTGTCCATTACTCTGGGATGGTTGATGCATTTAGGAAAACAGTCCAGAATGAAGGGTTTATTGCATTGTACAGGGGATTGGTTCCAAATTCAGTCAAGGTAAGTACTATATAGGTTGACCATTAAATCAATTATTATCTGAATGATTTTTTGCATTATGTTCACCTATGGTTTCTTAATGAGTAATTTTTGCTAATCATTGAAAGATGACAACCAAGAGAAATTTTCAGTAAGTTGCATTTTCTCTTCTTGCAGGTGGTGCCTTCCATAGCAATTGCATTTGTGACGTATGAAGTCTTAAGAGATTTAATGGGTGTAGATTTGAAGATTTCAGATTAAGAAGATTTTCTCACTGATCACAGCATCATTATTTGTTTGTGGCATTTGTTGTGTAGAGGGAGGGACGAGAATTCCATTTTTGGCTGTGAATCCTGATTCTAAGGTCATCTTCAGACCATTCAATTCCAGCAATAAGAGTTAAATTTATTCATGGGGGAAATAAGTTGCCGCCAGAAGTCCTTAACCTTATCAGGCCACCAACTTAATGCCTAGAGTGAATGCATTGTAGGATCCATGCTGTCTTATTATTTGAGTGTGGTCATATAGATTTCCAATACCCTTGTTGAATAAGTGCATTCTATTGCTGGATTACAGGTTTTTGGGACTTCATTCAATGTTCCTAAGCATGCAGTTTTCCAGTATGTAGCTGCCATCAACAATTCCATCTCGGCCTTTGGGATATTTGAAATCCTAACCACAGTTGCATTTCTAGCAGTTTCTTATTTCTTACATGGGTAGCGCCCATTATATGATAAACTGTGTACATAAATTTCCAAAACGACAGTTTCTCTTTCTACTCGTTTTATCCTTTTCCAAAATGTACTTTTCAGAAAGCATTGATTACTTTGTTTTGGATAAGGTAAAAGGGGTTACAGAAGGGCTCCTACCCTCATAAAGCCCGAAGGCTAGAAAATTCTTAACATTGATTACTTTTTTAACTAGTTAGTTTTTCTTTATTTAAGATTACAGTCTCTTACTAGCAGAGGAACATGTTTCTATGACTGAATTTATCGATCTTCTGTATGTGGCATTCTTTTACGATTGTAAGTAATTGCATTTCCTGAGAATGCATATTGAAGTGTACTGGATATTAAAATCTCAAGTGCTGCATTGGATTCTAAAATTCAAGATATAGTAATTTACTAATTTGCGATTGGATCAGAACAAATTGCATTAAATCACGATGGAGACTGGAGAACAGTTACAATACAAAATACTTGTAAAGCCAAATGGACAAATCGTGGAAATTTTTTCACCTAAAAAGCTTGACCAAGAAATTAGCCACGAGAACCTAGTCATAGCTTCGCATGTTTTCAAAAGCTACTTGCGAGTTTTCTAACTTGCAAGTTTTCTAGAGCATGCAGGTTTAACTTGATTAGAACAGATTATTGACAGTATGCCTCATCTAAGGAGATCGTATGAGCCTACTCTAGGAAAAGTATCCCATATAAGACCTTTTGAAATGTGTTTGAAGTTTGTATGGTAAGCATATTGTTATCAATGTTTGAGACAGGGATTTTCCTGGCTACATACAAGTGCTATACCATAGGGGCTATGTAGAGAGAATTGTAAAAAGTATGTTCAATTTCTAAAATAAGATTTAATAATAAATAATAATAATATTAAAATATAAATACAATCTATATTAGAATAAAAAAGAATTAAATTAAAATATAATTGAAATATAAATAAAATCTAAGTTAAAATATTAAAGAATTAAATTAAAATATAAAAGAATTGAATGAAAATATAATTAAGTTAATTGAGTGGTCAAAAGACATAAAATGAAAACATGTGACTTGCTCAAATATGAGATATAAAAGGAAGACTATAATTTCATTTGGAAGGGGGAAAAGTGGATACATTAAGAGAGAGGGGAGTGACATAAAAAAAGATTAATTAATTATTGACATATATATTAAGTGATATGTTTAATAAATATATGCAATAACAATTCGAATTATATATATGTTATATTTTATTTGTGAATATATATATAAGACACGAGACATGAAATATATACATAAAATGTATACATTTATAATACAATGATAAACAATGTTGGCTTAATCTTAAATTTTTCATTAATTCCTTTGGAAGAATAGGTTGGTTTGTATAGAGAGAGGCGAGTAAATCCATCCTAAATTAGTTGACTCCCAAGAGGTATTGATGGGTGTTCATGAAACCCTTGGGCCAAGTGGTATTGACGGATGTTCATGAAATCCTTGGTTTCAAGCGTCCCATGACAGTAAATACCCACTCTCCATTAGGGATTAGTAGAGAAGCAAGAGCTAGGCTTGATATAGCATTATACTTTGTATTAGGGGTAAATTAACTATCTCTTAATCTAACTTAATACAAATTGAATAGTAATATATAATTATACAAGTTAAACATGCAATCTATAATGTCCCCTTGTTAGCTAACTTAGAAAAGTTGGGATAATCACCTTAACTCCTCTTCTTTATTCCATCAAATGCTCCCATTAAATGTTTTCGATTTCCAAATAGGTCTTTGTTTTTTTATTAGTCTTCTATTCTTGCGAACAAAGTGCCATCTTTGATCTTGTGACAAACCACGATGCCAAGCAACATGACTTATTAAATATCCTTTCCATTTTTCTAACGCGTCACTTCATTACTAATCGTAATATGTAATTTGATTGTCTATCTTTATGTTGTATGATTAACCCGATTTCTAACCATTGCTTGTTGACCACTAATCACTTGCATGTCTTCCATAATTGCCGATTATTACCCTGACTATTATAACTTCCTCCATGAATCAATTATTATATCATCGATAATACTAAGTATTTGTTTTGATCGACTAGCCTTCTAATTGATGTCCTTAGAACTTGTGTCTATAACATGTTTCATTCTCCATCATCCGATCATTTTTGAATTTTGTCAGCCATTTGATCATTATAACAAACTTTATCTTTAACCTTAGAATCATCCATAATTATCCATCTCATCATCTTTAGTTGGAGTCATATGTTCCATTTATTTCTTATACTCGGTCAATACCGTGATGTGTCGGTGTCTTCTAACTCGATTAATACTGTACTTGGTATACACGATCTCAACTCGGTGTATACTAAGTTCTTCATTTACCGACCACATAAACTTGTTCATTTTTTATCTTCAATTCATAATAAAATTGTGTAATACAATCAAATCACTAACATAATGTCATAAACTCATCAATAAGTTACCTAATGAATACCATATCCATATCTTTCTCATACATCTCATCTTCATGTTAATATCTCATTCCTTCATCATTATTTCCTTCTTCAGATGTTTTTAACTATCATGATAAGTACATCTCATCTTCATGTTAATATCTCATTCCTTCATCATTATTTCCTTCTTTAGATGTTTTTAACTATCATGATAAGTATAGTTAAAAATAGTTGACATCAATGACAATATAATAACTGATTTAATGTGTCACATATATCTTTGTAGCTCGGTGATCATCAATATTTGTCTTTAAAGTATCCAATTAGTTGTCAATCTCTTCCTTAAGATATTCAATCAGTTGTAGTCTATCAATCTCTCCCTTTGACATTGATGGCAACACAATATTAAATATGCTATAGAATACCAAACATCTATCTACAACTCTTGTGTATATGATGTGAATTGGTAAGCTCCCCCTAGCTTATGCATTTAATATGTTTAATCACTACACAACATCATTGTCTCTCCCTTTCGGTTAGCTTTAGTTCTAACTGATATCTCTCTTTCATTCTCTCTCCCTTATTTCATGCAATCAACTCTCCTTGCAAACAGATATTTCATAGATTCATTCTCTCCCTTTGATAGCAATGCCAAAAAGAAAATAATCAACTCTTTAGTAGCCAAGTGAATATCTCTGTTGTTCGGTTCAGATTCTAGTACCTTGCATGTACTAATATGTAGTTTTAGCTTGTCTTCCATCTTTCACAACCTTGGGAAACCCAAAGTGTGAACATCATGCATCAACATCATTAGATCTTCTAATAAAGTATAGGTTGATGCAACCTCATATCCCCTTAGTGACTGTTAGACAGGGGATGGACCCCTAGTTTGCTTCTCAAGTATTCAAATGTGTCTTTCGGTAAGGGTTTAGTGAATATATCAACAAGTTGCTCTTGTGATTTCACATATTCCAATCTGACTTGCTTTTCTTGAACTTTCTCCCTCAAGTAGTGATAATAGAAATATTCTTTGTCTTTGCATGCATCACTGGATTCTTAGAAATATTAATTGCACTTGTGTTATCACAATAGATTATCACTAGATCAGTGATCTCCTCATTCATACCTTCCAATAGTTCCTTTATCCATGCAATATTTGAACAATTAGCAACAACATTAACATATTCTGCTTCTGTAGTGGACTGAGAAATGCATCCTTGTTTCTTACTTATCCAAGTTAACAATCTTTCTCCTAAAAAGAATGCTCCACTAGTAGTGCTTTTTCTATCATTAATGTTCTAGCCCAATCAACATCAGTGTAAACTTTCAGTTCAAAATTTCCTTCTTTCTTATACCATAAACCATCATTTTTAGTGTTCTTCAAGTATCTCAAAATTCTTTTCACAATAGTCATGTGTGATTCTTTAGGATTAGCAAAGAATCTAGCTGCAATTCCAACCACATGTGCAATATCTGGTCAACTATGCACAACATACATGAATTTGCCAATCATAGATCTATATAAGGTTTGATTTACCTCGGTTGACTTGTCATCCTTTTTCAGATTGCATTTGATGACCATAGGTGGACCGACTGGTTTTGAATCTACCACACCGAATGTTTTCAATACTTCTTTGATGTACTTAGATTGTGTGATGTATATGCCTTCCTTCTGTTGTAATATTTGCAATCCAAGATTTTTTTTTTTATCTCACCAAACATCGACATTTCAAATTCCTTCCTCATTTCATCAGCAAAAGATTTGCATAAGTTATCATGTCTTCCAAATATGATATCATCAACAAATATTTCAACAATAAAAATCTTTTCATCAGTTTCACATTTCAAATATAAATGGTTGTTGTCACTTATTCTAACAAATCCAATACTTATGAGATAAGAATGTAGTCTTTCATACTATGCTATCGGTGCTTGTTTCAATCTATTTAATGATTTGTGCAACTTACATACCATGTTTCTCTGATTAGGATCAACAAAACCTTCAGGTTGTTCAATGTATAGCTCTTCCTCAAGTATCCCATTTAGAAATGCAAATTTAACATCCATGTGATATACTTTAAATCCTTTGTAAGCAGCATATGCTAGCAATATTCTTACTCCTTCAAGTCTAGCAATGGGTGCAAAATTTTCTCCATAGTCAATTCCTTCTTCTTGTGCATAACCTTTTCATACTAGTCTTCCTTTATTTCTTGTTACATCTCCATTCTAATTCAATTTGTTTCTGAATATCTATTTGGTTCCAATCACATTTTTGTCTTTTGGTCTCGGTACCAATGTCTATGTTTTGTTTTTTTGTATTTTCTCAATCTCTTCA
Organism: Chamaecyparis obtusa; assembly: GCA_027943335.1. Lineage (NCBI taxonomy): Eukaryota > Viridiplantae > Streptophyta > Pinopsida > Cupressales > Cupressaceae > Chamaecyparis > Chamaecyparis obtusa. The sequence goes on along the minus strand of BSBK01001346.1, from coordinate 1,773,158 downwards.
TTCATTGCCTTAATCCATTCATCATTTTCCAATTAATCTCTAACTGTTTTAGGCTCAAATTCACAAACTAAACATGTGTTGTTCCTCAACTTAATTCATGTCACCATTCCTACTCTTTATCTCCAATTATCTCATCTTGTGGATGGTGTCTTCTCACATATCTTGCAAGTACAGATTCAGATCTCTATTCTTCAATGTGTTCTTTACTCGGTGCATGATCAACATTTTTATCATTAACTGCTTGCTATTACTGGGACTGTAAAGATTGTTGCTTGGTAACGCTAGACTGTTTCTCGAGTAGCGTTTCAAGTTTTTCAATGTAAACAAATCTACCATAGTCTTTTGGCTCCTTTATTTCATTCTTTTCTACAAATTCATCAACTCTCACATTTTCACTTTCAATCATCTTGTTAGTAACCTTGCTCAAACATTTATAAACTTTTCTTTTAGTAGAATATCCTAGAAATATCCCTTCATCAACTTTTGAATCAAATTTCCCATTTCTATCATCTTTTAGAATGTAACATCTAATTCCAAATATCTTAAAATAGCTCACATTAGGTGTGTAACCATACCATAATTCATAAGGTGTCTTGTTTGATTATTTCTTCAGTTGAACTCGGTTAAGTGTGTATACAATAATACTAACAACTGCTCTCCAATACATTTGTGCAACACCTTTTTCAATCATTATTATTCTAGCACAATCAACAATTGATCTATTTCTTCTTTCAGCAATCCCATTCTACTAGGGTGTCCTCGGTGTAGATACCTATCTCTTAATTCCATTCTCATTACAAAAATTAGTGAACTCATCAGAAATAAATTCACCACCTATATTTGATCTTAGTCATTTCAGCTCCTTAGCACTTTCTTTTTCCACTGTTTCTTTATACCATTTAAACATTTTGAAAGTTTTAGATTTTTCTTTTAAGAACATGACAGTCATCATCCTAGAGAAGTCATCAACAAACAAGATAAAATATATATCTCTATAATAATTTTGAGTTCTCATAGGACCACACAAGTCAGTATGAACTAACTCCAAAATATCATTAGATGAGTAATGTTTGCTCTCAAAACTAGACTTTGACATCTTACCCATTTGACATTATTTGCACATTACATAGTCAGGCTTAGATATGCTCGGTAAACCTCTAACTTTTCTTTTATTACTGATCTTAACCATGTTGTCAAAGTTCAGATGACATAACCTCTTGTACCATAACCATACATCTTCATTTTTAGCCAATAAACAAGAAGTTTCAACATTGTCAAGATAAAATAAGTTACCTTTTGATTGTTCACCAATACTGACCAACTTTCTAGTCTCATCATAGATTTTCACCTTTTTATTCTCAAATGCAACTCGATGACCTGTATTATTCAGTTGTGCTACACAATAGATTATAGTTAAGTCCTTTCACCCAATATGCATTCTCACATATGATCTTATTATTCAACAATATAGACCCTTTTCCTTTCACTAGACAAAGTGTATCATTTCCCATTTTCATAGATCCACCATTATAATGTTCAAGGTATTCAAATTTTTCTTCATCACAAGTCATATGATGTGTGCAACCACTATCAATAATCCAAGTATCATTTTTGATAACTTTAGAAATAAGTGCAACATACCTTTCTTCTTCTTCTTCTTCTTCTTCTTTTAATGCCACAAATACCATTTCTACGTCTTCATCAGTCTCGGTCTCGGTGTCATCATCTTCATCTTCAACTAGGTAACATGCCTTTTTCCCTTTATCTCTGTAGTCTCGGTTATCTCTGTTGCCATACTGTAGGTTGCCTCTATAATCTTGGTAATCTCTTCTGACATTCTTCCTTTCAATAGGTCTTTCGTTTGCTCTCTCATCTTCTTTCCTATCAGGACAGCTTGCAGCAATATGACCATTCTCTTTGCATTTAAAACATACCAAGGGTAGTTTACCTCTATATCTTCCTTTGCCTTTTTGTAGTCTTCTAGCCATTAATGCTTCAAGTTCATCAAGTTCATCCTCTTCACTTTCACTTTCACTTTCATTTCTTATCTTATGTCTGCTGCTTGATTTTCTAATTTTCAGAGATGACATAAATGCAGATTCTATTGTAGGTACAATACTGTTGTCATAATTGTTAAGCTCAAATGCACTCAATCTATCGATCAAACTATCAAGTGAAATATTATTACCAGGAGCTGCTCTCATTTCATGAATTGAAGAGACTCTAATAGCATAGGCAGGTAACAATGTTCTGAGAATTTTACTTACCACAATGTCTTCATCAATAGTTCCACCTGCTCCTTGGATAGCATTCACAACTTTTTTGATTCAGTTGCTGTACTGAGTGATGTTTTCACCTTCTTTCATCTTCATGTCATCAAACTTTCCTCTTAGACTTTCAACTTTATCTTTTAACACATTCACATCTTTTCCATGAACTAGTGTAAGCTTGTCCCACATCTGCTTTGCTGTTGTACATGTCTTAGTGTCTTCAAATTCAACATCTGATAAAGAAGAAGCAATCTCAATCATCATAGCATTGTGTTCTTGTCTTTCTTTCATCTGTGTGACAGTCAAAGGACCAGTGGGTGTTATAAACTCATTGTCCAAGTAGTATGTTGCAGAATCACTAATCCCTAATAGATATAACTTCATGCTTCTTTGCCATGTTGAGAAGTTGTCTTTGTTCAGCTTTGGCACCTCTCTCTTATACATCTTGTGATCTTTTACTTAAGTCCTTCAAACTTTTCCTTCAAGCACTCTTTATCTGATACCAATTATTATATAATTGAGAAGGGGGGTGAATTAGTTAAGTCCAGTTATCCTACAGTCCCAAATACTCTCTAATGTATAAAACAATTCTTTCAAATCAATTAATCAACTTGATAAAATTTTTATTGTGCCTTTCTGCTCATTAACCGAATACCAATAAATTAACTAGTGCATATACCGATCAAACCACTAATTGTAATGTGTAAATAAAAATAACAAATCATCACATCCATACACATAACACTTGATTTTTAATGTGGAAACCCTATTAGGGAGAAACCACCTGGGACTGGTACCCGAAATAATTTCACTTTTTTAAAGTGAGCTTGCTTGAGAGCCAACTCTGTTAAAGGTTAAAATAACACACTGTAAGGTGTGACTTGGTTAGAGGATTTATCACTAATAGTTCTCCGTGACCAAACATTCACTATGGGGTCAACATGAAAACAATCAACATTCATTGAATGTCATAATGAAATATAAAGACTGTTAAGTCCCACTCAGTTAAGCGATTTATCTGTAGCAACAATAAATTATCTGATTCAATACAACTTTCTTTTGTAGATTTTTAGATCTATGCTAAGTTCAAAATACCTTTGGTCAATATACTCAATTTAATTCCTTTTTATCCCCCAACTGTATTATGCTCAATTAATTCCTTTCTCTGACGCTCGGTGTTGTTTGCAGATTTGCTCGATTTTGTCTTCAACCTATCTGACAAGCTTCACATGAATGCAATCTCCTCACACATATTTCAGGATTAATTATGAATTTCTTGTCTCATTTTATAGACATAATAAACCATTTTATTCTTAGCCATAGATTTTGCCTCTTAATCTTCACCATTGATTTTTCCGCTTCAACCTTCCTCAGAACTTGTGTCTATAACACATTTCATTCTCCATCATCCGATCATCCTTGAATTTTGTCAGCCATTTTATCATCATAACAAACTTTATCTTTAACCTCAGAATCATCCATAATTGTCCAGCTCATCATCTTTAGTACGTCGGCAGTCATATGTTCCATTTATTTCTTTCACTCGGTCAATACCGTGATGTGTCAGTGTTTTCTAACTCGGTTAATATTGTACTTGATATACACTATCTCAACTCAGTGTATAGTAAGTTCTTCATTTACCGAGCACATAAACTTGTTCATTCTTGATCTTCAATTCATAATAGAATTATGTAATACAATCAAATCACTAACATAATGTCATAGACTCATCAATAAGTTACCCAATGAATACCATATCCATATCTTTCTCATACATCTCATCTTCATGTTAATATCTTATTCCTTCACCATTATTTCCTTCTTCAGATGTTTGTAACTATCATGATAAGTATAGTAAAAAATAGTTGACATCAATGACAATATAATAACTGATTTAATATGTCACATATACCTTTGTTGCTTGGTGATCATCAATCTCTGTCTTTAAAGTATCCAATCAGTTGTCAATCTCTCTCTTAAGATATTCAATTAGTTGTAGTCTATCACAATGTTGATTGATCCTGAACCAAAACAAATCTCCAGCAAAACCAAGCATAATAGTTGTACTCGTGATCACCACTATAAACATCGTGCTCGAGCCCATGAATGTGGTTCCCAAAAATTCTCTTCCTCGAAAACACATACTAATATTTTGATTCCATTTGACTAGCCTATGCTTGACCCAAAGGAGAGAGTTAATTTGAAAAGGATGAAATTGAAAAAAACATGATAATTCTATTGGCATCTTGGATTCTATTACAATTAATTTGGATGAGGAATATACTCTTGATGATGATTCTTTTGATGTTCCTAATGTAACTAATCATGATATTCATGCTAGTGATATGATGATATGTATGAGCTTATTGATGCTAATCATGATTTTCCAACTATGTTAAATCACAATAATTATATCTAAGTCCCAGTGATGAACAAAGTGACCTATCTTCACAATATGGTCCTTGTTTGGAATTGGCTATCGTTCTATGAACTATGCTTGATGTTGCTCATCTTTCATGTTTCCCACCTTGCCTAAACACTATATACCGAGATGGGGAGGGGGGTGTGTAGACGATATGCTAGACTAGTTCCTCTTGTGTGGTGGATTATTTGTATTTTTTGTTGTAATGTGCTTCCCCCATGATGTGCTACTTGATATATGTTTTGTTTATATTTCTTTAGACAACCCTTGTTGCTCTGTTGGCTCAAGGTGATAAAGGAATCAATCTGTCGTGACATTCATATATTTGTATCTAATTTATTTTATATGTTTCTACATGTTGTGTCGTGCATATGCCACTATTCATAAATGTTCCTTTGTGTTGTCTGATTGGCGATGATGAAAAATGGTAGCTACTTATTCTTTTTGGTCTCTGTGATGCCAACCCAAAAAGACTCTTCTTTGTGATTATTACATGCTCTTCTTCTACTTCTACTATCTATGGGAGATGACGATAGTATCATCTTGGTCATCATGTTGATTCTTGAGATAGTAGATCCCTGCGCGTTCCTTTGTCTTGAGCTCATTTATTTTTTTATGTCCTTTCATGGGGGCATGTCATAGTGGAAACATTTCTTGTAGGTGCATGTATGCTTTGTTAAAGTCATTGCTTTAGTTAAGGAATTTGCAATTACTTTGACATGGGGACATATACTCTGCTCCTTTTTTTACATTTTGTGCACACACAAAAATTGATTCAATGCAATATCATTTGTGGATGGCCAAGGAGATAATGCTTTCCTCGATTTCATCTTTTTCATTGGATCCCTTAATGGAGATAATACTTTCCTTAAGGATCGATCCTCCTTTTCTAGATCCCTTAACAAAGACAATGATTTCCTTAAGGACTAATCTATATTTTTTTGATCCTTTTGGAGACAATGTTTTCCTTAGGCTTGATCACCCTTTTGGATCTCTTAACAGAGACAATGCTTTCCTTAAGGATTGATCCTCTTTGATGGGTTGACTATCATAACACAACTTGCTAGACCTTCAATGCCATATTTTGTAGTGTTTTCTCTTTGCATGTCCATAGTAAGGAAATACCTTACTAGATTAGTTGTCATGCATCTCTTTTTTTCTCTCTTTCTCTCTCTCTTTCAAGTGACGCCTCTTTTATCTTGGTTTTGGATTTGATGAGGACTTAAGTCACTTGGGGGCTTGACGTTTCTTTGTCTCCTTGACCTTGATAATATTGTTCTTGTGCATTGATCTTCTTTATTGTGAGAATGATTTCGTCTCATACTCTTGGTAAAGTGGGGGCTAGATGTACATCCTAAAAAGTTAACACCCATAAATGGATGCTTTATTAGGACCTATAAGACCCAATTTTGGTGATGTTGAGGTCTGAATGCTTGTTATGTTTGATCCTAACAACCTATTCTTCTTCTCTCTACATCTTTTCATCTATCCCAATACCTTATCCAAATTTTGGCCTATTCTCGAAGGTATAGGACACCAATGGCGTCCTATCCCCAAGGATTGGTGTCCAAATTTGACTCAGGGCCCTATATCAAGATATTAGTGAGATATTTGATTTCATGGTCAGATTTAATTATTTTTGAATCCTAAAATGACAGATTGAGTATAAAAACCCCCTATCTCTCCTCATTTTCAGATACATTCATAATCTACAACTTTGTAATCAATCTAGTGAGTTTTTCAAGCAATCAAGAGCAATCAAGCTATTGGATTCAAGATTTGAAGGAAAGCATCCAAGATCAACTTTATCCAAGTCTCCAATTATTCAAGATCCTTGAAGTCAAAGACAATATTCTCCAATTGAAGCAAGTTTCTCTCCCATGATGGCCAAGTAGAGGAATTCTCAATCAAGCAAGAAGATCCTTCCTTCTATTCTCTCTACTTCATTGCAAGTGATTATCAAACATATCTACAATCAAGATCTAGGAGTGGCATTCATAGATCTATGCATTTGTGAGGGAATCCTTGATTCTACATTACATTCGAAGGTCAACTCCTTGATTTAAAGTACATTCAAGAATCTTATGGGTATGGGTGATTTCTACATCCGTCCATGAGGGTTTATGCAAGGTGGATAAAATATTTACCTTTTAACATACTTTTCTTTATACAATTTTATTTCATTTTGAGGGTTTATTCCTAAATAGGGGTTTGACCAAGGTAAACCCCTTTAGACAATATTTTCCCCATTTTTCTATATGTGGAACATGTTATAGAACCGTCAGACAAGATCTAGAAAGATTGGGAACTGCTGAATGACCCTTGGAAAATTCAGCCAAAAACATTAAGTACTGGTTGTCATTGCCATTCTTTCCCTAGGTAGAGGTTGTCATTCCATCATGTACCCTGCATTCTGATCCTAGATTTCAGCTATAGGTCAAATTTGCATTCTGGTTTCTATTTTTGTACATTTCAATGCTCTATTAGTCTGTATTAGTATGTTATTTCTAGTTTTTAGTAAATTGCCTAATTTATCATTTACATTACTCCATTTAATCATTTATATTTTCATCATGACATATTTTAGAGAAGGAACATTGTCCCACTTAGCATTTGAGTTTCTTGTTGAATGTAGTGGGGCATAATGTGCAATACATGAAAATAAGTGATTTACCCATTTACATATTGCTTCCCTTTTCTTTATGTACATAATATTTTGTTAAAAAGATTGAAGAAACTTCTAAGTACATTCAACCATCAAAGTATACGTTCCAAATTGATATGCATGGACATGTGGGCTCATAAAGAGAGACCTGAATAATTTGACAAAATGCCTTTTGTATAGTTGGGTTCTTCAATTGATCGTGACTTAGATTACAATGCTCGCCATTGAGATCTATTGTAGTTGAAAGACATATCAGTATTTGCATCACATATCGTTGTAAAAAACTAGTGGACAGTGAATAACAATGCCCTCATTTAATGAGTGAAAATTCCACTTTATTTGTACAAGTGGATCATTATGCATCAATTATTGACTTCATACCTATGGTGATCAATAGCCCTTACATGGTTGAAATAAATGTACCATCTTTAATTTTGATTGCATAGTTTGTGTTCGAATGGGCATTGTTGACATGTCACAATGCTATAGCATTTTCATTCTTACGAAGGCGTTAACATTATCTTTTCATTTCAACAAAAGATATATGTTTTGAGTTCTAAAATAACTAGATGACAAGACGGTTAAAGTATTATAGATGAAGTAGATGAAGATTGAAAACTACTTCGAAAAGGCCAATAACTTGTTTTCTCTTTTATGTTATGGGATTCAAATTGCCTTTTTGTAAATAGTGACTTTTGTCACTTTTGGTCAAAGTTAATTAGTTGACTCTTTTTGCACAAAATTTGTAAGGTTAATTAACTTGTTCAAATCGTGCCAAAATAAGTTAGTTACTAACTTGGAAACTAAAGTAGATACAAGGATGTTATTCCGTAAGCCTATAAATACAAGGTTTTTATAATGTAAAAAGGGAGGACCCTTATAGAGGGAAAAGTATGAAGAAATATTCAAAGATATTTTGAAGAACTTTTTTTTGTTTGCAATGTTTATAGGAATGAATTTGGGATTGTATAATTTGAAAAGATAATGAAGAATGAAATTGAGTTCGTGTGTTCTAAATGTGTTGTTCTCTTTTCATATGTTTAGTTGGTAACCTTTTTATGCATGTGTAAGAAATTGATAATTTGTGCAGTTGATGTAATGATACACAATCAGGCTTTGGTATCTAAGTTTGAAAGTGTTGAAGTAGGTGATCTCTTCATATGTTGAGATTTGGGATTCTTTGTTCATCATCATTGCATGGATAATCATATTTGTTGATAATCCTCTTTGCAATTGTCATCTATTATGGAATCTATTTGGTCTTCGTATGTCTTCTAGTAGGGTTTTTGCTGTTCATCCTATTTTAGTTTTACAGTTCCTCCTTTATGTACATTCAGGTGAAAAGTACACCAAAATACAAATACTCCCATCATATAAGGGACTTGCTCCTCTCAAACATAGAGGAAGGTTGTGGTTTACTATAATCTCTCTAATTGTTGACATAATTGTCACTTCTCTCAAGGGCAAACAGGACCAGTTTAAAAAAAAAATCACAATGACAAATTTGTTTACCAACAAGTTTATAAAAAATATATTTATTTAAATTGTTAAATATGTAAGAAAGAACATTTAACTATAATTTTGTAATCTTTGATTTATTCATTCTAATGAACAATGCATATAAAAATCTCTAAAAAAGTCTTTAACTAAAATACATATTATAATAATTTTATATTAATTGAAACTAAAATTGTTTATCACAACTTTAACCTAATTTTAAGAGAATACTTTAATTTTTATTGAATTGGAATAATTAAAATGCATGATACATTTCAAAACAAATTCAAATTATAAAACATTAAGATAAATAATATAAAAATATTCAAAGTTTAACAAATTGGATAATTTTTTCACACAATTTGCATGGTTTATGGTGACCACCTCCCATTTTCAACAAAGTGATCGATGGCTTTAATTCTTTTGGATGAAAACACAAATTCTTTGATTCCTTATAAAATTTTTTGTCCACTAATGCTTTTAAGATGTCAACAATTGTGTATAAAGGATGGGATCATAAATTTAATAACAAAAAATGTTTGTTTTATCTTTAACTTTTGTAAGTGGGTGTCTGATTCTTTCAACACCTCCTTAAAAAAAGCTACGTGTCAAATTCCATTTCCATTAAATTAGATCCGTATTTATCTATAATGTATAGTTGTTTTATTCTTTTTAAAAGAATAACCTAAGTTGACTAATTTGTGTCGGTTGTGAAGGGCTTTCCTATTGAGGGGGCCCTTAGTATCAATCTAGACAAAGAAAATGTAATATGGTGTTCCCACTTTATGGAATAATTGTATAAGTTTCAGTATAAGCAATATGTATAGAATTTTTAGCACTATATCCATACTTGCTTTGAATCTAACTTTATTGATTGGAAACACCTGAAACTTTGATTTGCTTATTTTAATGGAATGATAAGTGTATAAATGATTAATTTTTATTAAAAAAAAAATTTGTCTTTTATTTGATTTTTAATTGTAAGTGGTGATAAAAACTATTTTTAATTTTTTAATTTTTACAATTTTTAAGATTAGTTTAAGTTAGTATTATAATTTATAGGAATTAACTTTTAATTTTTAATTTTTTAATTTTAAATTTCAAAATTGTAATCAGTCTAATTCTTCTAGTTTCAAAAGTTGTACTTGTTATTAGAGTTGTATATAAGAGATAATCTTAATTCATTTTCACATTATGAACTATCTACCATTTTTATTTGCATGATCATTCAAAGAAAAATTTATCAAGGAATTACCTTCTTTGCATCAACATATAGAACATTATTTGGATGTTTTATTTTTATATTCATCTTTTTCAAAAATAACTATATTAGTATCTTGGGTTTTGACCAAGCGAGAAAACACATTTTGATAATAAACCTCCTTAAAGTTATTAACATTAACCATTGTTGATTAGTTATAACAAACCACATGCTTCCAAGTGAATAAAAGAGAGAGTATTAGAGTTTGGTAGAGATTGGGTCCACAAAAAAAAATATATCTAGGGACTTTTGTCAAATCTATAAATCACATAAATCATTTATGAAATTGTGAAAGTGAACCATAGTTGTACACAGTGACTTATATGCTCTAAATCATTTGTCTAATTAGCCCCAATTTCCTTTCATATTGATAAATCATTCACAATAATTTTCCGCAATGGTTTTGATTAACTTGAGCAACAAACTAGGGTGTCGACCCTTTACAATTGAAAGCCACAAATACAATGGACCAAAAAAAGCCACTTATAGAGTAAAATAAGCCATTAACAAACCCCTTATAAGAATACCTAGTCCATAAACATACCACTTACAAAATACAGATAACCCATATCAAGAATGGTTAGAACCTTTTCCCACAAATTAGGGAAGATTTTGAGAAGAGGAGGAAGAAATAACTTCCATCTATTGAATAACAATAGTCCATGTGATATTATCATCTAAATCACCATTACTTGAGGATTCGTGATAGAGAGAATATCAGTAGATGAAGCCAAAGGTGGAAGAGGAGCAACATACTCCACCAAAGGTTGGAGCTAAACATGGGAAACATGTAGAGTAGGATTCATGCACTGGAAAATAAGTTCTACGACAAGGAGTAAAGGGAACAAAGAGGTTAGACCAACAACAAGTGGATAATCAATATCCTAGGAGTCATCAATTGAAGAATAAGAAGCTTGGATAGTCAAGTGATCACCATTAGCATCCTTTTACCAATTAGAATGTCTTTATGATGCAAGTAAGAATAATTTATGGCCAAGTGACCAATTGAGAAGAATAGATGACATTGAAAGAGAAGGTCATCATAATTCAACTACTGAGCCAATGGACCATCCGTAACGATGAGAATCACATCTCCAATAAGAGGCGTGAAGATGTTAATATAAATCAAAATGCATGAAAATGTAGAATAATCCCCATAAAGGAAGTGATATCAACCTTCAAGAAGTAGGCAATAGAGTTTCTAATGGACTCAATGAGATGAAAGAAAATGGGTGCAAGGGGAAATCACTAGGATGGATAATCAAACTAGGAAGCTCACACCTAAATTACTCTTTCACATTGGAGAAAAATATGATCCACTAGGCTCAAGGACGCTCAAGCATTGAGTGGGTACAAATGGGTGTCCTTCCATTTGCGTTGAAAGTTGATTATGTAAATGGAAAGTAAAGAAATAGAATATCTAGGGAAAAATGAGTTAAATTGCGCGCACACACAAATTAAGGAGTATGAACTCAGTTTTGTGACTAGATCTAGAAATTCAAAACAAAGAGTGGCATGTGATTAAAATGTTAGTTCTAAATGGAAAGAATAGGCGTCCTAGCTCACCAGAATTAACTAGTTTGATGAATTATAAAATATTTGCACACACAACTTTATTTATTTGTTTCCTACTATGCCCAAATAACATATCCTTAGGACATCCCTCATTAGCATGTTTTATCCTTAAAACATGGGATGCATACCTAATAATCAACTAAATAGCATGTGACAAGATTTTTATAATAAAATAGTTGAATAATATTACATAACAAAATACCCCAAGGTTTAGACTAGTTGGTCAGGCTATTGGATAGACAAATAATTGACGTAGGTTCGAGCGTTGTCTGATACCAAGACGATCTACCCTAGTGCACACATGGCGGGTCCCATGCTAGTTACTGTATGACTTAGTGGGATTAGTCTCGCCTTAGCTCACCACTTCTTGATGCCAACTTGGCAGTAAAAGTAAGGCCAAGGTAAGATAGGTTGGGCATTGGGATGGGTTGCTAGGATACCCATCAAGATACCAAAAAACAAAATATTACATAGAAAAATATGTTTTCCTCAGAGCTTGAGGACCAAATTAAAGATTGTTCATGCTTTTTCTTCTTATACATATTTTTCTCTATTTGGAGATGAACATGTACAACAACTTGAAGAAATGAACATATTGTTAATATATTTTACTACGATGAACATATGAATTAATGGACCATTAGTTGAGGTTGGTGTTCAAAAGGGAATTATATAGATCTATGTATGGTTCAAGCAAGAGAAATACCATTCATTATAAGATAAAAATTATCAAACTTAGCTGAAATTGATTTTATGCGTATATAAGAGACCATGTGAAAAGAAGCACAAAAAGTTATTTGCATGCAACTAAAATAAATTCTAGTACTATTCTATATATTTGAATGAAGAATACATGTTTAACAATAATAGTTGATTTTATGAAAATAATATTTTGATTGTTCAATAATTTTCGCTAGGCCACCCTTATATTCCAATCAACACGAAGGTTTGAAATAGTAATTTTCAATAAATCACCTTTATTCCTAGGTATTTTAATAAAAAATAGAGTACAAAGGTGGAATCAATTATTTATACCCATTTGAAAAGTATACAATTTTATTTCTTTATAGATTATACGATATGATTTTTTAAAAAAAAATATTTATATTGTGCTCTAAAATTCTAAATTGTAGAAACTTCACATCACCATGTCTCTCCACACTAAAAATGATTAATGCAACCACTCTTCAATAGGATCTCAAATTTATATTTGAACAACTATCTAAAATTATTTTTTTAAGAGACGTGTGAGTTACATCTCCCAAAAAAATTTAGAAGAGAAATTATTTTCATTTTTCCTTAGATTGTTCACATAGAATAATATAAATATGCAATATGTGCAGAAATGATCAAACCATAAGATAGAGAAACACCATAGTCACTTTGAGAGGCAAAGCCTCCTCTACCATTCCATGAGGGAAAACCTTCTATAGAATAAACTTCGATTTTAATATTCAAGGTTGGAAATTTAAACTTGACAATATAAAAAGAGTTATTCTGATTAATTAGTAGGATAAATTACATAATATATGCACCAACATGTTGATTTATTTATTACTTGACCTACTCAAATACCACATCCTATATTTAATAAAATTAATTGTATAAGACAATAATATAATAAGAACTATGTTGCCATGCTTAAGAGTAATGTGCCACTATGAGAAGACAAAATCTAAAATCTTTGATAAGAACATAATTTATAATATGATGATAATAATAGATTAACTACTACCTTCTATATGTACCATTATTATGTTGTGAATGTCATCCAAGTTGACCTAGTTATTTATGTGAAACTATATAAATGATCATATAATTTAATGAGTATATACTAGTCACAACTTGGCCATATATATCCCATGCATGTTATAGATTAAGGGCATAGTGCACTAAACATATTTTATTTATTTATTTATTCTATATTTATTTTTAATATTTTATTTCAAATATTTGTTAATGCTAGCTATTTAATCTTAGAATAATGATCTAATTATGATTATTTAATCAGTTTACCTTAGGATTATAATTTAAAAAGATTTCATGTTTTCATTTCCATACTAAATGATTGTATATTTAAAATTTATACTTGGTTTTAATTAATGTTTTTGGTATTGGAATTATTTGTTTTTTATTGTGTTAAGTATCTAGACAAGGTATCCAATGCCAATCAATAGAATATACCATCACCCCCATAGATAATTCACATGCCCCTCCAATGTAGCACCTTTTCACCTCAATAGAAAAGGGGCCCACCTCTATAATAACAGAGGAGTGGACCACAATGGAGGGCACCTTGCAAATCCAACCCAGTTGCAAGTAGTAGAAAAGAAGAGACCATAGAATGTTCCAAGAATCCTCCATCACAAAGAATGTCTCCACCTCCATAGGAAACCAAAGAGAGGAAGAAGAAAACACAATGTGCCAATCACCATTTTAACCACACGCCCTGTCTCAAAAATGGCAAGAGTACCCTTCAAGTTAGCAACATACCTCAACCAAAAATAACCTAAGGCTAGAACAAGGCCTTGAAAATTGTTAGCCTATGATGGCCCACCATAATTTTTGTCATTAAAAAGTACAACATCTAAAACCATCAGTGAGAGGAGAAAAATCTCAAAATATCAACATTGACAATGACTACCACAAAGCCTCCATAACACCAAGGATCACAGACTAGGCATCCATCATACTTTGAATACCCACAATACCTATCTCTATTTCCACATCCCCATCCTCAGGAAAATCCATATGGCTCACATAGTTGAAGATAATTAAAACTTTGAAGCCCAACATAAAGCAAGGCAACTAAACTACCATCCAAACTTCACTAACCCAATAGCCCATAAAAAAGGGGCTAAAACCATCAGATTCCATGAAAATAAAAAAACACTACAAATGAGGATAGAAAAAACTCAAACCCAACTTGTGGGCCTCCATAGCCCAAACAAAGGAAAATACTCTGCTTCTAGCTAGAGGGACGCAAACTAGTCAAGACCAACTAGAAAAATTCACAACGAGAGGGAACTCCCTATAAATTAGGTTAGAGCTACCACCAAGCATAGTGTTGGAGGATACTTGAACACCAACAACCTGGAAACTTCAAAAACTTTAGTGTGAGAAGCATGGAAGTTGTTACAGACATGACAAGATTTTGCAAAAAAACCCAAAATATGTTTGAACATGGGGACTTGAGCATTTGTTGTAGGTACTACAAGAAGAATCCCCACCATTTCACCAAAGGGTCAAACTCTAAAAGCGTTTCTTGATCCTTGGCTATAAGCTCTATAGGTAAGTGTTAGAATGTGAAATTGATACTGATCATGTTGATTTCATTAATGGTTGTCATTGGCGTCAATATATCCAATGCAAATAGGATATTTATTTATGATTTGGTTATTTTTTTTATGTGCACCAATATCCTTGGCATATCGATAAAGGTGTTCATTGAAGGATGTGCTTTAAATATTTATTCTTATATGTTTTTTTGTGGTGGTTCTATTTTGTGTGAAACATATAGTGGATCAATTATTTTGGTTTGGTCCTATTCAGAGCATGTTCAATATTTTTTGGTCTCAATAGCTCCCATGTAACATGTTGATTATATTCGTTGGTACCAAAAGTCTTGGAGATGGTGTAGAGTGTTGATATGCTCAAGGAATATCCTATTGAGTAAGGTGGTCCACATTTCATTCCTTACAACTGTAAGAATGTTTCGGTGTGACCTATTTCAAATCAGTTTAGGCCAAATTTGATGCAGGAGCATCTTGGGTGTAAGAGCAATCTTGCATCACCCAAAAATATTTTTGTTTTCTTTTCAATAAGGGCTATCTTGTGCAGAGCTACTATTTATGGAAACTTACTATTTTTTAGTAAGTTGGTCATATGATCTTGGAATGTTCTGATTTCACAGTTGGAGGTTCATCTTAGTCATATCAGCCTACTAGTTGAGTTTCATTGCCACATCATCTGTATTGGTGAAGTTATTGAGGTTTTTGGGTACGAAATCTTTCAGGTCAATTTTGAAGGCCTTAGAGGCTCTGGATCGTGATTGACCCCTGGCTGATTGGAGCTTGCGCGAGTCAGGCACTATAGATCTCGTCCTGGCATTTCTGAAAAGTGGTTATAATAGATAAACAAAGCTACGGTTAGAAAGTTATGGCCTTCGGAAGTTGGGCTACGTAAAAGCATATTTTGTATTTCTTTTGAGCCAACCCTATTGTAAAAATTATGAAAATAAAATAATTCTATGTATAGTCGGCCTTAAGGGCTAAATTTCTGGAACCTTCTCGGGCGGTGGAAATTGCCTATATAAAGAAGGCTTGTAGTGTTGTCTAGGGAAGTTCTAGGTAGATCTGGGTAATGATTCAAGGCTTTGTCCTACAGAATATTGTAAGGGAAATGCCCATGTGGCTTTGCATATTGTAATTCTGAAATTTGTAATTCCACATTTGTGGAGCTAATAAGAAGCCCATTTTTTGTTCTTGCAAATTGTTGTTGTTTCTCTGTTTCTGTTATGTATTTGTGGTATTAAGGGGAGCACCCTTCATCAAGTGGTATCAGAGCGGGAGTTCCTGAGTGTGTAAACATATCACTGACTGTGAGATAGTTTGCACTAGGACCATGGTTTAGGGTTTCAATGAGCAACATAAAAATGCCTCCATGGAGGGAACATGGTGGAAGAGTTGGTGTTGTAACACCTGAGGTTAGAACCCTCCAAAGACAAGTGCAAGCATTGTAGGAAGAGATTCGCAGAGGAATGAATCTTAATGCTAGAGATGAAAGCGAGGATGAAGCCGAAGGAGAATGAAATTTTGATCAGGAAGGGGAAGTCAAAGTTTTGAATCAAGAAGAAGAAAGACTTTTTTGAGCCATTTCAAAGATTGGGAAGAGACCTAAGATTGAGGTTCCTACATTTTCAAGAAATCTTAACCCAAAGGAATTGATCAACTGGATCAATGAATGTGAAGGATATTTTGAGTATGAAGATATTGAGGATCCTGATAGGGTCAAATTTGTGAAGGCCAGAGTAAAAGGTCATGCAAAGATCTGGTGGCAAGAGATTCAATTGGAACGAAATAGAAGAGGGAAAGATAAAATCACAAGGTGGGATCGGATGGTGGATAAATTGAAGCGATAGTTCATTCTTGTTGATTATGAGCTTGACCTACTGAAGAAAATGCAAAGTTTGAAGCAAGTAGGAAGATCTGTTTAGGAATATATGGAGGAGTTCTATCGAATCCTCATCAAAACAGACCATGCAGAAGCTAATAAGGAGAAAGTTGCTCGTTATCTTAATGGGTTGAGGCCGAGCATTCAAGAGGAGTTGAATCTAGTTTGAATGAACAGTATTGAAGATGTATACCAATTTTCCCTAAAAGTAGAGGAAAAGTTGAACAAGAAGTTTGAGAGCAGACAAAATGGAAGAGGTCATGGTGGAAGATTTGGTGGACGGTCATATGGAGGCTGAAATGAAGATCCAAAAAAGAAGGATGAGACCAATAGTAGTCAAAATCTAAGAGGAAACAATTCCTATTGTTTCCAGGATCAGAATAATAGAGATCAGAGAGGAAGAGGAAGAGGACAAGGATTTGGAAGAGGAGGCTTCTGTGGAACATGTTTTCACTGTAGAGAAGGTCATAGGGCCTTTGAATGTCCTCAACGCCAAGGAAGGATAGATAGGTGAACTGAAGGCCAGGTTAGAGTTGCACATGTAGATGAAGATGGTAGATCATCACATTCTGAAGATGCTGAAAGAGGAGAAATGCTGATTAATAGAAGAGTCCTATTGAGTGGTGAGAATGAACCTGAGCAAAGGAGCCTGTTTCACACTAGATGCAAGTGTGAGGGTAAATGTTGTGATGTGATTATTGATAGTGGAATCACTGATAATTTGGTGTGAGAAGAGATGGTGACAAAGTTGAAGCTCAAGAGACAGAAACATCCACGTCCATACCGGATTGCTTGGGTGCAGGATGACCACAAGGTCATGGTCAATGAACAATGCCTAGTGAAGTTCAAGATTGGCGGATACCATGATGAGGTACTATGTGATATCATATCTATGGATGCATATCATATGTTTTTGGATAGACCATGGTAGTTTGACAGGCATGCTGTACATGATGGTCATGCGAATACCTATTCCCCGATGAAGGATGGAATGCAACATAAGCTAAAGCCATTGAATGACACAAAAGAAAAGGTATGTGGTAGTGTAAGAATAAATTTTGTTGATGGAAGAAAATTCCTAGATGGTATGAGGCATGAGCATGTGTGTTTTGCTTTAATTCCAAATGTTGGTAAAGAGGAAGTAGAAGATGTACCTGTAGAAGTTGTAGATTTGTTGAATGAGTTTCAGGATATTGTATCCGATAATGTTCCTGATGGATTACCACCAGTAAGGAAGATTAGTCATCAGATGGACTTGATTCTAGGATCTAGTTTTCCAAATAAGGTAGCACACAAAATGACACCACCAGAAAGTGAAGAGCTAAACAGAAAAGTACATGAGTTATTGCAGAAGGGGTTGATTTGAGAGAGTTTGAGTCCCTGTGCCGTACCAGCGGTATTAGCACCAAAGAAGAATGGAGAATGGAGGATGTGTACAAACTCTAGGGAAATAAACAAGATCACAATCAAGTACAAGTTTCCATTGCTACAAATGGATGATATTATGGACTGTTTGAGTGGAGCTATGTATTTCTCAAAGATAGATCTGAAGAGTGGGTATCATCAGATTCGGATTAGAGAAGGAGATGAATGGAAGATTGATTTCAAAAAAAAGGAAGGACTATATGAGTGGTTAGTCATGCCTTTTGGGCTAACCAATGCACCGAGCACTTTCATGCGACTCATGAATGAGGTTCTGAAAGAATTTCTTGGTAAGTTTGTCATTGTTTACCTAGATGATATTTTTATCTTTAGTAAAACGTTGGAGGAACATATGGTGCATATTCGTATGGTTTTTGAGAAGCGAAGAGAAGAGAAATTATTGATAAATTTGAAGAAGTGCAGTTTTATGAAGAAAGAGTTAGTGTATTTGGGATTTGTAGTTTCAGCAGAAGGTCTAAAAATGGACCCAGAGAAAGTACATGCTATCCTTGAATGGCCTACTCCAAGGAGTGCTACTGAGGTAAGATCTTTTCATGGTTTGGCTAGCTTTTATAGAAAGTTTATCAGAAATTTTAGCAGTATTTGTGGACCCTTGATTGAAATAATGAGAGGGGATAGAAAGGAGTTTAAGTGGACTAATGGGGCAGAAAAGAGTTTTCAATTGTTGAAACAAAAAGTTACAGAACAACCTGTTTTAGCACTTCCAGATTTTAATAAGGTGTTTCAAGTAGACTATGATGCTAGTGGTACTGCAATAGGAGTTGTTATGAGTCAAGAAGGTAAACCTGTTGCTTATTTCAATGAAAAGTTAAATGATGCCAGAAGAAAATATTCTATTTATGATCAGGAATTTTATGCTATAGTTTAGGCATTGAAGAAGTGGAGACACTATCTGCTTCCTAAGGAGTTTTTTTTGTATACTGATCATCAAGCTTTGCAATATTTGAATAGTCAAGGAAAGTTGAATCAGAGGCATTTGAAATGGGTTGAGCTTTTGCAGAGTTATACATTTGTTTTGAAACATAGGAGTGGAAAGTCTAACAGGGTTGTAGATGCTCTTAGCAGAAGGCAACTATTGCTGACATAGATGCATATTGAGGTGGTTGGGTTCAACGAACTCAAGAATTTGTATCTAGAGGATCCTAATTTTGGTGAAGCTTGGAAAGCTTATAACGAACATGTTACTCTAGATAGAATGAAGTGGTTGGATTTTATCATTCAGGATGATATGCTATTCAGAGGGAGTCAGTTGTACATTCCACGAAGTTCTATGAGGGAGAATCTCATCAAGGAGAAGCGTAGCGGAGGATTGGCTAGACATTTTGGTCGTGATAAATTCTTTGCTTTGGTTAGTGAGAATTATTATTGGCCACAGTTGTAGCAAGATGTCAAGAATTTTGTACAGAGTTGCAGAGTATGTTAGATGGCGAAAGGAGTGTAGTAGAATACAGGGTTGTATCAACCATTACTTGTACCAGAGAAGCCTTGGGAGGATATCAGTATGGACTTTGTTCTTGGTTTACCGAGGACCAAGCAGGGACATGATTCAATTTTTGTGGTGGTTGATAGATTTTCAAAGATGACACATTTCATTCCCTGCAAAAAAACTAATGATGCTGTTCATGTAGCATAATTGTTTTTCAGAGAAGTAGTGAGACTACATGGTTTGCCAAAGAGCATAGTTTCAGATCGAGACACTAAGTTTGTTGGATATTTCTGGCGCACATTATGGAAGAAGTTGAAGACAAATTTGAAGTTTAGTTCATCACATCATCCACAGACTGATGGACAGGCAGAGGTGGTGAATAAGAGTTTGGGAAATTTTTTGAGATGTTTGGTTGGAGATAAGCCAACATGATGGGATTTGATTTTACCTCAGGTGGAATTTGCATAGAATAATTCTGTTAATAGGAGCACTGGTAAATCACCATTCCAGATTGTATATGGAAGTAGTCCAAGAAATGCATATGAGTTGAGAAAGATAGATAAAGGAGAAATAAGTAGTGCTGAAGCTGAGGATTTTGCAAAACACTTGAAGAACATCCATGAGGAGGTGAGGAAGCATATTACCAAGATGAATGCATGGTATAAGGCTAAGGTAGATGAGAAAAGAAGGCATAAAGAATTTCAGGTTGGAGATGAAGTCATGGCTCATTTGCAGAAGGAGAGATTTCTAGTTGGTACATATAACAAGTTGAAAATGAAGAAGTTTGGGCCATGTAAGATACTGAAGAAGCATGATTCCAGAAATGCCTATGAAGTAGAATTGCCTACTAAGATGAATATTTCACCAGTATTTAACATTTTAGATTTGAAAAAGTATCATGAGGGAGGTGTTGAAGATGACATCACA